>LR738550.1:992500-1547500 GCA_902685375.1 Neostethus bicornis
CACAGGTTTTTTTTTTTTTTTTTTTTTTTTTTTAGCGCATCTTGAAGCCGCGTCGCCAAAATCAAAAGAAGCAGTTGATCGGGAGAAGAAGTCATGAATCAAGAAACATTTTCCATTCATTCAAAAACCAAACATCAAATATAATAGAAATTAAAAAGAGTCAGAAGATCGTTGTTTGTTGTGTTTACTTCTAAATAAAAAGTTGAGCCATCATTACACAGAGCAGGGGCGGATCTAGAATTTTCCAAAGGGGGGTGGGGCTTAGACAAATCCAATACATAGTGACTGGGGGGCCTCTCCTCCCCCCCAAAACATTTTAAAAAATAAGTGTCATTTTACTCCATTTTGGCGGCCGTACGCTGGCCCTTTAAGAGGATAGCTTGACTTGTCCCCTTTCCTTTTATTTTATTTATTTTTTTTTTTTTTGTGGACCAAAAGAGGCAGGAGAGGGGGGGTCACACCCCTGCAGAGTATTTATCCTGGTTACCATGGTGACACCCTATAGCACAACAAATAACATTTGAATTATGATCGAATACTTTTACTTTTTACTTAAAAAGTACAATTTATACCAAATACTTTTGTACTTTTACTTAAGTCCAAAAAGTGAGGACTTCATCCACCACTGATTGGGGTCAGTAAAGACGTTCACTCCAGGTCTGATTTAATACGTCTGTTCTTTAAAGAAGTTATTGTTTCAGGACTTTTGACTTCCTTCCGTCATCTTCTGGGTCAGGTTGCCGGGGCAACATCCTCAAACGGGCAACCCAGGCTTCTCTCACTCCATCTGCATCCTCCAGCTCACCCAGAAGGACCCTGAGGTGTTCCCCATCCAGCTGTGAGACATAGTCTCTCCAGCAGGTCCAGGGTCTGCCTCTGGGTCTCCTCCTCACCACTTAGTCGCTCAGTAGGCATCCGAACCAGATGCTCGACTTTTGACTCTTTGCGTTTTTAATTGTTAAATTTTAGAATCAGAACTCGTGATAAAAATTGTGAAAATGTTTTGGTAAATATGTTACAGTCACCCAGGACTGGTGACCTGTTTGGGGTGTACCCTGCCCCTTTGAATCAGCCGGGATGGGCTCCAGCACCCTCCGATTGAAGAGAAGGTGACTGACTGACTGATATCAGTCTGGACGGTGATTCTTGTTGATGATTAAATCGTTATTAAAAATAAATGTGATAAAAATCAGATGTTTTTATGTCGTTAAGATTTTAAGAAATTAAAGTAAAAAAAAAAAAACACATTAAAAGAATTTTACAAACAGTAAAAAATGTATTTATTTTTTTAAAACTTTAAACTAAAACAAGAATCATTTAATTTATTACAAAATTCTGTATTTATTGATTTTTAAAATGATATTTTTTTAATTATAATTTTTTTATATTTATTTTATTTTTGTTAATATTTTTTTTTCTTTTTTTTAAATAAAAAGTTACAATAAAAAAAATTCTTTTGCAATTTTTTAAAAGTTTATATGAATTTAATCATAATTTATATTCTTGATAAAAACAAAAAAGTTTCAAAATAAAACTAGAAAAACTTTTAAAAATGTCTTTTATTTTTATAACTTTAATATATTTATTTTTTAAGTAATTTCTTTTTTTTTAAATAAAAACTTTTGTATTAATTTTTTTTGTAATTTTAACTAAAATCTTTAAATTTTTTATTTTATATCATTAATATTGAAATAAAATTATTTTAAAAATCAAGACGTTTTCACGACAATTTATAAATAATAATTAATCCTAAAAAAATTGGACTCATTGGATTTTATTTAAAATTTAACATCTTTTAATGGATTTAATACAAAAAAAAATAAAAATCTGTAATATTTTATATTTTGAGCTGAAATTTAAAGAAAAACTAAAAGATTCTTAAAATAAAAAAAGCAATAATAAAAGTAAAAAGTTTGATTTTATGAATCAACAAATTTTTCAAAATAAAATTGTTTAAAACTAAAAAAAATTTAAATTAAGACAAAGTTTTTTCACAAAATAATTTACGACAATTTTACTTTTTTGAAAATAAAGTAAAAATTAAAGTAAAATCAAAGTGTTTTTGTTAATGGAGGAAAAATGTGGAGGTTAAGACGGTGGCCCTACAGCAAGAAGGTCAGGGCTTTGAGTCCTGGAGTGAGGACGAGGCATGGAACACTGGTCTTTCTGTGTGTAGTCTACATGTTCTACCTGTGTATGTGTGGGTTTTCCTCTAAAAACATACATGTTAGGTTGATTGGCTGCTAAGAATGTGTGTGTGTGGCCCTGCAACAGACTGGCAATCTGTTCGGGGTGAATCCTGCCTCGCTATAATATGTGTATGATCTTCACACACACACACACACACACACACACACACACACACACACACACACACACACACACACACACACACACACACACACAGACATTAACAGCTGCCAACCAACCCAACATTGTCTGCTTTTGGAGGAAACCAGAGAAAACCTGGTCGCCCTACGGTAAGAAGGTTGAGGGTTTGAGTCCCAGGTGGAGGACAAGGTTTGAATAACTGGTCTTTCTGTGTGTAGTTTGCATGTTCTACTCTATGTGTATGTGTGGCTTTTCTCTGGTTTCCTCTAAAAACATGGCCCTTGAAAACGAGGCGTCTCATCTCAACGGGCCTCCTGATAAAAACTGACACAGACACGAGGAGAACATGCAAACTACACACAGAAAGACAAGTGTTCCAAGCCTCGTGTTCGGCCGGACCGGAACCCCTGACCTTGTTGCTGTGAGCCCACCATGATTAATTATTTCCTGTGGGTAGGAGGCGTCGGAGGCGTCGTCACGGTAACGGTTCGAATGCGTCACAACAAAACTGAATCTTTTTTTTTTTTTTTTTTTGTGGTTTTTTGCTGAAGTCGAAAATTTGGTTGAAATTATCTAAAAAAATTTAAATCGAGATGAAATTTGTTAAAAAAAAAAATTTTTTCTACCTTTTTTTTAACTAAATTATTAATGAAAATAAAACTTTTAAAAAACTTCAGAAAAACATATAATTTTTCTAATAAAAAAATGATAAAAATACAATTTTCTGTTTAAAATGAGTTCATTTGCTTAAAAAAAAGATGATTTTTTTTAAACAATTAATTAATTTTTTCTTTATCAAGTTAAAAAAAATTGAATTAAAAATACATTTAAAAAAAAGCTTAAATTTTGTTGTTTTTTTTCTAGAACTTTTTCTCATTTTGTTTTCTTTTCTATTTTAAACATTAAAATAAGTTAAATTTAAACATTTTAAGTGTTTTTAGGAGTTTTTTTTAAGTATTTTTTTAGACTCACCTCGTCTGCTTCGTTTCGTTCTTCGACAGACAGCTTCTGGATTCTGAGGGGGTGTTTTTTTTATTCCACAGGAAACGTCACTTTAAGAAAAAAAAAAAACAGGTTAAATCACAAAAAAACAACAACAAAAAACTTATAAAAACACCTTAAAATTACAAAAAAAACAACAAAAAAAAAACTTATAAAAACACCTTAAAATCACAAAAAAAAAAACTTATAAAAACACTTTAAAATCACAAAAAAAAACAAAAAAAAAACTTATAAAAACACCTTAAAATCACAAAAAAAACAACAAAAAACTTATAAAAATACCTTAAAATCACAAAAAAAAAAAAAAACTTATAAAAACACCTTAAAATCACAAAAAAAAACAACAAAAAAACTTATAAAAACACCTTAAAATCACAAAAAAAAAACTTATAAAAACACTTTAAAATCACAAAAAAAACAAAAAAAAAAAACTTATAAAAACACCTTAAAATCACAAAAAAAACAACAAAAAACTTATAAAAACACCTTAAAATCACAAAAAAAAACTTATAAAAACACCTTAAAATCACAAAAAAAAACAAAAAAAAACCTTATAAAAACACCTTAAAATCACAAAAAAAAAAACAAAAAAAAAAAAACTTATAAAAACACCTTAAAATCACAAAAAAAAAAAACAAAAAAAAACTTATAAAAACACCTTAAAATCACAAAAAAAACAACAAAAAACTTATAAAAACACCTTAAAATCACAAAAAAAACAACAAAAAACTTATAAAAACACCTTAAAATCACAAAAAAAACAACAAAAAACTTATAAAAACACCTTAAAATCACAAAAAAAAACAAAAAAAAAACTTATAAAAACACCTTAAAATCACAAAAAAAAACAAAAAAAAACTTATAAAAACACCTTAAAATCACAAAAAAAAAACTTATAAAAACACCTTAAAATCACAAAAAAAAAACTTATAAAAACACCTTAAAATCACAAAAAAAACAACAAAAAACTTATAAAAACACCTTAAAATCACAAAAAAAAAAAAAAAAACAACAAAAAACTTATAAAAACACCTTAAAATCACAAAAAAAAAACAAAAAAAAAACTTATAAAAACACCTTAAAATCACAAAAAAAAACAAAAAAAAACTTATAAAAACACCTTAAAATCACAAAAAAAAACAAAAAAAAACTTATAAAAACACCTTAAAATCACAAAAAAAAAACAAAAAAAAAAAACAAAAAAAAAAAACTTATAAAAACACCTTAAAATCACAAAAAAAACAACAAAAAACTTATAAAAACACCTTAAAATCACAAAAAAAAAAAACAAAAAAAAAACTTATAAAAACACCTTAAAATCACAAAAAAAAAACTTATAAAAACACCTTAAAATCACAAAAAAAAAAACAAAAAAAAAACTTATAAAAACACCTTAAAATCACAAAAAAAAACTTATAAAAACACCTTAAAATCACAAAAAAAAAACAAAAAAAAAACTTATAAAAACACCTTAAAATCACAAAAAAAAACTTATAAAAACACCATAAAATCACAAAAAAAAAAAAAAAAAAACAAAAAAAAACTTATGAAAACACATTAAAATCACAAAAAAAAAAACAACAAAAAACTTATAAAAACACCTTAAAATCACAAAAAAAAAACTTATAAAAACACCTTAAAATCACAAAAAAAAACTTATAAAAACACCTTAAAATCACAAAAAAAAAAAAAAAAACAGGTTAAATCACAAAAAAAAAAACCAAAAAACACCTTAAATCACAAAAAACAAACAAAAGGAAAAAACTTATAAAAACACCTTAAAATCACAAAAAAACAGGTTCAAATTACGAGAAAAAAAATCATAAAAACACAATATTTTCAGATACTTTTTATCATTGATTTAAAAACAACTTAAAAAAAAAATATCATAAAACTTAAAAAAAATATACTTTTTTAATCAATAAAAAAGGTTGTTTTTTTTTTTTGGCCTCTTTTCGTTTTGATTTAAATTTAAGTGTTTTTTTGCAGAAATTTTAACCCAAAAAAATTATTAGAAAACTAAACAAAAGTTAATTTTATCAACAAAAAAATGAAGTATTTCTGCTTATTTTTACTTATTTTTAGCCTTAATTTGAATTTAACTGTTTTTTTTACAAAAACTTTTACAAACAAATAAGATTAAAAATGATAGAAAACATCAGAAAAATGACTGATTTTCTGTCATTTTTAGCTTTATTTTAAATTAATTAGTTTAAAAAACGACTTTAACTGAAAAAAAAGGATTAAAATAATAAGAAAACATCCAAAAAATAAATAAAACTACTCTTTATCAACAAAAAAACGAAGATTTTCTGCTATTTTTGTTATTTTTAAGCTTTAATTTGAATTAATTGCTTTTTACAAAAATTTTAACACAAAAAACCAGGTTAAAATCAAAAGAAAATGTCAACAAAATGAAGATTTTTGTTGATTTTAGAGAAAAATCTTGATTTAATTTGCATTCAGTTGTTTTTAAAAACATTAACAAAAAACAAACAAAAACATGTTAAAAAATGACAGAAAAACCTAAAAAAAAAACTGACTGAAACTAAACTTTTTTTAATTTTATTTTGGGCTTTTTTTCAGCTTAAATTTCTATTTAAAAGTATTTTAATAATAAATCTTTTATTTTGTAAAATGTTTTAAATAAAATCTATGAAAATTAAAAAAAAAAAAAACTCACCTGAAACGAGAAACACAGGAAACAAAAAAAAACATGGTCTTATTTATACACTGAAAAAAAAACAACATCACGTCTCCGACCAATCAGAACGCTCTGAAATTTCACCTCATTCTTCTGAACGAGATGAAATTTCTCTTTTTCAAATGTTAAATGAGGATGAGTGTGATATGATACCTAAGAAGACCTGTATTGGATTAAATTCATGTTTTGACTCTACCCTGAGTGAGGTTACAGGGAGAAGAGAGAAAGAAGGTGGAAGATTTTAAGTATCTAGGATCAACAGTCCAGAGCAATGGAGAGTGTGGAAAAGAGGTGAAGAAGCATGTGCAGGCAGGCTGGAACGGGTGGAGGAAAGTTTCAGGTGTGATGTGTGATAGAAGAGTTTCAGCTAAAATTAAAGAAAACCATGGTGAGAGCGGCCATGCTGATTGGTCTAGAGACAGTGTGGTGAGAGCGGCCATGCTGATTGGTTTAGAGACAGTGTGGTGAGAGCGGCCATGCTGATTGGTCTAGAGACAGTGTGGTGAGAGCAGCCATGCTGATTGGTCTAGAGACAGTGTGGTGAGAGCGGCCATGCTGATTGGTCTAGAGACAGTGTGGTGAGAGCGGCCATGCTGATTGGTCTAGAGACAGTGTGGTGAGAGCGGCCATGCTGATTGGTCTAGAGACAGTGTGGTGAGAGCGGCCATGCTGATTGGTCTAGAGACAGCGTGGTGAGAGCGGCCATGCTGATTGGTCTAGAGACAGCGTGGTGAGAGCGGCCATGCTGATTGGTCTAGAGACAGCGTGGTGAGAGCGGCCATGCTGATTGGTCTAGAGACAGCGTGGTGAGAGCGGCCATGCTGATTGGTCTAGAGACAGCGTGGTGAGAGCGGTCATGCTGATTGGTCTAGAGACAGCGTGGTGAGAGCGGCCATGCTGATTGGTCAAGAGACAGCGTGGTGAGAGGGGCCATGCTGATTGGTCTAGAGACAGCGTGGTGAGAGCGGCCATGCTGATTGGTCTAGAGACAGCGTGGTGAGAGCGGCCATGCTGATTGGTCTAGAGACAGCGTGGTGAGAGCGGCCATGCTGATTGGTCTAGAGACAGCGTGGTGAGAGCGGTCATGCTGATTGGTCTAGAGACAGCGTGGTGAGAGCGGCCATGCTGATTGGTCTAGAGACAGTGTGGTGAGAGCGGCCATGCTGATTGGTCTAGAGACAGCGTGGTGAGAGCGGCCATGCTGATTGGTCTAGAGACAGTGTGGTGAGAGCGGCCATGCTGATTGGTCTAGAGACAGTGTCACTGAGGAAAAGACAGGAAACAGAGATGTTTGTATCAGAGATGAAGATGCTGAGGATCTCTCTGGGAGTGACCAGGATGGACAGGATCAGAGGAACAGCACATGTTAGAGGTTTTAAAGTCAGAGAGGTCAGACTGAGATGGTTTGGACATGTACAGAGGAGAGAGAGAGAGTACATCAGAAGAAGGATGCTGGGTTTGGAACCACCAGGAAAGAGGACTAGAGGAAGACCAAAGAGGAGGTTCATGGATACAGTGAAGGAAGACATGAAGATAGTTGGTGTGACTGAAGAGGATGCAGCAGATAGGGTTAGATGGAAGAAACTGACTTGATGTGGCGCCCCCTAAAGGGAAATGATGGAAGAAGAAGAATATTCAACCCTGAGTGTGGTCTCCCTGCCAAACAGAACCTGCTAAGAAATCTGTTTGTTACCACTCGGCCACCGGTAACTAACACACAGAGGTGTTTGTAACAATCACAGGGGTATCACGAGACCCCGTTAGGGATCACAAGGGTATATGAGCCTATACTGGCTGATTCAAGACGCGAGGCGGGATACCGTCGGTCTATGAGGGTCCACACACACACACACACACTCACACCCCAATCAACCTTAGGGTGTTCACTCCTGGGTCAGGTTGTACATGGCTGGATTAGGGTGCACACTCCCGGGAGCAGGTTGGACTAGGCTGGGTTAGGGTGCACACTCCCGGGAGCAGGTTGTACATGGCTGGATTAGGGTGCACACTCCCGGGTCAGGTTGGACTAGGCTGGGTTAGGGTGCACACTCCCGGGAGCAGGTTGGACTAGGCTGGGTTAGGGTGCACACTCCTGGGTTAGGGTGTACATGGCTGGATTAGGGTGCACACTCCCGGGTCAGGTTGGACTAGGCTGGGTTAGGGTGCACACTCCTGGGTCAGGGTGTACATGGCTGGTTTAAGGTGCACACTCCTGGGTTAGGGTGTACATGGCTGGGTTAGGGTCTATAGGCCTGGGTCAGGGTGTACATGGCTGGGTTAGGGTCTATAGGCCTGGGTCAGGGTGTACATGGCTGGATTAGGGTGCACACTCCCGGGTCAGGTTGGACTAGGCTGGGTTAGGGTGCACACTCCTGGGTCAGGGTGTACATGGCTGGTTTAAGGTGCACACTCCTGGGTTAGGGTGTACATGGCTGGGTTAGGGTGCACACTCCTGGGTTAGGGTGTACATGGCTGGGTTAGGGTGCACACTCCTGGGTTAGGGTGTACATGGCTGGGTTAGGGTCTATAGGCCTGGGTCAGGGTGTACATGGCTGGGTTAGGGTCTATAGGCCTGGGTCAGGGTGTACATGGCTGGTTTAAGGTGCACACTCCTGGGTTAGGGTGTACATGGCTGGGTTAGGGTCTATAGGCCTGGGTCAGGGTGTACATGGCTGGGTTAGGGTGCACACTCCTGGGTTAGGGTGTACATGGCTGGGTTAGGGTCTATAGGCCTGGGTCAGGGTGTACATGGCTGGGTTAGGGTCTATAGGCCTGGGTCAGGGTGTACATGGCTGGTTTAAGGTGCACACTCCTGGGTTAGGGTGTACATGGCTGGGTTAGGGTGCACACTCCTGGGTTAGGGTGTACATGGCTGGGTTAGGGTGCACACTCCTGGGTCAGGGTGTACATGGCTGGGTTAGGGTCTATAGGCCTGGGTTAGGGTCTACATGCCCGGGTTAGGGTCAGACTAACGGTTGGTCGAATGTATTTGTAAACACGGGTTAGACCCAACCCGTGTTTACAAATCCATTCTAGAACAGAGACGATGATTCGCTCACGCAGCGAAAAACGAAATGTGATAAAAAGCCGTTTCCTTTGAAAAAGTGAAATCAGGACTTTCACATCGAGATGTGGTCTCAGATAGAATTTAGAGAGATGAGTCAGCTGGGCCGTCACGCCGAGGAAAGACTGACTCACCTTCAAACACGCTTCAAAAGAATCGGAACTCAAATCGAAGCAAAATATCAAAATCACAAAGAAAGACGGAAACTGTTTGTTTTTATTTTGAAATTTCAATCTTAAATCCATTTACTGTTGTCTCACAGCAAGAAGGTCAGGGGTTTGAGTCTAAGAGTGAGGGCGAGGCTTGAAACACTGTCCTTTCTGTGTGTAGTTTGCATGTTCTCACTGTGTATGTGTGGATTTTCTCTGGTTTCCTCTAAAAACAAACATGTTTGGTTGATTGGCTGCTAGGAAATAACCCCTAGGAATGAGTGTGTGTGTGTGTGTGTGTGTGTGTGTGTGTGTGTGTGTGTGTGTGTGTGTGTGTGTGTGTGTGTGTGTGTGTGTGTGGCCCCACATCAGTCAGACGACCCTCACAACTCACCACATGTCTTAAGGACAGAAAGACATGGTTGAAGACCAACAGCAGAGAAGCTGAGTCCCTCCTGATTGGTTCCCCTCAGCGCGTTCTCTCCTCCACTAGACCCCTACCAGCTCACCACTGTCTCAGTTTGATCCTCCTCTCTTCTGGAACATTTCCTCCCTCCTAAACCTGTCCTAATTCAGCACACCTGTTTCTAATAGCCTCTCCCTGATGTCTCCACCATCTGTTTTTAACCCCATCTCATCATCTGCTGCATCCATGATGGTGTTCCCTCCATGTCAGCTTCCAGGATACACATCACAACCCCTCTTCCCTAAACCTGGCATAGTCTCTCCAGCGAGTCCGGGGCCTGCGTCTGGGATCCTAACCAGATGCCCAAACCACCCCGTCTGGTGGTGGTGGTGACCTGGAAGAGCAACGGCTCTACTCCGAGCTCCTCTGCAGGTTGGCTGGGCTCTTACTCAGAGATAGAGTGAGGAGCTCTGCCATCCGGGAGGAGCTTGGAGTAGAGCCATTGCCCCTCCAGTTTAAGAGAAGCCACATCCAAGGGTGTCAAACTCTGGTCCTCGAGGGCCAGCGTCCTTAAGGTTCTCCATGTTTTCCTGGTTCATCATGAACATAAAGTGAAATCAACAGCCAATCAAATTTGGCACATTGATTCGACACCATGGATCAGTTTGACACCTGTGCCATATGTGGTCGTTCAGTCATCTTGATAGGATGCCTCCCTCGCTGGTGAGGTGTTCCGTCCCACCAGGAGGAGACCCAGAGGCAGACCCTGAACCAGCTGGAGAGACTATGTCTCACAGCTGGACAGGGAACACCTCAGGATCCTTCTGGGTGAGCTGGAGGATGCAGCCGGGGTGAGAGAAACCTGGGTTTACCGTCTGAGGCTGTTACCCCCGGCGACCCGGCCCCGGATAATCAGAAGACAACGGAACGGAACGTTAAATTAAAGATGATAGTTTGTGGTTTGATATTTGCACCTTCATAATTAACCATTTACAGCCTGGCGTTCACACGAAGGTTCTAACCTGGTTTAGATTGAATGTGGGTTGATTTTTACATCTGGTTTCTCTTTCTTTAGAATCTCAGTCTCTTCTAGATGATTCTGTTTCACTCAGAGTGACATTTAAGGAGAATCTTTAAGTACAGCGTGTCCTTAAAGCTGCAGGTATGTTTGTTTCCTGAGCGTGTGGTACGGGGGAAGCCCAGTCATCTGCTCAATGACATTCTAACAAAGCGTCAACAACTTATTTTTCATCTTGGCATAAAGGTCATCTGAGCACGCTCAGAAGATCAGAACGGAAGCTCAGCTGCTTTATTATCTCACAACGTTTCAGCAGGTTTTTTTTTTCTTTCTGATTTTCTAAAAGGAAACAAATCGGTAGAAAAATCGGCAAACGGTGCAAAAAAGATCACAGCGATTTTTTTCCGAGTTTGGTTTTGTTAAAAAACACTGTAAAAAATTATTATTTCATTCAACTAGTTCAAATTTAAATGTTTTGTGTTTAAATTCTTCCAAAGAATCCTTTTTTTTTACAGTGTAGGATGTGAGTTTCTGTCAAGATTTAATGACAGTTTAAGATCACTAGAAATTCAGACATCGTTGCCACGGTAACGCATGTTCTACCCAGTGCAGAGCCAACTGGTACATGTCACTGTCACCCAGCTCTGTTCCACCCAACAACTGCTCCAGAGATGCCAGTTTTTGGCTTCACAAAGCAGGAGATTTGGGGGGAATTAAAGAAGTCGGGACCAAAAGGAGGAGACGTGTGGGTGTGTGATAGAAGAGTTTCAGATAAAATGAAAGGTGGTGAGAGCGGCCATGCTGATTGGTCTAGAGACAGTGTGGTGAGAGCGGCCATGCTGATTGGTCTAGAGACAGTGTGGTGAGAGCGGCCATGCTGATTGGTCTAGAGACAGTGTGGTGAGAGCGGCCATGCTGATTGGTCTAGAGACAGTGTGGTGAGAGCGGCCATGCTGATTGGTCTAGAGACAGTGTGGTGAGAGCGGCCATGCTGATTGGTCTAGAGACAGTGTGGTGAGAGCGGCCATGCTGATTGGTCTAGAGACAGCGTGGTGAAAGCGGCCATGCTGATTGGTCTAGAGACAGTGTGGTGAGAGCGGCCATGCTGATTGGTCTAGAGACAGTGTGGCGAGAGCGGCCATGCTGATTGGTCTAGAGACAGTGTGGCGAGAGCGGCCATGCTGATTGGTCTAGAGACAGTGTGGCGAGAGCGGCCATGCTGATTGGTCTAGAGACAGTGTGGCGAGAGCGGCCATGCTGATTGGTCTAGAGACAGTGTGGTGAGAGCGGCCATGCTGATTGGTCTAGAGACAGTGTGGTGAGAGCGGCCATGCTGATTGGTCTAGAGACAGTGTGGTGAGAGCGGCCATGCTGATTGGTCTAGAGACAGTGTGGTGAAAGCGGCCATGCTGATTGGTCTAGAGACAGTGTGGTGAGAGCGGCCATGCTGATTGGTCTAGAGACAGTGTGGTGAGAGCGGCCATGCTGATTGGTCTAGAGACAGTGTGGTGAGAGCGGCCATGCTGATTGGTCTAGAGACAGTGTGGCGAGAGCGGCCATGCTGATTGGTCTAGAGACAGTGTGGTGAGAGCGGCCATGCTGATTGGTCTAGAGACAGTGTGGCGAGAGCGGCCATGCTGATTGGTCTAGAGACAGTGTGGTGAGAGCGGCCATGCTGATTGGTCTAGAGACAGTGTCACTGAGGAAAAGACAGGAAACAGAGATGTTTGTAGCAGAGATGAAGATGCTGAGGATCTCTCTGGGAGTGACCAGGATGGACAAGATCAGAGGAACAGCACATGTTAGAGGTTTTAAAGTCAGAGAGGTCAGACTGAGATGGTTTGGACATGTGCAGAGGAGAGAGAGAGAGTACATCAGAAGAAGGATGCTGGATTTGGAACCACCAGGAAAGAGGACTAGAGGAAGACCAAAGAGGAGGTTCATGGATACAGTGAAGGAAGACATGAAGATAGTTGGTGTGACCGAAGAGGATGCAGCAGATAGGGTTAGATGGAAGAAACTGCCTTGCGGTTTAAATTTGATCTGTATTCAGGACTACAGTATTGTTTATTAGTAGAATAAGCCCCGCCCCTTTTGAGATGAGACATCTCGTTTTCGAGGGGGTCTTTAAACTAACACACGTTTTTTTTGTTGAAGGCTGGAAGGGAACCAGAGTACCTGGAGAAAACCCATGCTGACACAGGGAGAACATGCAAACTCCACACAGAAAGGCAAGTGTTTCAATCTTCGTCTCCTACCTGGGGTTCAAACCCACGACCTTCTTGCTGTGCCACCCACTGTGCCACCGTTTCATGATTCCACGAATAGAACTTAACCACTAGCCTTCGGTTTACGTCACTGCGACAGATGTACGTTAGAAGAGTTCTGCGACTATACCCACTGCGCATGCCCAGAACGCGTCATCTACCTCCCTTCCAGATGATCTAACATCGAGACTTGCTTACAGCTATAAGTGTTTTTATTCGTTTTTTAACGGGTATTTACTTTAGATTCTGCATCTTTATACTGTTTACTTTATTGATCCCTCACCGGAGAAATTTGTATGCTGCATTACACCGCAGCAGGCTGCCACGACGCGCCAATGGTGAGAGAAACGGGGGGTTGGGTGTCTTCTCAAAGGACCTTAGCATGAACTCACTGATTTACGTCATCATCTCAGCGGAAACGGAAATGCAACTGTTTGAAATACTCATTTCAAAATAAAAACCCAGTTAATTATTGAGTAAAAATCAGAAAATTTTCAATTAAATGAATTACAAAATATTTTGTAATCTTTTCAAAATTTGTAAGATTAATTAATATATAATTTAAATTTGTCTGTATTTAATGTTAATATTGTATTTTTTTATATGTACATTTTTTTATACAGCAACCCTAGAGGGTCAAAAAAGACACCTTAAAATAAAATGATTATTATGATGACATGAAAATAAAAAAACTCACTTTTTTTTTTTTAGAAACATTTATTCATATTTTTTCATTAAAAAAAAACTATGAGAACATTTTCAAGTAAAATATTTTGATGTTTTAACCAGACAACCGAACACCCCGGTTCAGGCTGGTTCAGATGGTATCCAGTTCAATCCGTTCCGTTCTGTCGTCCACTGCTCACCCAGGCCGGGTCTCCGGGTGCCTGTGACACCCCAGCTGCATCCTCCAGCTCACCCTGGAGGATCCTGAGTTCCTCCCTGTCCAGCTGTGAGACATAGTCTCTCCAGCAGGTGGTGTTCTCCTGGTGGAACGGAACAACCCGGAAACTCTCAACCAGGAGGAACAACGGCTCTACTCTGAGCTCCTTCCGGTTGGCAGAGCTCCTCCTTCTATCTTCCTGTCATCCTGCAGCGGAAGCTCATTTTGGCCATCTCCTCCTTTAGTCGCTACCTTACCGTGGTGGAGGAGAGGAGCCATGTTGTTGGGGTTGAATGCCCCTGGTAGGTTGACCCGAGGCAAACGGGTCTGAGGTGAGGGGCCAATCACAACGCAGCACCAAAACATTTCATAGCGAGCTCGACCGTGGTCAAGTTTTCTTTGCCCGGAGCCAAGCGAGCACCTGGTGACAAGAGCTTTTACCCATGGGGCCAGGCCGGGTATAAGGCCTGAACCAGGGAAATGGGGCTCACTTCAAGCGGGTTTTCCAGCTGCCAGAGGAGCCAAAGAGGACCATGGCGGTCTGATCCTCGGCTTCAGCGATTGGTTCAAAATCCAGATATAAAAAAAAAATCCATTTTTTCAGACTGAAAATTTTTTCAATGATTATTATTATGATTTGATAAAAAAAAAAAAAAAATGTGGTTTCCGGGACTGGTTACCATGGTAACGAGCTGCAGTTCCCATAGCAACGCAGAAGCTTTTAAAACAAAAATTTAACAGTTTAAAAAAAAAAAAAAAAAAAAAAGTTGTTTACAAACATCGGGTAAACAAACGTGAGAATTTCGGCCATTTTTAAAAAGTCAAAATAAAATGTTTCATTATTTCTCAACGAAAATGTTTGGTGTTTTTTTTTTTTTTCTTTCAGACATGATTTTAAATTTTTTCATAATGATCTGTTTGGAATAAAAAAAATAAAAATCTGTAACTCAAAAGTTCGAAGCGGCTCCGCCTAAAAAAGGTATTTCCGACAGGAATCGGATCCGCAGCGGCACTCCACACGGATTCTTTTCTTCGGGGAAGTCGGAAACCCCGCGAGGATGAAGCTCGAGTCCATTTTAGTGCTCTCCGTGTCGACGGCATCGACTGTAAACAAACAAAAAAAACACATTAAAATCCTTTCAGTTTGGTTAAATTTTGTTTTTAAACCCATCTCACGTCTATGCCCTCCTGCCACTTTTTAGACCAATCAGTGCTTCTGAAAAAGTGGGGCGCGCCCCTGGCGGGTGTGACCCTGTGGAACATGTTTTTTGGCCCTACTAGAAAAAAGTGTAATTGTACATCCACTACAGCAGAGGTCTCCAACCTTTCCTGCGTTACGGACCGATTTAGTGTCTGAAAATATTTTCACGAACCGGTCTAAAGGTTCCGTTCTGTTCCGTCATCTTCCGCTTGTTCCGGGGTCGGGTCGCGGGGGCAACAGCCTCAAGCGGGCAGCTCAGGCCTCTCTCTCCCCGGCTGCATCCTCCAGCTCACCTGGAAGGATCCTAAGTCGTTCCCCGGCCAGCTGTGAGACATAGTCTCTCCAGCAGGTCCAGGGTCTGCCCCTTGGTCTCCTCCAGGTAAGACGTGTCCGAAACACCTCGCCCGCGAGGCGCTGAGGGGGCATCCTGACCAGATGCCCGAACCACCCCATCTGGCTCCTCTCGACCTGGAGGAGGAGTTGCTCCTCCCGGATGGCAGAGCTCCTCACCCGATCTCTGAGTGAGAGCCCAGCCACCCTGCAGAGGAAGCTCATTTCGGCCGCTTGTACCCGCGATCTCATTCTTTCGGTCATCACCCACAGCTGGTGACCATAGGTGAGGGTAGGAACGTAGATCCTGGTTACCATGGTGAGGGTAGAAACGTAGATCCTGGTTACCATGGTGAGGGTAGGAACGTAGATCCTGGTTACCATGGTGAGGGTAGAAACGTAGATCCTGGTTACCATGGTGAGGGTAGGAATGTAGATCCTGGTTACCATGGTGAGGGTAGGAATGTAGATCCTGGTTACCATGGTGAGGGTAGAAACGTAGATCCTGGTTACCATGGTGAGGGTAGGAATGTAGATCCTGGTTACCATGGTGAGGGTAGAAACCTAGATCCTGGTTACCATGGTGAGGGTAGAAACGTAGATCCTGGTTACCATGGTGAGGGTAGGAACGTAGATCCTGGTTATCATGGTGAGGGTAGGAACGTAGATCCTGGTTACCATGGTGAGGGTAGGAACGTAGATCCTGGTTACCATGGTGAGGGTAGGAACGTAGATCCTGGTTACCATGGTGAGGGTAGGAACGTAGATCCTGGTTACCATGGTGAGGGTAGGAACGTAGGAACGTACTCGGGAACCACCCCATCTGGCCAAGTTGCCCTTGCCCGGACGCGGTTCACCGGGGCCCCCCCTTGGAGCCACACCCGAGGGTGGGGCACGCGTGCGAGCGCCTGGTGGACAGGCTTTTACCCATGTGGCCCGGCCGGGCTCAGCCCGAACAGGGGACATGGGCCACCCTTCCAGCGGACTCACCACCTGCAGGAGGGGCCATAGGGGTCGGGTGAAGGAGGAGATGGGTGGCAGCCAACGGTGGAGACCCTGGCGGTCGGATCCTCGCCACTAGAGGTGCTAAAGGTGTAGCAAAAAAACAAAATAAGACCAGCCTGAAAAAAAATGTTTTTTTAAAATAAATAATAAACTTAAATCCTTTTTGTCTTCACGAGAAAATTTATTAGCTGCGTCTTTAAAACATGGAAACATTCTCTCGGCTCAAACGTAATCTGGTTGCCTTGGTAACAGTAAACATACCTTCAAAATAAAGGACTTCACAAAAAATAAAGTGAATAAAATACCAGTTTGTCTCCTTCTAGTAAAACTAGATCAATCAGAGTTCTGAGTTTGTTTTGCTGGAACCAGACAGTCCCATTTTGACCTGAAACCTGAAGAGTGTTTCTAAAGTTCAGTCTGCTTCGTAACTCTGTATCCGGTCACTTTTCAAATTAAAGGGCCCATCTCATGTAAAATAACTCTTTTCACATTGTATCCTCTGCACACACACGTTTACAACATGCATTACACCATAGTTATGAAAATATATTGATTTGGTGGAGCGCAGTCACAGACCCGGAACTAAGAAAGGCCAGGTATCGCTCATCCCCCCGCCCGTCCTGAGAAAGTACAAGCTCCGCCCTCTGCTCTCACTGAGCCGCTATTCCTCCGCCCATCTCTGAGCGGGAGGGGGAAGGCAGGCGTAAACCCGTGTGTAGCTACAAAAAGACGCAGAGCAGCGAACCAGCCTGTATATCGGACGTTGAAAGCGAGTTTGTGAGGGCGTAAGGCCGAAGTGGAGGCGGGTGAGGAGGGCGGGCGGGTGGTGAGGAGGGAGGGGGGCGTGGCTACGTCAAATGAGTCATACTTTAGACATCTGTTCATTGGTTGTTTTGTCTGAGCGTTCCAGAAATCCACAGAAAAACGGGCTAAATCAATCTAGAAAGCCCTTTGGTGACACAAACACGCACGCACTCCAACCTCCTCATCTCTCCAACCTCCTCCTCCTCATCTCTCCAACCTTCTCCTCCTCATCTCTCCAACCTCCTCCTCCTCATCTCTCCAACCTCCTCCTCCTCATCTCTCCAACCTCCTCCTCCTCATCTCTCCAACCTTCTCCTCCTCATCTCTCCAACCTTCTCCTCCTCATCTCTCCAACCTTCTCCTCCTCATCTCTCCAACCTCCTCCTCCTCATCTCTCCAACCTCCTCCTCCTCATCTCTCCAACCTTCTCCTCCTCATCTCTCCAACCTTCTCCTCCTCATCTCTCCAACCTCCTCCTCCTCATCTCTCCAACCTCCTCCTCCTCATCTCTCCAACCTCCTCCTCCTCATCTCTCCAACCTTCTCCTCCTCATCTCTCCAACCTCCTCCTCCTCATCTCTCCAACCTTCTCCTCCTCATCTCTCCAACCTTCTCCTCCTCATCTCTCCAACCTTCTCCTCATCTCTCCAACCTTCTCCTCCTCATCTCTCCAACCTCCTCCTCCTCATCTCTCCAACCTCCTCCTCCTCATCTCTCCAACCTTCTCCTCCTCATCTCTCCAACCTCCTCCTCCTCATCTCTCCAACCTTCTTCTCCTCATCTCTCCAACCTTCTCCTCCTCATCTCTCCAACCTCCTCCTCCTCATCTCTCCAACCTTCTCCTCCTCATCTCTCCAACCTCCTCCTCCTCATCTCTCCAACCTTCTTCTCCTCATCTCTCCAACCTCCTCCTCATCTCTCCAACCTTCTTCTCCTCATCTCTCCAACCTCCTCCTCATCTCTCCAACCTCCTCCTCCTCATCTCTCCAACCTCCTCCTCCTCATCTCTCCAACCTCCTCCTCCTCATCTCTCCAACCTCCTCCTCCTCATCTCTCCAACCTTCTTCTCCTCATCTCTCCAACCTCCTCCTCATCTCTCCAACCTTCTTCTCCTCATCTCTCCAACCTCCTCCTCATCTCTCCAACCTCCTCCTCCTCATCTCTCCAACCTTCTCCTCCTCATCTCTCCAACCTCCTCCTCCTCATCTCTCCAACCTCCTCCTCATCTCTCCAACCTCCTCCTTCTCTCGGCTCAAACGTAATCTGGTTGCCTTGGTAACAGTAAACATACCTTCAAAATAAAGGACTTCACAAAAAATAAAGTGAATAAAATACCAGTTTGTCTCCTTCTAGTAAAACTAGATCAATCAGAGTTCTGAGTTTGTTTTGCTGGAACCAGACAGTCCCATTTTGACCTGAAACCTGAAGAGTGTTTCTAAAGTTCAGTCTGCTTCGTAACTCTGTATCCGTTCACTTTTCAAATTAAAGGGCCCATCTCATGTAAAATAACTCTCTTCACATTGTATCCTCTGCACACACACACACACGTTTACAACATGCATTACACCATAGTTATGAAAATATATTGATTTGGTGGAGCGCAGTCACAGACCCGGAACTATGAAAGGCCGGGTATCGCTCATCCCCCCGCCCGTCCTGAGAAAGTACAAGCTCCGCCCTCTGCTCTCACTGAGCCGCTATTCCTCCGCCCATCTCTGAGCGGGAGGGGGAAGGCGGGCGTAAACCCGTGTGTAGCTACAAAAAGACGCAGAGCAGCGAACCAGCCTGTATATCGGACGTTGAAAGCGAGTTTGTGAGGGCGTAAGGCCGAAGTGGAGGCGGGTGAGGAGGGCGGGCGGGTGGTGAGGAGGGAGGGGGGCGTGGCTACGTCAAATGAGTCATACTTTAGACATCTGTTCATTGGTTGTTTTGTCTGAGCGTTCCAGAAATCCACAGAAAAACGGGCTAAATCAATCTAGAAAGCCCTTTGGTGACACAAACACGCACGCACTCCAACCTCCTCCTCATCATCTCTCCAACCTCCTCCTCCTCATCTCTCCAACCTCCTCCTCCTCATCTCTCCAACCTCCTCCTCCTCATCTCTCCAACCTCCTCCTCCTCATCTCTCCAACCTCCTCCTCCTCATCTCTCCAACCTTCTCCTCCTCATCTCTCCAACCTTCTCCTCCTCATCTCTCCAACCTTCTCCTCCTCATCTCTCCAACCTCCTCCTCCTCATCTCTCCAACCTCCTCCTCCTCATCTCTCCAACCTTCTCCTCCTCATCTCTCCAACCTTCTCCTCCTCATCTCTCCAACCTCCTCCTCCTCATCTCTCCAACCTCCTCCTCCTCATCTCTCCAACCTCCTCCTCCTCATCTCTCCAACCTTCTCCTCCTCATCTCTCCAACCTTCTCCTCATCTCTCCAACCTTCTCCTCCTCATCTCTCCAACCTCCTCCTCCTCATCTCTCCAACCTCCTCCTCCTCATCTCTCCAACCTCCTCCTCCTCATCTCTCCAACCTCCTCCTCCTCATCTCTCCAACCTTCTCCTCATCTCTCCAACCTTCTCCTCCTCATCTCTCCAACCTCCTCCTCCTCATCTCTCCAACCTCCTCCTCCTCATCTCTCCAACCTTCTCCTCCTCATCTCTCCAACCTCCTCCTCCTCATCTCTCCAACCTCCTCCTCCTCATCTCTCCAACCTTCTTCTCCTCATCTCTCCAACCTTCTTCTCCTCATCTCTCCAACCTTCTTCTCCTCATCTCTCCAACCTTCTCCTCCTCATCTCTCCAACCTCCTCCTCCTCATCTCTCCAACCTTCTCCTCCTCATCTCTCCAACCTCCTCCTCCTCATCTCTCCAACCTTCTTCTCCTCATCTCTCCAACCTCCTCCTCATCTCTCCAACCTTCTTCTCCTCATCTCTCCAACCTCCTCCTCATCTCTCCAACCTCCTCCTCCTCATCTCTCCAACCTCCTCCTCCTCATCTCTCCAACCTCCTCCTCCTCATCTCTCCAACCTTCTCCTCCTCATCTCTCCAACCTTCTTCTCCTCATCTCTCCAACCTCCTCCTCATCTCTCCAACCTCCTCCTCCTCATCTCTCCAACCTTCTCCTCCTCATCTCTCCAACCTCCTCCTCCTCATCTCTCCAACCTCCTCCTCATCTCTCCAACCTCCTCCTTCTCTCGGCTCAAACGTAATCTGGTTGCCTTGGTAACAGTAAACATACCTTCAAAATAAAGGACTTCACAAAAAATAAAGTGAATAAAATACCAGTTTGTCTCCTTCTAGTAAAACTAGATCAATCAGAGTTCTGAGTTTGTTTTGCTGGAACCAGACAGTCCCATTTTGACCTGAAACCTGAAGAGTGTTTCTAAAGTTCAGTCTGCTTCGTAACTCTGTATCCGGTCACTTTTCAAATTAAAGGGCCCATCTCATGTAAAATAACTCTCTTCACATTGTATCCTCTGCACACACACACACACGTTTACAACATGCATTACACCATAGTTATGAAAATATATTGATTTGGTGGAGCGCAGTCACAGACCCGGAACTATGAAAGGCCGGGTATCGCTCATCCCCCCGCCCGTCCTGAGAAAGTACAAGCTCCGCCCTCTGCTCTCACTGAGCCGCTATTCCTCCGCCCATCTCTGAGCGGGAGGGGGAAGGCGGGCGTAAACCCGTGTGTAGCTACAAAAAGACGCAGAGCAGCGAACCAGCCTGTATATCGGACGTTGAAAGCGAGTTTGTGAGGGCGTAAGGCCGAAGTGGAGGCGGGTGAGGAGGGCGGGCGGGTGGTGAGGAGGGAGGGGGGCGTGGCTACGTCAAATGAGTCATACTTTAGACATCTGTTCATTGGTTGTTTTGTCTGAGCGTTCCAGAAATCCACAGAAAAACGGGCTAAATCAATCTAGAAAGCCCTTTGGTGACACAAACACGCACGCACTCCAACCTCCTCCTCATCATCTCTCCAACCTCCTCCTCCTCATCTCTCCAACCTCCTCCTCCTCATCTCTCCAACCTTCTCCTCCTCATCTCTCCAACCTTCTCCTCCTCATCTCTCCAACCTCCTCCTCCTCATCTCTCCAACCTCCTCCTCCTCATCTCTCCAACCTCCTCCTCCTCATCTCTCCAACCTCCTCCTCCTCATCTCTCCAACCTCCTCCTCCTCATCTCTCCAACCTTCTCCTCCTCATCTCTCCAACCTTCTCCTCCTCATCTCTCCAACCTCCTCCTCCTCATCTCTCCAACCTCCTCCTCCTCATCTCTCCAACCTCCTCCTCCTCATCTCTCCAACCTCCTCCTCCTCATCTCTCCAACCTCCTCCTCCTCATCTCTCCAACCTTCTCCTCCTCATCTCTCCAACCTCCTCCTCCTCATCTCTCCAACCTCCTCCTCCTCATCTCTCCAACCTCCTCCTCCTCATCTCTCCAACCTCCTCCTCCTCATCTCTCCAACCTCCTCCTCCTCATCTCTCCAACCTTCTTCTCCTCATCTCTCCAACCTTCTCCTCCTCATCTCTCCAACCTCCTCCTCCTCATCTCTCCAACCTTCTTCTCCTCATCTCTCCAACCTCCTCATCTCTCCAACCTTCTTCTCCTCATCTCTCCAACCTCCTCCTCCTCATCTCTCCAACCTCCTCCTCCTCATCTCTCCAACCTCCTCCTCCTCATCTCTCCAACCTCCTCCTCCTCATCTCTCCAACCTTCTCCTCATCTCTCCAACCTTCTCCTCCTCATCTCTCCAACCTCCTCCTCCTCATCTCTCCAACCTCCTCCTCCTCATCATCTCTCCAACCTTCTTCTCCTCATCTCTCCAACCTCCTCCTCCTCATCTCTCCAACCTCCTCCTCCTCATCTCTCCAACCTCCTTCTCCTCCTCTCTCCAGCTCCTCCTCCTCATCTCTCCAACCTTTTCCTCCTCATCTCTCCAACCTCCTCCTCCTCATCTCTCCAACCTCCTTCTCCTCCTCTCTCCAGCTCCTCCTCCCATCTGCCAGCCTTGTCACCATGTCTCTATCCTCCATCTATGGAACGCTCTTCCTCCTGACCGACCGACCGACCGACGTGACTCTATGATCTAAATCCAATCTGAAAACTTTTCTCATAAATAATCATCCAGTTTTATTCGGTTCAAAACGTCATGTTTTTTACTTACGATCATAAATAAAAGTTTTCTTTGGATTTAAATCAAATGTATTAATGAAAATTTGAGTTGCAAAGCCTTGAAATCAGTTCACCTACAGTTGGCGCTGACTAAACATGGGGAGTTTGATTGACTGGAAGTCGAAGCCGAGCTGTCGTAAGAAACAAACAACCCATTGTGGGACCATTACCCACATTCCACCCGCCCTCCCACTCCCACGTTTTTCCAAACTCACTCTGCATCTTATAATCGAACGTTAACTCCTCTCCGGCCGGGATGGATCGGGTGGAGAAGAGGGCGATCCTCGGCAGCCTCTCGTCGATGTTGTCGATGAACACGTTGAAGACTTGTAGGTTGGGGTTGCACTGCCAACGCGACACACACGCATCCATCAGGGAATACATCCAGCGAGCGGGCCGGCGGCGGCGAGCTCGATTGAGGTACTCACGCTGTGGTTGACGAAGTGAGAGATGTTCCCCAAGTGGGCGGCGTCCACCGTGTAAACGTCCTCTACGTAGTCCAGGTCGAACAGGTACGTGGAGCCCTGACGGTCGTAGAGGTGACCCCTCTTCTCCGCTTCGTCGGTCGTGATGATCTGAGAGAGATCGGACAGGAAATCACTCCTACGGTCCGATCGTTCCAACCGAACGGTCGATTCTTCTCTACTTCATAATAAAGTTTATAAAAGGCTGGGTATCGTTCTAAACGTGGCACGGAAACTACACCGACGACCCTCTCACGACGAGGACAGGCCGAATTAATCCCGTTCCGTCATCTTCCGCTTGTTCCGGGGTCGGGCCTCAAACGGGCAGCTCAGGCCTCTCTCTCCCCGGCTGGATCCTCCAGCTCACCTGGAAGGATCCCAAGTCGTTCCCCAGCCACCTGTGAGACATAGTCTCTCCAGCGGGTCCGGGGTCTGCCCCTTGGTCTCCTCCCGGTGGGACGTGCCCAAAACACCTCGCCCGCTCGGCGCTCGGGGGGCATCCTGACCAGATGCCCAAACCACCCCATCTGGCTCCTCTCGACCTGGAGGAGGAGCGGCTCGACACCGAGCTCCTCCCAGATGGCAGAGCTCCTCACCCGATCTCTGAGTGAGAGCCCAGCCACCCTGCGGAGGAAGTTCATTTCGGCCGCTTGTACCCGCGATCTCATTCTTTCAGTCATCACCCACAGCTGGTGACCATAGGTGAGGGTAGGAACGTAGATCCTGGTTACCATGGTGAGGGTAGGAACGTAGATCCTGGTTACCATGGTGAGGGTAGGAACGTAGATCCTGGTTACCATGGTGAGGATAGGAACATAGATCCTGGTTACCATGGTGAGGGTAGGAACATAGATCCTGGTTACCATGGTGAGGGTCGGAACGTAGATCCTGGTTACCATGGTGAGGGTAGGAACGTAGATCCTGGTTACCATGGTGAGGGTAGGAACATAGATCCTGGTTACCATGGTGAGTGTAGGAACGTAGATCCTGGTTACCATGGTGAGGGTAGGAACGTAGATCCTGGTTACCATGGTGAGGGTAGAAACGTAGATCCTGGTTACCATGGTGAGGATAGGAACATAGATCCTGGTTACCATGGTGAGGGTAGGAACGTAGATCCTGGTTACCATGGTGATGGTAGGAACATAGATGCTGGTTACCATGGTGAGGGTAGGAACGTAGATCCTGGTTACCATGGTGAGGGTAGGAACATAGATCCTGGTTACCATGGTGAGGATAGGAACGTAGATCCTGGTTACCATGGTGAGGGTAGGAACGTAGATCCTGGTTACCATGGTGAGGGTAGGAACGTAGATCCTGGTTACCATGGTGAGGGTAGGAACGTAGATCCTGGTTACCATGGTGAGGGTAGGAACGTAGATCCTGGTTACCATGGTGAGGATAGGAACATAGATCCTGGTTACCATGGTGAGGGTAGGAACGTAGATCCTGGTTACCATGGTGATGGTAGGAACATAGATGCTGGTTACCATGGTGAGGGTAGGAACGTAGATCCTGGTTACCATGGTGAGGGTAGGAACATAGATCCTGGTTACCATGGTGAGGGTCGGAACGTAGATCCTGGTTACCATGGTGAGGGTAGGAACGTAGATCGACTTGTAAATCGAGAGCTTTGAATTAATCCCATTTGCGATTTTATCGTGATTTATCGCGATTAATTGGATTACAAAAACGGGGTGGCAGGGCTCTCACTCAGAGATAGAGGGAGGAGCTCTGCCATCTGGGAGGAGCCTCTGGGACGAGAGAAGCCAGAGTGGTTCGGGCATCTGGTTAGGATGCTTCCCTCACTGGTGAGGAGTTTCGGGCACGTCCCAGAACCTGCTGGAGAGACTAGGTCACTCAACTGGACAGGGAACACCTGGCATCCTTCTAGGGTGAGCCGGAGGATGCAGAGAAGCCTGGGCTTCTCGTCTGAGGCTGCTGCCCCGTTGACCCGGCCCTGGATAAACAGAAGACAACGTAACGGATGCATCTAGCGAATCAAAGACATGCCCGCATGGCAACAGAAAATGTCTGACTGCGTCACAGCTTCACTCCACCCCAGCTCTGCACCACCTAGCAGTTGTTCTGAAGCCGTTTGGGAGCTCTCTCTCTTGAGCTGCTTGGCGCTACCACGGATGACATGATTGTCGATTGGCCTCACGCCAGCTTCCCGATCCGCGACCGAAATTAGGAAACAGGTAGGTTATTCACCAACCTTGCTAGAGCAGCACATTTCCTGTTTTGCCCAATCAGAAAGCAGTCATTGGTTAAAACAGAAAAGTCTCCGCCTACTCAAGGAAGATGGATGGCTTATTGGGTAAGGAGACCGTCCTCTCGATTCGATTCGCCGCCCAGACTTGAGGGTAAAGTCTATTTAACATTTCCTGTGATGCCAACGAACTCGGTCTAACGCGTGTTCTCACCTCTCCTACGTACTCCATGACGAAGGTGTTCTTCCTGATCCGCTGCAGCGTCCGGACGCCCCATCCTCGCCCGTTGGCCGTCTTAAAGATGCACAGATCGAACTGGATGCCCTTCTGCACCACCCGGTTGGGGCAGTCAGGCCCACAGCTGCACCGGGAGTTGCACTCGTAGATCGGCTTCCCGGGTCGAATGCGGACTTGCCCCTGGTCGTTGTAAGCCATGCGGTGCAGGGAAGCCCCGGGGCAGCACCCGTTCACCGGCTCCTTCGCGCAGTCTTTGCACTCGCAGCCCACCGCCATCTCGTTCAACACAATCCCCGGACCCACCTTGTAGTTGTTAATGTAGGTAAATGTTTTTGGGGGCCCCTCCAGGTCCACTTCATTAGCTACAAAAATTTGACCGGGGTGGTTACGAGTGTTATTAAGATGGTCTTCCCAGCGCTGCAGGGTCTGCCGTAGCTTGGCTTTCTGAACCAGGAAGGAAACCACCTCCCGGTCTAGTTTCTTAGGAATGCAGCGCCTCTTGTGCCGCTTCAGCTCTTTCTCCAGGTCAGAGTGAAACGCTTTTATCAGCTTGGGACATTTAAGGTGCCTTTTCGGCTCCCAGGAGTTATCGGACTCAGGAAAACCCTTCCATTTCACCAGGTAGAGTTCGTCCTCCTGAAACACAGACATCGTCAGTGCCAGCTTAAAAAGGATGGGATGTAAATATATATGTGTGAATGAGAGGAGTGACGTCACAGAGAGGAGACAGAAGGGGGAGGAGTTTAAGTACTTAGGATATTTAAACAGACGGATCGGTGCGGCGTCAGCAATAACAAGGACGCTGCATCGGTCTGTCGTGGTGAAGAAAGAGCTGAGCCGAAAAGCAAAGCTCTCGATTTCAAGTTGATCTACGCTCCTGCCCTCACCATGGTAACCAGGATCTATGTTCCTACCCTCACCATGGTAACCAGGATCTACGTTTCTACCCTCACCATGGTAACCAGGATCTACGTTCCTACCCTCACCATGGTAACCAGGATCTACGTTCCTACCCTCACCATGGTAACCAGGATCTACGTTTCTACCCTCACCATGGTAACCGGGATCTACATTCCTACCCTCACCATGGTAACCAGGATCTACGTTTCTACCCTCACCATGGTAACCAGGATCTAAGTTCCTACCCTCACCATGGTAACCAGGATCTACATTTCTACCCTCACCATGGTAACCAGGATCTACGTTCCTACCCTCACCATGGTAACCAGGATCTACGTTCCTACCCTCACCATGGTAACCAGGATCTATGTTTCTACCATCACCATGGTAACCAGGATCTAAGTTCCTACCCTGACCATGGTAACCAGGATCTACATTCCTACCCTCACCGTGGTAACCAATTTCTTCGTTCCTGCCCTCACCATGGTAACCAGGATCTACGTTCCTACCCTCACCATGGTAACCAGGATCTACGTTCCTACCCTCACCATGGTAACCAGGATCTACGTTTCTACCATCACCATGGTAACCAGGATCTAAGTTCCTACCCTGACCGTGGTAACCAATTTCTTCGTTCCTGCCCTCACCATGGTAACCAGGATCTACATTCCTACCCTCACCGTGGTAACCAATTTCTTCGTTCCTGCCCTCACCCTGGTAACCAGGATCTACGTTCCTACGTAGATCCACGTTCCGTGGTTAAAAGCACCGGAGATTATGGAGGTTGTTTTATTTTGATCTTAAACTCAGGGTCTTGAGTGAAAACTTGTTTTTTTTCTGCCAGAACCATAAACCAGTCATTGACCAATCAGAGTTAATGTTTTCGTTTTAAACAGGTGTTTTCATACCTTGTTTTTTTTATAGTCACAGAGATATTCCACCTCGTAGACGTTAACGTTTCCTCTGCTGACTCCCAGCTCCCGGCAGTGGAGACCCTCTCCTCGACACAGGATCTCCAAATCCTCCGAGCTCATCTTACACGCCACCACGCAATCTGTTGGAGAAAAAAAAATCCCATAATATTACATTAAGTCACTGATTTACAAGTCGATCTACGATCCCACCCTCACCATGGTAACCAGGATCTACGTTCTACCCTCACCATGGTAACCAGGATCTACGATCCTACCCTCACCATGGTAACCAGGATCTACGTTTCTACTTTCACCATGGTAACCAGGATCAACGTTCCTACCCTCACCATGGTAACCAGGATCTACATTCCTACCCTCACAATGGTAACCAGGATCTACATTCCTACCCTCACCATGGTAACCAGGATCTACCTTCCTACCCTCACCATGGTTACCAGGATCTACGTTCCTACCCTCACCATGGTAACCAGGATCTACGTTCCTACCCTCACCATGGTAACCAGGATCTACGTTCCTATCCTCACCATGGTAACCAGGATCTACATTCCTACCCTCACCATGGTAACCAGGATCTACATTCCTACCCTCACCATGGTAACCAGGATCTACATTCCTACCCTCACCATGGTAACCAGGATCTACATTCCTACCCTCACCATGGTAACAAGGATCTAGGTTCCTACCGTCACCGTGGTAACCAGGATCTACGTTCCTACTCCTCCATATGGTCACCAGCTGTGGGTGGTGACCGACAGAACGAGATCACAGAGCAGAAGCGGCAGAAATGAGCTTCCTCCAAAGGGGGGCTGAACTCTTACTCTAAGATAGAGTGAAGAGCTCTGCCATCTGGGAGGAGCTCGGAGTAGAGCCGTTACTAATGCGGGTTGAGAGAAGGCAGATGGGGTGGTTCGGGCATCTGGTTAGGATGCCTCCCTCCCTGGTGAGGTGTTCTGTCCCAACAGGAGGAGAACAAGAGGCAGACCTCGGACCTGCTGGAGAGACCATGTCTCACATCTGGACAGGGAACACCTCAGGATCCTTCAGGGTGAGGTGGAAGATGCAGCAGGAGTGAGGGAAACTCGGGCTTCCCGTCTGAGGCTGTTGCCCCAGGCGACCAAGCCCTGGATCTTAAAAGTCACATTTTAACCTGTAAGAATGTGTCTTTTATGAACCTCATTTCAGGGTCAAAAAATTTAAACCTAGTCATTCCTGATAAAAAAAAAAATGTGTGAAAACAACTTTAAAACCTTAGAGATTTTAATAAAAATACTTTAAATTTACTTTAAAACGTTCACATTTTCACAAAAACTTCAAACATGAACTTTTCTATAAAAACAGTTTTAAGTGATTTTTAGTCAAAACAAACGCGTTTAAAGTGTTTTTTTTTTTTTTTTACTTTTTTAAAATATACTTTCTGTAGATTTTAAAGTTTTTAAAATCATTTTAATTTGCTTCTGTTTTTTTTTTTTTTTTTTAAATATTTTAAAGTAAAATTTTCAGTAAAAAAGAATTAAATTAACTTTAAAGTCTGTTTATTTTTATTTAAATCAACTTTAAATCTTCACATAAAAAAACTCATTACAATTGTTTATTATGAATAAAAAAAGTCTAAAGTTGAAAAACTTTAAACAAATTATTTCTGCAGAAAACATTTAATTTTCAGCTTAAAAGTTTCTAAAAAATAAATAAATAAAAAACGGAACTGATTTTAAATAAAAAATAAACTTTATTGTACAAAATATGAAAAAAAAAGTGGTTGAAAATTAATCATTAAAAACCATAAAAACAAACGTTGCAAAAACTTTTTAAACGTAAAAATGAAAAACAATCATTTTTTTTAACGGTTTGCAAAAAATTTTTATGATTATTATTTTTTTTTTTAACTTAAAACATGTTTTTTTTTTAGCAGAAAATCTGAGTTTATGAGGAAAAAGCGGCCGAAAACGAACAAATAATCCTTTAAATGAAAGAAAACAAGCGATGAATCAGTTTAAAAGTAATTAAATCTTTTTAAACTGTTTATTTTTATCAAATTGACTTCTTTAAATGACATTTAGATGCAAATAAAAGGTAAAAACAAGAAAAATCTACCTTTCAAACTTTCCGCCATGTTTCCACCAGGACCGCCAAAATAGACTCGAGTTACGTCATCAAAGTACGCCCAAAACAAAAGTAAAAATGTATTTAAAATTATTTTCTATTATAATTTTTTATGAAAATTTATAAATTGGACAAAAAAATATGTGGGTGAAAAACTAAAAAAAAAAAAAGACAAAACAAACCGCGTTTAAAAATGAGGTTCAGATGGGTCCGCCATGTTTGTAGTTCTACGATTGAAAAAAGTTCAACTATGTTATACGGACCGTGCTGACAACAATTCTCCAATTGAGAATTTAAAGAAATATTTAAGAAGTTTATTTGAGAAATATACGTAATACTTCTTCAACCATAGGCAAAAAGTCATTTAAATAAGTTTTCTGGACTACGAAGACGATTCCGGCGCATTGCTTACGTCACATCCGGTGCTGAATAACATTTATAAAAGCTGTCTTTTTATTTAAATAAACCGTTAAGTTTAAATTAACGGTTTATTTAATTTAAATCAAACGTATATTTAATTTAATAAATAAACGTTTGTTTTGTACGACATTAATTATTAAACAGTTTTTGTAACGTTTGATTTAATTCAATTTTTAAAATTCATTTTTTTAATTGAATCCTAAAAAAATCTAAATATCCTATAATTTGACCTCAATATTGTTTGAAAAAAAAAAAGTCAACTTTTTTTTTTTTTTTTTTTTTTTAAAAACGAATTGTTTTAAAACCAAAAAAAATCTAAAATTATTTTAAAAAATTAAGTCAAGTAGCAAAAATAAAATTATTTTTAATTTTTTATGTGAATTTTGAGACTTTTTTTTTTTTTTAATGTGCCTCCCGTGATGGCAGCAGGTCCGTCTGGCTTTCCAGTTTTGTTGAATATTTTTTTTAAGAGAGAAGTCCTTCATCAGCTCCTTCATGTGGAGTCTTCATGGACGTGTGGAGATGTTCCATGCTGTTCAAGCTTCACCCCACTCAACTTGGCATCACCGAGCTGGACAGTAAAGAGATGAAGATGCTGAGGATCTCTCTGGGAGTGACCAGGATGGACAGGATCAGAGGAACAGCACATGTTAGAGGTTTTAAAGTCAGAGAGGTCAGACTGAGATGGTTTGGACATGTGCAGAGGAGAGAGAGTACCGTAATTTCACGGCTATAAGGCGCATATAAAAGTCTCAAATTTTCTTCAAAATGAGCGGTGCGCCTTTTCGTGCGGTGCGCCTTGTGTGTGAGAAAAGGCGGACCTAAAAGAAGACGCGGTGCCCGCGAGGCGGACCTGAAAGAAAAGGCATGAGAACCTTAAAGAGTGAAGTGTGAGCGGCGTGGGAGCGATGGATCACCGAAGGGTGGAAGGCAGCGCCGGGCGAGTTACGCTACAGTTTGCCAATGGATTGTAGATGCTTGGACTAACGTGTCTGCTGGTACTGTTATCCGAGCTTTCTCAAAAGCTGGTATCCTTTCTGAGGAGCCGCACAGTACAAACAGTGACTTTGACAGCGAGGAGCGAAGTGGACCTGCTCTGAAACAGAGGATGAGGACTTTGACGGATTTGAATAAAGACTATTACCGGTAATGTGTTTGTTTAGTATCGTTACTACTTAAATAAAACACAACCAAACTCAGTTTTGCTCCCGATCTATTTTTTAATACGCACATTTGCATGCTTGTGTGTGTTGTTGTAAGGCGGTGTGTGACTGAGACTGCGCCTTTTCGTACGGTGCGCCTAATGGCCGTGAAATTACGGTACATCAGAAGAAGGATGCTGGGTTTGGAACCACCAGGAAAGAGTACTAGAGGAAGACCAAAGAGGAGGTTCATGGATACAGTGAAGGAAGACATGAAGATAGTTGGTGTGACTGAAGAGGATGCAGGAGATAGGGTTAGATGGAAGGAACTGACTTGATGTGGCGCCCCCTGAAGGGAGATGCCCAAAGGAGAAGAAGACGAAGGCTCTGTCACCAAACAGCTGCAGTAGGAGCTGATGGCATGTTCCCACAGTCGGATAACCTCTTAAAATGGATTGGAACTATTGTTGTTCCAGACAAGATGCCCGCAGACGGTGGACCGGGCAAGGAGAAGCCTTCAGGCTAACGAAGCGGGTGAACCATCAGAAATAACGTCTGCTTTCCTGGTGGCACCCGCCTAATCTTGAACTACATCCGGTTACATTGGCAAATTTTTTTTAAAATAGAGAGCAAAACAAAGAAATTTTTTGGGTAAAATGATGAAAAAACAAAGTGGGATGAAAATAAAAAAGAAGCAAATAAACAAAACTGGAAGTAAATTTAAGTCTTTATTATAAAAGATAAAAAAAAGTTTATAAAAACATGATGAAATTCAGACCAAAGGAATAAAAATTAAAAATATTCCAGCCAGCAGGTGGCGCTTTTTTCTATTTTTTTTTTCTAAAATCAAACATATAAAAGTTGTTTTCAGTTTAAAAAAATCTCAATTCTGTTCTTTTAAGATGGTAGAAAAATGTTTGTTTTTTCTCATAATTTTTGTTCTTTGATTGGTTTTAAGTTCTGTTTCTTCTTTAAACGTTCGCGTTTTTAACCAACAGTCGTTATATTTGAATGTAGCTTTGATTTGATGCAGGTTGGCATCGTCTCGATGTAACGTTTCTCTCATTAAAGTGACATCGTTGTTTGTTTTTGTTGATGTTTCGTCACTGGATTAAACGATACAAAACCCAAGAAGCAAAGACGAGCCAGTGACTGGCCCAGTTGAGTTCGGACCACCTCTGGATAGTGTGCATGGCCGTGTAGCCCTTCAAAATAAAGTAAAAATAAACAAACAATAAGTTCATTTTATATATTAAAAGAGGATGCTTTTATTGTGAAATGTTTGATTGGTTTAGATCTCGTGCTCAATCATCGTTCCTCCGTCTTTTATTTTGAGATTTAGGTCCAAAGAAAGTGTGCGTTGCAGAATGTGAGTGTGGCATGGTTACCATCCTCACCATGGTAACCAGGATCTATGTTCTTAACCTCACCATGGTAACCAGGATCTACGTTCCTACCCTCACCATGGTAACCAGGATCTATGTTCCTAACCTCACCATGGTAACCAGGATCTACGTTCCTACCCTCACCATGGTAACCAGGATCTATGTTCCTACCCTCACCATGGTAACCAGGATCTACGTTCCTACCCTCACCATGGTAACCAGGATCTACAGTGGTGGTCAAAAGTTTACATACACTTGTAAAGAACATAATGTCATGGCTGTCTTGAGTTTCCAGTTATTTCAACAACTCTGATTTTTCTCTGATATAGTGATTGGAACAGATCCTTCTTTGTCACAAAAAACATTCATGAAGTTTGATTCTTTTATGACTTTATTATGGGTAAACTGAAAATGTGACGAAATCAGCTGGGTCAAAAATATACATACAGCAATGCTAATATTTGGTTACGTGTCCTTTGGCCATTTTTACTTCAATTAGGCGCTTTTGGTAGCCATCCACAAGCTTCTGGCAAGTTTCTGGTTGAATCTTTGACCACTCCTCTTGACAGAATTGGTGCAGTTCAGTTAAATTTGTTGGCTTTCTGACATGGACTTGTTTCTTCAGCATTATCCACATGTTCTCAATGGGATTTAAGTCAGGACTTTGGGAAGGCCATTCTAAAACCTTAATTCTAGCCTGATTTAGCCATTCCATTACCACTTTTGATGTGTGTTTGGGGTCATTGTCCTGTTGGAACACCCAACTGCGCCCAAGACCCAACCTTGGGGCTGATGACTTCAGGTTTTCTTGAAGAATTTGAAGGTAATCCTCCTTCTTCATTGTCCCATTGACTCTCTGTAAAGCACCAGTTCCATTGGCAGCAAAACAGGCCCACAGCATAATACTACCACCACAGTGCTTGATGGTAGGCATGGTGTTCTTGGGGTTAAAGGTCTCTCCTTTTCTCCTCCAAACATATTGCTGGGCATTGTGGCCAAACAGCTCAATTTTTGTTTCATCTGACCACAGAACTTTGTCCATGTGATCAGCAGCAAACTTTAGTCGAGCCTTAAGGTGCCGCTTTTGGAGCAAGGGCTTCCTTCTTGCACGGCAACCTCTCAGTCCATGGCGATGCAAAACACGCTTGACTGTGGACACTGACACCTGTGTTCCAGCAGCTTCTAATTCTTGGCAGATCTGCTTTTTGGTGCTCCTGGGTTGACTCTTCACCCTCCTGACCAGTTTTCTCTCAGCAGCAGGTGACAGCTTGCGTTTTCTTCCTGATCGTGGCAGTGACAAAACAGTGCCATGCACTTTATACTTACAAACAATTGTTTGCACTGTTGCTCTTGGAACCTGCAGCTGCTTTGAAATGGCTCCAAGTGACTTTCCTGACTTGTTCAAGTCAATGATTCTCTTTTTCAAATCTGTGCTGAGCTCCTTTGACTTTCCCATTGTAGCGTTTGTGGGTGTTTTTATCCAATGAGCCCTTTTTAAATGGCTTCAGAGAAGTCACCAGCTGTAGTCACTCATAATCACTCACAAGAAGTTAAGAGGTCATGCTATGAAGCTCGTGTCATTGACACAACTTTCTAAGTCTCCAAAATTGCTCATTCATGTTGCTGTATGTATATTTTTGACCCAGCTGATTTCGTCACATTTTCAGTTTACCCATAATAAAGTCATAAAAGAATCAAACTTCATGAATGTTTTTTTGTGACAAAGAAGGATCTGTTCCAATCACTATATCAGAGAAAAATCAGAGTTGTTGAAATAACTGGAAACTCAAGACAGCCATGACATTATGTTCTTTACAAGTGTATGTAAACTTTTGACCACCACTGTATGTTCCTACCCTCACCATGGTAACCAGGATCTATGTTCCTACCCTCACCATGGTAATCAGGATCTATGTTCCTACCCTCACCATGGTAACCAGGATCTATGTTCCTACCCACACCATGGTAACCAGGATCTATGTTCCTACCCTCACCATGGTAACCAGGATCTATGTTTCTACCCTCACCATGGTAACCAGGATCTACGTTCCTAGCCTCACCATGGTAACCAGGATCTATGTTCCTACCCTCACCATGGTAACCAGGATCTACGTTCCTACCCTCACCATGGTAACCAGGATCTACGTTCCTACCCTCACCATGGTAATCAGGATCTATGTTCCTACCCTCACCATGGTAACCAGGATCTACGTTCCTACCCTCACCATGGTAACCAGGACCTATGTTCCTACCCTCACCATGGTAACCAGGATCTACGTTCCTACCCTCACCATGGTAACCAGGATCTATGTTCCTACCCTCACCATGGTAACCAGGATCTATGTTCCTACCCTCACCATGGTAACCAGAATCTATGTTCCTACCCTCACCATGGTAACCAGGATCTACGTTTCTACCCTCACCATGGTAACCAGGATCTACGTTTCTACCCTCACCATGGTAACCAGGATCTACGTTTCTACCCTCACCATGGTAACCAGGATCTACGTTCCTACCCTCACCATGGTAACCAGGATCTACGTTTCTACCCTCACCATGGTAACCAGGATCTACGTTTCTACCCTCACCATGGTAACCAGGATCAATGTTCCTACCCTCACCATGGCAACCAGGATCTACGTTCCTTCCCTCACCATGGTAACCAGGATCTACATTCCTACTATCCCTTCTGAGACAGGAAATACCTCAGTATCTTCCCGGGTGAGCTGGAGGATGCCACAGTTCGGCGTGTGACTGGAGAACTATGCGGAACATGTGCCAGTGGATGTGACGTTAAACTGACCTCTTCTACTTCCTGTTCATCACTTGCAGGTTCAAACATGGAGCCCAAGTAGGTGAGATGGAAAACGACCGTCAGACTGAAGAAAACATTTAGGATCCTTACCCAGAAATCCTACGGAGACACCCAATCACATGTTAGCATGTGGTCATGTAGACAGCCAATCAGATGGTAGGTTTTACCTTCTTATGAAGATGGCTGCAGTCGGAGCTACATGGCCTGGACAGGATGCAGGCGCTGAAGATGGAGGCCAGCCTCTTCCTCAGAACTGAAACACAGACAGACAGGAAGTGGAACCTAGGATCCTTAACCCTTTGTCATACAGAGTCTAAGACAGAACGTTCCAAATCATTACGCAAATGGACTTCAAGTGTCATCAAGTTCAGTGCTTTCATTTGTCTGGATTGTTTTTGGTATCCTGAAGTTCGATTTTTGTGATGATCAGTTTTGGCCCAAAAAACCGCCTATGACAGAGTACCAGGGGCACAAAAAACAACAAACGCCTATTAGAGAGTACCAGGGGCACAAAAAAATAAAAAACCTATGACGGTGTACCAGGGTCTTGAAAGAGAACACAACTCCTATGGAAGAGTACCAGGGGCACAAAATGACTTCCTTTTTTTTGAGGCTTTACAAATAAAATCAAGCCACTCACCGTGCTCCACATACGTGATGAACCCCAGAGAGAGCAGGACGGCCCCCAGATGGAAACTCAGACCCTGTAACACATATGAACGATGAGATGAATGTACGACGGATGCGTCATGTCGGACGGATGGAGGTACTAACGTGCAGCAAAGCGCTGGCCGTGTAGGTCACCAGGATGGCGGCGAAACTTCCAAGCTTCGCTGCGTTCTTAAACACATCTGAGAAACACAGAGGACATTGAACGTATCATGCCTTCAGCCGTCGAGCTGCCGTGCGGTGCGGCGCCCCCAGCAGGACTTACAAGTCTTCAACCAGCGGGATATGGGGATGTTCCACGATGTCACCACCATCACCATGGAGCGGGGCATCTCCACGGCAATGGGTTCCACCACCCTCAGGTTCCTGGTGGGAGGTAAACACAATGCTGTAGGTGTGACCCATCACCCCCCACATTGATCACCCACCAGCGGGTGTGGTCCTTCTCCTCGGTGAAACCGGCTCCGGCCAGCATTGACGTCCCCTCACTCAGGTGACCCACAAAGTAATTACTGAAATGGAAGGAGGCGGCGTTCTCGTAGGCGTGGAGCCACCTGCTGGGCATAAAAAGAAGAACGAAAAACTTTCACTAGAGTCTGAAAAAAAAGAGGAAACAGGAAGAAAAGGCTTATTTTAACTTCATTCCTTCATGTGACGGAGTACCAGGGGCTCAGCCCTCCTTCATGTGACGGAGTACCAGGGGCTCGGCCTTCCTTCATGTGACGGAGTACCAGGGGCTCAGCCCTTCTTCATGTGACGGAGTACCAGGGGCTCAGCCCTCCTTCATGTGACGGAGTACCAGGGGCTCGGCCCTCCTTCATGTGACGGAGTACCAGGGGCTCGGCCCTCCTTCATGTGACGGAGTACCAGGGGCTCGGCCTTCCTTCATGTGACGGAGTACCAGGGGCTCAGCCTTCCTTCATGTGACGGAGTACCAGGGGCTCAGCCCTCCTTCATGTGACGGAGTACCAGGGGCTCGGCCCTCCTTCATGTGACGGAGTACCAGGGGCTCAGCCCTCCTTCATGTGACGGAGTACCAGGGGCTCGGCCTTCCTTCATGTGACGGAGTACCAGGGGCTCGGCCCTCCTTCATGTGACGGAGTACCAGGGGCTCGGCCCTCCTTCATGTGACGGAGTACCAGGGGCTCGGCCCTCCTTCATATGACGGAGTACCAGGGGCTCGGCCTTCCTTCATGTGACGGAGTACCAGGGGCTCGGCCCTCCTTCATGTGACGGAGTACCAGGGGCTCGGCCTTCCTTCATGTGACGGAGTACCAGGGGCTCAGCCCTTCTTCATGTGACGGAGTACCAGGGGCTCAGCCCTCCTTCATGTGACGGAGTACCAGGGGCTCAGCCCTCCTTCATGTGACGGAGTACCAGGGGCTCGGCCCTCCTTCATGTGACGGAGTACCAGGGGCTCGGCCCTCCTTCATGTGACGGAGTACCAGGGGCTCGGCCTTCCTTCATGTGACGGAGTACCAGGGGCTCAGCCTTCCTTCATGTGACGGAGTACCAGGGGCTCAGCCCTCCTTCATGTGACGGAGTACCAGGGGCTCGGCCCTCCTTCATGTGACGGAGTACCAGGGGCTCAGCCCTCCTTCATGTGACGGAGTACCAGGGGCTCGGCCTTCCTTCATGTGACGGAGTACCAGGGGCTCGGCCCTCCTTCATGTGACGGAGTACCAGGGGCTCGGCCCTCCTTCATGTGACGGAGTACCAGGGGCTCGGCCCTCCTTCATATGACGGAGTACCAGGGGCTCGGCCTTCCTTCATGTGACGGAGTACCAGGGGCTCAGCCCTCCTTCATGTGACGGAGTACCAGGGGCTCAGCCCTCCTTCATGTGACGGAGTACCAGGGGCATAAGAAATATCAATGTAAACAAACCTACAAAAACTTTCTCATTTTGTGGGAGGTCTAACAATAAGACAGGAAGATCTTACTTCTGTGTGACGGAGTTTCCGTAGAGCGGGATAAATAGAGGGAAGAGATACGGAGCGATGCAGGTGCACACCAGCAGGCACATCTGGCTCTTCAACAGGCTGGAGACGGACGCTCGCAGCCACGAGAAACTCTGAGGAGACCAAAGCGTCTGAGGATCGGCAGCATGTTCACAGCATAACCGGATGGACCGTCACACACCAGTTTGGCTCCGTCCACAGCGTTCTTATAGGTGGAGAAGCTGATCCACGGCCCGAACACCACCGTCCCCACAAAGAAGATGAAACCCAGAAACTCCACCAGGGAAGGGAGTTTCTCCACTATTCCTCTGTCCATGTCGAAGGCCAGAGAAATGGCCTTCATGGCCACCACCATCTGAGAACCTGGAGGAGAAACAGATGGATGAAAAACAAACAGTTCTTCTAGTTTCACAAAATAAATACTGTGTACGTGATGGAGAACACCATGGAAGGAGTCAGCATGACGTCACATCCGACAATGAACAACAGCCGCCATGACAGTTGGGGTAAAACAAACCATAAAAAACATGAGAAAGCAGCTGGTAAATAATGCGTCTCACTTTATCGTGTGTTACCACCCAGAGTATACTGCTGTACTGCTTGTTGGCAGTACCAATGAGGCATCCTGACCAGATGCCAGAGCCACGCTATCTGGCTTCTGTCAACCCGGAGCAGCAGCGGCTCTACTCCAAGTTCCTCCCGAATGGTAGAGCTACTTCCTCAATCTCTGAGTGAAGAGCCCAGCCACCTTGCGGAGGAAGCTCATTTCGTCCGCTTATATCTGCGATATCGTTCTTTCGGTCACCACCCACAGCAGGTGGCCATAGGTGAGAGTAAGAACGTAGATGCTGGTTACCATGGTGAGGGTAAGAACATAGATCCTGGTTACCATGGTGAGGGTAAGAACAAAGATCCTGGTTACCATGGTGAGGGTAGGAACATAGATCCTGGTTACCATGGTGAGGGTAGGAACGTAGATCCTGGTTACCATGGTGAGGGTAGGACAAAGATCCTGGTTACCACGGTGAGGGTAGGAATGTAGATCCTGGTTACCATGGTAAGGGTAGGAATGTAGATCCTGGTTACCATGGTGAGGGTAGGAATGTAGATCCTGGTTACCATGGTAAGGGTAGGAATGTAGATCCTGGTTACCATGGTGAGGGTAGGAATGTAGATCTTGGTTACCATGATGAGGATAGGAACATAGATCCTGGTTACCATGGTGAGGGTAGGAATGTAGATCCTGGTTACCGTGGTGTGGGTAGGAATGTCGATCCTGGTTACCATGGTAAGGGTAGGAATGTAGATCCTGGTTACCATGGTGAGGGTAGGAACGTAGATCCTGGTTACCATGGTGAGGGTAGGAATGTAGATCCTGGTTACCATGGTGAGGGTAGGAACATAGATCCTGGTTACCATGGTGAGGGTAGGAATGTAGATCTTGGTTACCATGGTGAGGATAGGAACATAGATCCTGGTTACCATGGTGAGGATAGGAACATAGATCCTGGTTACCATGGTGAGGGTAGGAACGTAGATTCTGGTTACCACGGTGAGAATACGAACATAGATCCTGGTTACCATGGTGAGGGTAGGAACACTAAATCAATCACACGGAATTCTCTGATGAACGTTCTTACCTCTGATCTTGTACCAGGTTACCATGTCAACTAAATGCATCTCTCTGAAAAAACAAAAAGAAAATTGGAGCGCATCAAGAAAAAATTCCTTAAGACATTCCTCATTATCAATCACAAATTTTTGGGTTTATATTCTACATCCTACAGAATATGGTAACTAAAAACATGAGCTTCCTGTGATGGCAGCAGGTTCGTGTCGCGCTCCATATTTTGTCTGATTTTTTGGGGGGGTTTTTTAAATGTTTTTTAAAGAGATGATCTACTTCAGCAGCGAAGAATGCCATGTCAGATGCTGCCATCATGAAAAGGGCATATTTAAAAAAAAAAATATGACACAGAGTTACAAACATTCCTGCGAATCTTTTTAAATGAGCTCTTTGGTCGAGCTTTGGAAACCAGGTTCTTTTTGTACCCGATCAGAAGGTAAATTAGGATGAGTCCAGAGAGAAGCAACCCTCTGCTGTTGGAGTTCCTGCTGAGACCCAGAAGCAGGTAGCAGAGGCCGGCTAGTAGAACGACCCAGACCAGGTCCTCCTGGAAGAACAGGAAGAGTCCGTAGATCCCGGCCAGAGCAGACACCGTGTTCTTCACACCGGATGCGACTCCTACAGAAACACACAACGTCAAATCACACCTGCAGTCTGTATCAATGGCAACCAGTGACTGTTAAAGGAACTGGACGTAGCAAGCCGTATACCCTTGCAGACCGAATGAGAAGTATCAGCGCCCAAAGCCTTTGATTGAAAAATTGGTAATTGCTAGTCCAGAGAGTACGGAGCAGAGAGTACGTCTCTGGTGGCGGCGAGGGGGGTTTGTGTGCCGAACGGCGAGGAAGTGGACGTTCCCATAAAGCTCTACTGTAACGGCGACAGAGAGTGGATGGTTCCTATTGGCCGATGCATGTGCAAGGCGGGGTACGAAGCTTTGGAGAACGGGACAGTCTGCAAAGGTAAGCTGGGCGAGGCTTGGAACACTGGACTTTCTGTGTGGTGTTTGCCTGTTCTCCTCGTGGACACCATATAAGACTTACCTGACTTGAACGTAGGATTGTAGGAAGGTAAATCCTGGTTACCATGGTGAGGGTAGGAACGTAGATCCTGGTTACCATGGTAAGGGTAGGAACTTAGATCCTGGTTACCATGGTGAGGGTAAGAACGTAGATCCTGGTAACCGTGGTGAGGGTAGGAACGTAGATCCTGGTTACCGTGGTGAGGGTAGGAACGTAGATCCTGGTTACAATGGTGAGGGTAGGAACGTAGATCCTGGTTACCATGGTGAGGGTAGGAACGTAGATCCTGGTTACCACGGTGAGGGTAGGAATGTAGATCCTGGTTACCACGGTGAGGGTAGGAATGTAGATCCTGGTTACCATGGTGAGGGTAGGAATGTAGATCCTGGTTACCATGGTGAGGGTAGGAATGTAGATCCTGGTTACCATGGCGAGGGTAGGAATGTAGATCCTGGTTACCATGGTGAGGGTAGGAACGTAGATCCTGGTTACCACGGTGAGGGTAGGAATGTAGATCCTGGTTACCATGGTGAGGGTAGGAATGTAGATCCTGGTTACCATGGTGAGGGTAGGAACATAGTATGTAAAACTCACTCCGTTCGTCTTTTCTACAGTCACTGGTAGTATGTTATGTAAACGCACCGAGTCGAAAGCAGAGTCTGCAGATCAGGCAAAGCAGCAGCAGCATCCAGACCTGCTGGAAGCTCTGCTGCACCGTGCTGAGTCCACAGGTCTCAGCCAGCTGCTGCCAGACAACCAGCCGGCTGGACAGGTCCATCCTGGAGAGAGAAAAGTATCAGAAAATCATCAAGTAATCCAGTTATTCTGGATGTTTTAAGGCTAGATGTTTTTAGACGTTTCTGTCTCATTTAAAAACTCTTAAAGTTGGTTTATTACTAGAAATCTTATAAAAACAAACCCAAACATACAAGACATGCATGACCATAGGTCTCGGTATGGAAACGAAAATCCTGAGACACACAACATAGTCTCTCCAGCATGTCTGAGCCCCCCTACCTATGGGACTGACCGCCTCACCAGCGAGGGAGACATCCTAACCAGATGCCCGAACCAACCTAGAGAAGCAGAGGCTCTACTCTGAGCTCCTCCCTCTACCTCTATACGAGAGCCCCGACACCCTGCAGAGGAAAGCATGACACATCGGGGTTCAGTCTTCTAATTCTATCTACTGTTCTCTACCAGACTGTCTTGGTGCTTGATGTACCCACATCCCCCTTGTCTGACAGCACTAGTTGGTATAATATGATTCACATATTGTCCACCTCTCTTCCTCCTCCTCCTCTGTTTCAGATACCCAATAGATCCTCTATGTTCCTGTCCTGGGTGTGGCCAGATCGAGGTGGCCTCTCTGTTTTGATCTACCGTCCCGTTTCCATCAGGATGAAGAACGTCTACTGATTTCTTCAGATATTGTATCAAACATGTGTACTTGGCGATCCGTCATTGATGAAGTTGTGGGAATGCCAATAACCAGAGGACAGAACTGGTATTCCAGAGCCAGTTTTTTTTTTTGGTACAAGTTTACACTGAACATTCACACACCCGTTGCGGGTCAAACGACAGCCCCACTATCCATGATCATCTTCTTGTGCCACCCCTAATCCTTTCAAACATGGCCATCAAGATGTTCCTATCCGACCTCAGACAGCTTGGTTATGTCCTTTCAGGTCGTTCCGTTCCGTCATCTTCCGCTTGTTCCGGGGTCGGGTTGCGGGGGTAACAGCCTCAAACGGGCAGCCCAGGCCTCTCTCACCCCGGCTGCATCCTCTAGCTTACCTGCAAGGATCCCAAGTAGTTCCCCGGCCAGCTGTGAGACATAGTCTCTCCAGCAGGTCCGGGGTCTGCCCCTTGGTCACCTCCCGGTGGGACGTGCCCGAAACATCTCACCAGCAAGGCGGAGGGCATCCTGACCAGATGCCCGAACCACCTCATCTGGCTCCTCTCGACCTGGAGGAGGAGTGGCTCAACAACAAGCTCCTCCCGGATGGCAGAGCTCCTCACCTCTGAGTGAGAGCCCAGCCACTCTGAAGAGGAAGCTCATTTCGGCCACTTGTACCCGCGATCTCATTCTTTCGGTCACCACCCACAGCTGGTTACCATGGTGAGGGTAGGAACGTAGATCCTGGTTACCACGATGAGGGTAGGAACGTAGATCCTGGTTATCATGGTGAGGGTAGGAATGTAGATCCTGGTTACCATGGTGAGGGTAGGAACGTAGATCCTGGTTACCATGGTGAGGGTAGGAACGTAGATCCTGGTTACCATGGTGAGGGTCGGAACGTAAATCCTGGTTACCATGGTGAGGGTAGGAACGTAGATCCTGGTTACCACGGTGAGGGTAGGAACGTAGATCCTGGTTACCATGGTGAGGGTAGGAATGTAGATCCTGGTTACCACGGTGAGGGTAGGAACGTAGATCCTGGTTACCATGGTGAGGGTAGGAATGTAGATCCTGGTTACCATGGTGAGGGTAGGAACGTAGATCCTGGTTACCAGGGTGAGGGTAGGAATGTAGATCCTGGTTACCAGGGTGAGGATAAGAATGTAGATCCTGGTTACCATGGTGAGGGTAGGAACGTAGATCCTGGTTACCATGGTGAGGGTAGGAACGTAGATCCTGGTTACCATGGTGAGGGTAGCAACGTAGATCCTGGTTACCATGGTGAGGGTAGGAACGTAGATCCTGGTTACCATGGTGAGGGTAGGAACGTAGATCCTGGTTACCATGGTGAGGGTAGGAACGTAGATCCTGGTTACCATGGTGAGGGTAGGAACGTAGATCCTGGTTGCCATGGTGAGGGTAGGAACGTAGATCCTGGGTACCATGGTGAGGGTAGGAATGTAGATCCTGGTTACCACGGTGAGGGTAGGAACGTAGATCCTGGTTACCATGGTGAGGGTAGGAATGTAGATCCTGGTTACCATGGTGAGGGTAGGAACGTAGATCCTGGTTACCAAGGTGAGGGTAGTAACGTAGATCCTGGTTACCATGGTGAGGGTAGCAACGTAGATCCTGGTTACCATGGTGAGGGTAGGAACGTAGATCCTGGTTACCATGGTGAGGGTAGGAATGTAGATCCTGGTTACCATGGTGAGGGTAGGAACGTAGATCCTAGTTACCATGGTGAGGGTAGGAACGTAGATCCTGGTTACCATGGTGAGGGTAGGAACGTAGATCCTGGTAACCATGGTGAGGGTAGGAACGTAGATTGACTTGTAAATCGAGAGCTGTGCTTTTTGGCTCAGCTCTCTCTTTACCACGACGGACCGATGCAGCGACAATTGAATTCAATTCAATTATAATTATATTTGTCCGTGAGGAACTTGATTTACAGCCAGAGCGCCGGGACAAACACAGACAAATGCATACAAAACCACATTCATTAAAAACATCATAAACAATAAAATATAAATAAATAAAAATAGAATAAAACAATAAAATCAATAAATAAGAACATTTACTTATTTCTTCAGTACATGCCCATCCGTCTTGTTCATGTCCTTTCAGGTCATCTTAAAGATAAATCCCTGTTGTTTTCACCCTTCCTAATGTCAGTGTTACAGAGATGCCACGTTTTTGGCTTCACAAAGAGGGAGATTTTGAGGTGGGGCCAAAAGGAGGAGGGGCTATGCAGGATGCAGGAGCATTGGCATGTTTGGTGTTATTACGTCGGCATCACAACGTGCCCTTTACTACACCAAGAAACGTATTAATGCTGTGCCAGAAATACCTGACATTATAAATCTCAAGAGTAGGTTATGCTAATATTTAATCAACTATCTGCTCTTCCCTTGGTAGGGATCTCTCCTTCATGTGGACCCCCATCAGGTTTCTATTTTTTTGGAGTTTTTCCTCACTATGAAGGAGGGTTTAACAGCAGGAATGTCCTGATTTTTTTTGACTAGCTTTTGTTTAGATAGTTTTTAAATGTCTCAATAAAAAAGAAAATAATTACAAACATAATTTAAATTTTAAGATAAAACTAATTAATTAGAATTTGTTCGAAAATTTAGTTAAAATTTGTAACTTTTTTCTTATTATTTTTTTATAACTAAATTTGCAAAAAAAAAAAATTAAACTTAAAAGAATCAAATTTTTAACAAACAAAAAAAATCACAAAGTTTCAAAAGTACAAAAAATTTTTTTAAAAACTTGTTTTTTGCCCTTTTTTAAATAAATGGGTTTTTTTGTTGTGAAAACGTAAACAAATAGTTTTCAACCTTTAAAATTGACCCAAAAGCAGCGCTTTTTTCTGTAAAAATCAGTTTAAAACTGTTAAAATTCGCGTTAAAGTTAAACATAAAAATCTCTATTTTAACGCAGTAACAGTTGATCTTTTTCTGTTTTGTTTAAACAACAGAAATAAACTTTTAATTCTTTACAAACTTTTATTTTTAAAGATAAAAACAAACCTGAAGAAGCGAAGAAAAAAAAAAAAAAAAACCTTCTTCTTCTTTTCTGGAATTTCACAACAGATGCTGATTTAGCGCCTCCACGTTTTCCGGTGGTAAGTAGTGGTACTGCAACAAAGTGGGAAATTTAGAAAAATAATAATAAACAATAAATTAAAATTTTATTTCCCTTTAAGTAAGTTTATTATCAGATTTTTTTTCTTCTTCTGGAATTTTTTCTTCACTCATTCATTCATGAGGTGGTGAAGATGGAGATGTCGGACCCAGAATGGAACCCAGCTGCTGTAACCATGATGGAGACCCTCCATGCCATCTGGTCCTCTCCACATAAACCCTGATTATCTGCATTAGACTGGTTAAAACTGCCATGCTTCTGGGTTCTACATCTCCATCTTTACCAGAGGGTCAGATTTTGAGGGAATGTGAACCCTAATGAAAGACCCTGCATTTTAAGATTGAAGTGTTCTGATTGGTTGGATCGGAGTGGATCCACCAATCAGCAGCAGCATAGCAGTTTTAGATTCCTAAAACAGAACCAGAGGAATTTGTGTTGCTTGCTCTTTAAATATTGACGTCATGAGGATCAAGAGGCGGGAGGGAAGGGGTTAGAGGGAGGAGGGGGTGTTATTTCCAAGCTGCAGTTCAGCATGCCTCCAGCAGGTCGCAGTGTAAACAGAGGCCTCTGTCCATGGTGCTGAAGATCCACGCTGTCCTGCGTGAGGGGATCTGAATGAGCAGACCTGCTCCAGGGGGGGGAACCATGTCCACCAGGAACCGAACCTGATCCGGTCCAGCTCCGGTTTGGTGTGTCCTAAAAACCGGAGGAGCGGGTGAGTCTGAGAGAGGGGTGGAGGATGCAGAGCGCAGGAGTGGGGGGAGGGGGAGATAAAATGAGGGGGATTCACAAAGAACTACGGGAATCCTGGGGGTGGGAGGTGGGGAGGGGGGGTTTGACAGGCACGCGTAAAGACCGGTACGAGACAATAAAAAACAGGTTTTTATTGTTGCTGTGGTTACAGGCTGGAAGGCCTGAGGGGGGGAGAAAGGGGGGAGGAGGAGCGGGGGAGATAAAGGCCTCATAAAGACAAACTAGAACCTGCTCAACTCACCCGGATGTAGAAAACATAAAAAAAACAAAAACAAAACAATAAAAATAAATATAATTTCAAAATAAAACGTTTCTTATTTTATTCTTATTAGAATAAAAACATTCGGTTTTATTCCCAGTGGAATTAAAACAAGCAGGTGTTCCACCAAGTGGGTGTACCTGCCTGACTCAGTACCACCTAGCAGCTGTTCTGAAACCTTTTGGATCTCTCTCTCCGCTGTTCCACCAAGCGGGTATCCAGCTCCACCTACCTGATTTGATACCCCACCTGGGGAGGGCATGATGTGTCCCTGGCAGCGGTGGATGAAGTACTCACTTTTTGTACTTAAGTAAAAGTACAAAAATAGTTGGTGTAAATTTTACTTTTTAAGTAAAAAGTAAAAATTCCGTTCCGTCATCTTTCGCTTGTTCCGGGGTAGGCTCGCGGGGGTAACAGCCTCAAACGGGCAGCCCGGGCCTCTCTCAGCCCGGCTGCATCCTCCAGCTCACCTGGAAGGATCCCAAGTCGTTCCCCGGCCAGCTGGGAGACATAGTCTCTCCAGCGGGTCTGCCTCTCGGTCTCCTCCCAGTAGGATGTGCCCGAAACACCTCGCCTGCGAGGCGCTCGGGGGGCATCCTGACCAGATGCCCGAACCACCCCATCTGGCTCCTCTCGACCTGGAGGAGGAGCGGCTCGACACCAAGCTCCTCCCGGATGGCAGAGCTCCTCACCCGATCTCTGAGTGAGAGCCCAGCCACCCTGCGGAGGAAGCTCATTTCGGCCGCTTGTACCCACGATCTCATTCTTTCGGTCACCACCCACAGCCGGTTACCATGGTGAGGGTAGGAATGTAGATCCTGGTTACCATGGTGAGGTTTGGAACGTAGATCCTGGTTACCATGGTGAGGGTAGGAACATAGATCCTGGTTACCATGGTGAGGGTAGGAACATAGATACTGGTTACCATGGTGAGGGTAGGAACGTAGATCCTGGTTACCATGGTGAGGGTAGAAACGTAGATCCTGGTTACCATGGTGAGGGTAGGAACGTAGATCCTGGTTACCATGGTGAGAGTAGGAACATAGATCCTGGTTACCATGTGAGGGTAGGAACGTAGATCCTGGTTACCATGTGAGGGTAGGAACGTAGATCCTGGTTACCATGGTGAGGGTAGGAACGTAGATCCTGGTTACCACGGTGAGGGTAGGAACGTAGATCCTGGTTACCATGGTGCGGGTAGGAACGTAGTTCGACTTGTAAATCGAGAGCTTTGCTTTTCGGCTCAGCTCTCTCTTTACCATGACCGACCGATGCAGCGTTCTAGTTAAAGTAAAAGTAAAAAGTAAAAGTATTCGATCATAATTCAAATGTTATTTGTTGTGCTATAGGGTGTCTCCATGGTAACCAGGATAAATACTCTGCAGGGATGTGACCCCCCTCTCCTGTCTCTTTTGGTCCACAAATAAATAAATAAATAAAATAAAAGGAAAGGGGACAAGTCAAGCTATCCTCTTAAAGGGCCAGCGTACGGCCGCCAAAATGGAGGAAAATGACACTTATTTTTTAAAATGTTTTGGGGGGGGAAAGGGAGGCCCCCCAGTCACTATGTATTGGCTTAGTCAAAGCCCCGCCCCCTTTGGAAAATTCTAGATCCGCCCCTGCTCTGTGTAATGATGGCTCAACTTTTTATTTAGAAGTAAACACAACAAACAACGATCTTCTGACTCTTTTTAATTTGTACTAGATTTGATGTTTGGTTTTTGAATGAATGGAAAATGTTTCTCGATTCATGACTTCTTCTCCCGATCAACTGCTTCTTTTGATTTTGGCGACGCGGCTTCAAGATGCACTAAAAAAAAAAAAAAAAAAAAAAACTGTATTTTTAAAATTCCTGAACGAAAATGTAACAAAAAATGTAAAACACACTTTTAAAAAGTAGCGAAGTAAAAGTACAGATATTTACTCTAAAAATGTAGTGAAGTAAAAGTACCGGTCTTAAATTTTACTTAAGTAAAGTACAGATATATAATTTTTTTACTTAAGTACAATAACGAAGTACATTTACTTTGTTACGTTCCACCACTGGTCCCTGGGCAAGACACCGAATTGCTGAACCAGCTAAATGAAACCAAGCTTGTTCTACAAGTTTAGCCTCCATGTGCCCGCTTACCAAACAGTTATGTTACTGAGAACAAGCGTAAGGAAGGGGGAAAGATGGCTCAGTGGGTAGACAGACCGTCCTGAAACCGGAGGGTTGCCCGTTCGATCCCCTTGCCCAGAGTTTATGCCAAGGAGTCCCTGATCAAGACCCCCAATGTCTCCTGATGGTGGTTTCCAGCTTCCACCATCAGGTATGAATGGGTGAATGTGGGTTACGATGTAAACCACTTTGAGTGCTAACGCAGGTGGAAAAGAGCTGGAGAACTAGAGAACATTTAAGAATCTAAAGTGGTGGTGACCGAAAGAATGAGATTACGGATACAAGCAGTCAAAATGAGCATCCTCCGCAGGGTGGCTGGGCTCTCACTTAGAGATCGGGTGAGGATTTCTACCAACCAGGAGGAGCTTGGTGTCGAGCCACTCCTCCTCCAGGTCGAGAGAAGCCAGATGGGGTGGTTCGGGCATCTGGTGCGCATCGCTGGTGAGGTGTTTCGGGCACGTCGCACTGCGAGGAGAACAAGGGGCAGACCCCGAACCCGCTGGAGAGACTATGTCTCACAGCTGGACAGGGGAACAACTCCGGATCCTCCTGGGTGAGCTGGAGGATGCAGCCAGGGTGAGAGAAGCCTGGGCTTCCCGTCTGAGGTTGTGTCCCCCTCGACCCGACCCCGGATGAGCGGAAGACGATGGAACAGAAATCCCCACTGTTCTCCCATGCTGCAGATTTACCAACAGCAGTTTAGAAAAGTTTCTCCAGCTTAACTGATTCATTTACAGTGTAATGTTAAACTGTGGGTGGCACGGTGTCCGTACAGCAAGAAGGTCAGGGGTTTCAGGTCCCGGGTGGGGACGAGGCTTAAATCACTGGTCTTTCTGTGTGTAGTTTGCATGTTCTCCCTGTGTATGTGTGGGTTTTCTCTGGTTTCCTCCAAAAACATACATGTTAGGTTGATTGGCTGCTAGGAATGAGTGTGTGTGGTCCCGATGAATGACTGGCGACCTGTTCGGAGTGTGCCCTGTCTCACCCCTTGAAGCAGCCGGATAGGCTCCAGCACCCCACGGGATTCCATCAGGGATAGAAGATGAATGAAAAAATTAAATCAAATTTTTTTCATCTGATTAAATTGACTTTGATTTTTTTTTTTATTCCACAGATAAAAATCCAGAAGAAAAAAAACTCCAAGAGGACGAGCGTCAGAGACAAAGTAATTATTTTAACATCTATAAATAAAATTATTTATTCATCTAAACTTCTTTTTTTTAAATCCAGATGAGTCAAGACACAGAAACCCGAACGCGAAGTCGCTCCAAAGCCATCCGAGGTCAGTTAAACCCTCTCTAAGTGAACCTCTCCATTCTTTCTGAATCTGAATCCTTTTCTTTTTCTTCTCAGTCTCGGCCGAACCGGTGGAGATGAAGTTGGATTTGAGGTAAAGAAAAGCTTCAGATTAAAATAGATGAAAGTGAAAAGTGTGTGTGAATGTAAAAGTGTGGTCTGTGCGTCCAGCAGCAGCTGTCCAACCCCTGGATGTGACGGGAAGGGACACGTCAGCGGGAGATATTCCAGACACAGAAGGTGAGATAGATTCTAAATGAGTGGAACGAGTTGGACATCCCACATCATGTTTATCCCTAGACAAAAAAGCCATATTAGTCGCCATTTTCAAGCATTGTAAACACGGCCATGTTGAACGTTTGACGTTTCTAACCAGGAACTAGCTTTTATCAGACCCAAATCGCCTCCAATTCGTCGGAATCACAGTCCCCGCCGTCAGTAGCTTCCCATCTCCTCCTTCACCCGAACGTTATGGCTCCTCCTACAGGGCCTACAAGAAGCTGGCCCCTCTTAAAAATATATAAACAAAAATAAACAAAAAACATGTCAATCCTTTGTGTTGTAAAAATTTTTGTTTGTGCTATTTTAGTTTGTTTATTTTAAGAAATAAGATTTGGGTGATGATGTCATCAAAGATGGCGACGCCCGGAAATAAATGAAGGTCTGGGCCAACTTCACAGAGGTCCTGCAGGTGGTAAGCCCACTAAAAGGAGGGTCATGTTCCTTGTTCAGGCTGAGCCCAGATAGGCTCCATGGGTTAAAGCCTGGCCACCAGGCACTCACTATTGTAGCCCACTTTCAGGCCTGTCTCCATGAGCGGGAGTCCCGGTTATCTGTGTCTGGGAAGGGCAAGCTTGACCGTGGTTATTCTCTTCATGAGAGTTTTCAGAACCCGTTTGCCTTGGGTGACCCTACTAAGGACGTTAAGCGCCCAACAGCATGGCTCCTAGAATCATAAGAGCACACAAACTCCTCCACCACGGTGAGGTGGTGACTCAAAGAGTCATTGCTCCTCCAGATCGAGTGAAGCCAGATGGGTAGTTCGGTCATCTGGTTAGGATACCTTCCTTGCTGGTGAGGTGTTCTGTCCCACCGGGAGGAGACCCACAGGCAGACCATGGACCTGCTGGAGAGACTATGTCTCACAGCTGGAAAGGGAACACCTCAGGATCCTCCTGGATGAGCTGGAGGTGGCAGCCAGGGTGAGAGAATCCTGTTTAACATGTTTTTATTGATCTCCACAGCGTTCTCGGCTGCCCGCTGGTGAAGAAACGGAAGCTAGAGGAGGCGGAGGCCGAGGAGAACCAGTCTGCATCTAAAAGGAGAAACCAGCCCGGGAAACGAGATGAAGACAGCGACACGGCAGGAGAAGAAGAGCAGAAAGAAGAGGAAGAGGAGGGAAAAGATGCCCTGAAAGAGGAGAAGGAGCAGGAAGAGAAGAGTCAGATGGAAGTAATGAAACGTAAGTAACTGTCCTCAAGATGAGATTCCCGGAGTTCCACAAGGACCTGTTCACAGAACACATGGTGAGGGTAGGAATGTAGATCCTGGTTACCATGGTGAGGGAGGTAACGTAGATCCTGGTTACCATGGTGAGGGTAGTAACGTAGATCCTGGTTACCATGGTGAGGGTAGGAACATGGTGAGGGTAGGAACGTAGATCCTGGTTACCATGGTGAGGGTAAGAACGTAGATCCTGGTTACCATGGTGAAGGTAGGAATGTAGATCCTGGTTACCATGGTGAGGGTAGGAACGTAGATCCTGGTTACCATGGTGAGGGTAGGAACTTAGATCCTGGTTACCATGGTGAGGGTAGGAACGTAGATCCTGGTTACCATGGTGAGGGTAAGAACGTAGATCCTGGTTACCATGGTGAAGGTAGGAATGTAGATCCTGGTTACCATGGTGAGGGTAGGAACGTAGATCCTGGTTACCATGGTGAGGGTAGGAACGTAGATCCTGGTTACCATGGTGAGGGTAGGAACTTAGATCCTGGTTACCATGGTGAGGGTAGGAACGTAGATCCTGGTTACCATGGGGAGGGTAGGAACGTAGATCCTGGTTACCATGGTGAAGGTAGGAATGTAGATCCTGGTTACCATGGGGAGGGTAGGAACGTAGATCCTGGTTACCATGGTGAGGGTAAGAACGTAGATCCTGGTTACCATGGTGAAGGTAGGAATGTAGATCCTGGTTACCATGGGGAGGGTAGGAACGTAGATCCTGGTTACCATGGAGAGGGTAAGAACGTAGATCCTGATTACAACGGTGAGGGTAGGAACGTAGATCCTGGTTACCACGGTTAGGGTAGAAACGTAGATCCTGGTTACCACGGTGAGGGTAGGAACGTAGATCCTGGTTACCATGGTGAGGGTAGGAACGTAGATCATGGTTACCACGGTGAGGGTAGGAACGTAGATCCTGGTTACCATGGTGAGGGTAGGAACGTAGATCCTGGTTACCATGGTGAGGGTAGGAACGTAGATCATGGTTACCACGGTGAGGGTAGGAACGTAGATGCTGGTTACCATGGTGAAGGTAGGAATGTAGATCCTGGTTACCATGGAGAGGGTAAGAACGTAGATCCTGATTACAACGGTGAGGGTAGGAACGTAGATCCTGGTTACCACGGTTAGGGTAGAAACGTAGATCCTGGTTACCACGGTGAGGGTAGGAACGTAGATCCTGGTTACCATGGTGAGGGTAGGAACGTAGATCATGGTTACCACGGTGAGGGTAGGAACGTAGATCCTGGTTACCATGGTAAGGGTAGGAACGTAGATCCTGGTTACCATGGTGAGGGTAGGAACGTAGATCATGGTTACCACGGTGAGGGTAGGAACGTAGATGCTGGTTACCATGGTGAAGGTAGGAATGTAGATCCTGGTTACCATGGTGAGGGTAAGAACGTAGATCCTGGTTACCATGGTGAAGGTAGGAATGTAGATCCTGGTTACCATGGTGAGGGTAGGAACGTAGATCCTGGTTACCATGGTGAGGGTAGGAACGTAGATCCTGGTTACCATGGAGAGGGTAAGAACGTAGATCCTGATTACAACGGTGAGGGTAGGAACGTAGATCCTGGTTACCACGGTTAGGGTAGAAACGTAGATCCTGGTTACCACGGTGAGGGTAGGAACGTAGATCCTGGTTACCATGGTGAGGGTAGGAACGTAGATCATGGTTACCACGGTGAGGGTAGGAACGTAGATCCTGGTTACCATGGTGAGGGTAGGAACGTAGATCCTGGTTACCATGGTGAGGGTAGGAACGTAGATCATGGTTACCACGGTGAGGGTAGGAACGTAGATGCTGGTTACCATGGTGAAGGTAGGAATGTAGATCCTGGTTACCATGGTGAGGGTAAGAACGTAGATCCTGGTTACCATGGTGAAGGTAGGAATGTAGATCCTGGTTACCATGGTGAGGGTAGGAACGTAGATCCTGGTTACCATGGTGAGGGTAGGAACGTAGATCCTGGTTACCATGGTGAGGGTAGGAACTTAGATCCTGGTTACCATGGTGAAGGTAGGAATGTAGATCCTGGTTACCATGGTGAGGGTAAGAACGTAGATCCTGGTTACCATGGTGAGGGTAAGAACGTAGATCCTGGTTACCATGGTGAGGGTAAGAACGTAGATCCTGGTTACCATGGTGAGGGTAAGAACGTAGATCCTGGTTACCATGGTGAGGGTAAGAACGTAGATCCTGGTTACCATGGTGAAGGTAGGAATGTAGATCCTGGTTACCATGGGGAGGGTAGGAACGTAGATCCTGGTTACCATGGTGAGGGTAAGAACGTAGATCCTGGTTACCATGGTGAGGGTAGGAACGTAGATCCTGGTTACCATGGTGAGGGTAAGAACGTAGATCCTGATTACCACGGTTAGGGTAGAAACGTAGATCCTGGTTACCATGGTGAGGGTAGGAACGTAGATCCTGATTACCACGGTTAGGGTAGAAACGTAGATCCTGGTTACCATGGTGAGGGTAGGAACGTAGATCCTGATTACCACGGTTAGGGTAGAAACGTAGATCCTGGTTAGCATGGTGAGGGTAGGAACGTAGATCCTGGTTACCATGGTGAAGGTAGGAATGTAGATCCTGGTTACCATGGGGAGGGTAGGAACGTAGATCCTGGTTACCATGGTGAGGGTAAGAACGTAGATCCTGGTTACCATGGTGAAGGTAGGAATGTAGATCCTGGTTACCATGGGGAGGGTAGGAACGTAGATCCTGGTTACCATGGTGAGGGTAAGAACGTAGATCCTGGTTACCATGGTGAGGGTAGGAACGTAGATCCTGGTTACCATGGTGAGGGTAGGAACGTAGATCTTGGTTACCACGGTTAGGGTAGAAACGTAGATCCTGGTTACCACGGTGAGGGTAGGAACGTAGATCCTGGTTACCATGGTGAGGGTAGGAACGTAGATCATGGTTACCACGGTGAGGGTAGGAACGTAGATCCTGGTTACCATGGTGAGGGTAAGAACGTAGATCCTGGTTACCATGGTGAGGGTAGGAACGTAGATCATGGTTACCACGGTGAGGGTAGGAACGTAGATGCTGGTTACCATGGTGAGGGTAGGAACTTGGATCCTGGTTACCATGGTGAGGGTAGGAACGTAGATGCTGGTTACCATGGTGAGGGTAGGAACTTAGATCCTGGTTACCATGGTGAGGGTAGGAACGTAGATCCTGGTTACCATGGTGAGGGTAGGAACGTAGATCCTGGTTACCACGGTGAGGGTAGGAACGTAGATCCTGGTTACCATGGTTAGGGTAGGAACGTAGATCCTGGTTACCACGGTGAGGGTAGGAACGTAGATCCTGGTTACCACGGTGAGGGTAGGAACGTAGATCCTGGTTACCACGGTGAGGGTAGGAACGTAGATCCTGGTTACCATGGTGAGGGTAGGAACTTAGATCCTGGTTACCATGGTGAGGGTAGGAACGTAGATCCTGGTTACCATGGGGAGGGTAGGAACGTAGATCCTGGTTACCATGGTGAAGGTAGGAATGTAGATCCTGGTTACCATGGGGAGGGTAGGAACGTAGATCCTGGTTACCATGGTGAGGGTAGGAACGTAGATCCTGGTTACCATGGTGAGGGTAGGAACGTAGATCCTGGTTACCATGGTGAGGGTAGGAACTTAGATCCTGGTTACCATGGTGAGGGTAGGAACGTAGATCCTGGTTACCATGGGGAGGGTAGGAACGTAGATCCTGGTTACCATGGTGAAGGTAGGAATGTAGATCCTGGTTACCATGGGGAGGGTAGGAACGTAGATCCTGGTTACCATGGTGAGGGTAAGAACGTAGATCCTGGTTACCATGGTGAAGGTAGGAATGTAGATCCTGGTTACCATGGGGAGGGTAGGAACGTAGATCCTGGTTACCATGGTGAGGGTAAGAACGTAGATCCTGGTTACAACGGTGAGGGTAGGAACGTAGATCATGGTTACCACGGTGAGGGTAGGAACGTAGATCCTGGTTACCATGGTGAGGGTAGGAACGTAGATCATGGTTACCACGGTGAGGGTAGGAACGTAGATGCTGGTTACCATGGTGAAGGTAGGAATGTAGATCCTGGTTACCATGGTGAGGGTAAGAACGTAGATCCTGGTTACCATGGTGAAGGTAGGAATGTAGATCCTGGTTACCATGGTGAGGGTAGGAACGTAGATCCTGGTTACCATGGTGAGGGTAGGAACGTAGATCCTGGTTACCATGGTGAGGGTAGGAACTTAGATCCTGGTTACCGGGGTGAAGGTAGGAATGTAGATCCTGGTTACCATGGGGAGGGTAGGAACGTAGATCCTGGTTACCATGGTGAGGGTAAGAACGTAGATCCTGGTTACCATGGTGAAGGTAGGAATGTAGATCCTGGTTACCATGGGGAGGGTAGGAACGTAGATCCTGGTTACCATGGTGAGGGTAGGAACGTAGATCCTGGTTACCATGGTGAGGGTAAGAACGTAGATCCTCATTACCATGGTTAGGGTAGGAACGTAGATCCTGGTTACCATGGTGAAGGTAGGAATGTAGATCCTGGTTACCATGGTGAGGGTAGGAACGTAGATCCTGGTTACCATGGTGAGGGTAGGAACGTAGATCCTGGTTACCATGGTGAAGGTAGGAATGTAGATCCTGGTTACCATGGTGAGGGTAGGAACGTAGATCCTGGTTACCATGGTGAAGGTAGGAATGTAGATCCTGGTTACCATGGTGAGGGTAGGAACGTAGATCCTGGTTACCATGGTGAAGGTAGGAACGTAGATCCTGGTTACCATGGTGAAGGTAGGAATGTAGATCCTGGTTACCATGGTGAGGGTAGGAACGTAGATCCTGGTTACCATGGTGAGGGTAGGAACGTAGATCCTGGTTACTATGGTGAGGGTAGGAATCGTACATTTGAATTGTTTTTTTTTTTTGTTCCACAGCAGACGCTGCGTCCCCTCTCCAAGAGCAGAACACGCCAGAAAACCAGAACCAGACGGAGGGAAACATCGAGGATTCACAGGAGGAAACGATCACAAAGGAGGAGGAAGAGAGCAAAGAAGAGGAAGCAAAGCATGACGAAGAGGAAGAAGTCACAAAGGATGAAGAAGAGGAGGAAGAAGCTAAGGATGAGGAAGAGGAAGCTAAAATAGAGGAAGAAGAATCCAAGGAGGACGAAGAAGAAGAAGCCAACGACGAACACGAGCCCGAAGAAAACAAATTACAGACGTTTGATTCGCCGGTGATACCTCATGAAGAAATCCCTCCTCTTCCACTCCCTTTCAGGAAAGAGGAGGAGGAAGAGGAGGCTGAGAGGGAGGAAGGAGAAGATGAGGAGGAGGAAGAAGAAGAAGAGGAGCAGAGGGACGTTGGCATGCAGCGGATGAGACAGGAGAACACCGATCATCAGTACTCCAGTGGAGATTACAACCTTCAGCCCAAAGAATCAAAGCAGCCGCCGTCTGGAGACGAGCAGGAGGACGAGGATGACGATGAAGAGGAGGACGAGGAGGAAGAGGAGGATGAACATGAGGAGGAGGATGAGGAAGACGAGGAGGACAGAGAGGCCGATGCCCTGTACACGATGAGTCCGACCACTCAGGGATCAGAAACTGCCGTGTCACTCAGGGAAGAAAAAGTCCGTACCCTCATCGCCGAGGAGGACGAGGATGAAGAGGAGGATCAGAGAGCGGAGGAGAAGGAGGAGTGTGAGGTGGTTGAGGACGAGGAAGAGGACGATCGGGATTCCAGCAAAGGTTCTCCAGGAACGATGGTGATTGAGGTCCGCTCTGACGAGGAGGACGAAGAGGAAGAGGAGGAGGACGAAGAGGAGGATGAAGAAGATGAGGATGACGAAGGAGAAGATCAGGATCGAGTTTCAGACAATTCCGGTGTTACGGATGACTCAGAGAACTGGGACATGACGCGAGGGAACCTGGGCCTCCTGGAACAGGCCATCGCTCTGAAAGCCGAGGAGGTGCAGGGAGGTCCGCGGGCATCCCCGGATTACCAACCCTACGGGTCATCCATGAAAACCTCTGACGGGTCCGTGGTACGCCGCTCGTCGCACTACAGCAAAGGTACTGAAAAAGACTTTAAGATTATCCACTCTCGGCCATTTTATGGCTTTGGTTTCATTTTCTGAACGGCTTATGGGTCGCAGGGCTGGGCGGAGCCTATCCCGGCTGATACCAAGCAAGGGTGGATACACCCCAAACAGGTCACCATTCTGTTGCGCGTCCACACACACATACATTCATTCTTTGTGGCAATTTCCTAGCGACCAATCAACCTAACATGTATGTTTTTGGAGGAAACCAGAAAAAACCCACACATACACAGGGAGAACATGCAAACTACACACAGAAAGAACAGAGCCTCGCACCCCTGGGACTCAAACCTCCTACCTTCAAGCTGTTTTGGGCCTCCGCGATAACCACAGGGCCACCGTGTATCCCCCTGGGTTCAACTTAGTCAGTCAGTCACCTTACATGATATAGGGGGTGCCAGAGCCCATCCCGGCTGATTCAAGGCGAGGGGCAGGGTACACCCCGAACAGGTCACCAGTCTGTCGCGGGGCCATAAACATACAACCATCAACACACACACACACACTCATTCCTAGGGGCAATTTGGCACCGACCAATCAACCTAACGTATGTTTTTGGAGGGTGGGAGGAAACCGGAGTACCTGGAGGAAACCCACTCAGACACAGGGAGAACATGTAAACTCCACACAGAAAGCCCAGTGTTCCAAGTCTCGTCCCTACTCGGGACTTGAACCCACGACTTTCTTGCTGTGAGGCCACTGTGCTACCTACTGCGCCACCGTGCCACCCCAACTTATTCTCCTCAAATCAAAAATAAATTTGATTCAAACAATCGGACTTTATTAACCCTTCGTTTGGAAACTACCAAGCTGCATGGCACCGCAGCAGGCGGCCATGATGGCACTAATGGTGGGAGTAACTGTGGGTTAGGTGTCTTCTCCAGGTACACTTAGGTATGAGCTCTGTGGGAATCTAACCGGTAACTCTTTGCTCCATTGACAGCCACCCTACCACTAAGCTCCGCCTCCTAATATCACTATTAACTCTTTGATTTGTTCGTTTAACTGTAAATATTTATGTTTTCATCCAGACAAGAAGGAGGTGAAGTGTCCGACACCGGGCTGTGATGGGACGGGCCACGTCACCGGGCTGTACCCCCACCACCGCAGTCTGTCCGGGTGTCCCCATAAAGACAGAATACCCCCAGAAAGTGAGTTTTATTCTACATTTAGACTAAAGTTTTCCATCCTTCCAGCGGTTTTCCAGCAGTTTTCCGGCTCATTCCGCTAACCTTTAACATCTGTAGCTAACGATGCATCTCTGTTGTGTGTTCGTAGTCCTGGCCATGCATGAGAATGTGTTGAAGTGTCCGACTCCCGGCTGCACGGGCCAGGGCCACGTCAACAGTAACCGCAACACACACCGCAGGTTAACAATCTTCTTCTAACACGACTAATACACTCACACTCACGCTTCAACAGGTTTAAACCGTTCAAACCGACTCTTCTCTTTTTTTCCCCATCAGTTTGTCAGGATGCCCCATAGCTGCAGCAGCCAAGCTCAACAAGAACCAGGACAAGCAGGTTCATCTCCAGACGCCAGTCTCAGAACCTGCGTCCAACTCAGACAGAGTCCTCAGGTAAACATGTTAGTGATGAACCAGTTCAGAGGATGAAGAGGGGAAAGCTCTTGGTCCTGATGATAAACCTGTAGAGGTATATCATCAAGAGGGCGTTGCTATGGTAACCCTGTGTGGTTACCGTTGCTATGGTAACCACACAGGGATAAAACTGATGAACCACATAATGAAGTCATGGGAAAGAGGAGTCAAAGCTAGACTGAGGAGTTGATGCAAGTTGCATGAGAGGGATCCAAATGGAAAAGTGAGGTTACAGAGAGATGAGATAAAGAAGGTGGAAGATTTTAATCTAGGATCAACAGTCCAGAGCAATGAAGAGTGTGGAAAAGAGGTGAAGAAGCGTGTGCAGGCAGGCTGGAACGGGTGGAGAAAAGTATCAGGTGTGATGTGTGACAGAAGAGTTTCAGATAAAATGGAAGGGAAAGTGTAAAAAACCGTGGTGAGAGCGGCCATGCTGATTGGTCTAGAGACAGTGTGGTGAGAGCGGCCATGCTGATTGGTCTAGAGACAGTGTGGTGAGAGCGGCCATGCTTATTGGTCTAGAGACAGTGTGGTGAGAGCGGCCATGCTGATTGGTCTAGAGACAGTGTGGTGAGAGCAGCCATGCTGATTGGTCTACAGACAGCGTGGTGAGAGCAGCCATGCTGATTGGTCTAGAGAGAGTGTGGTGAGAGCGGCCATGCTGATTGGTCTAGAGACAGTGTGGTGAGAGCAGCCATGCTGATTGGTCTAGAGACAGTGTGGTGAGAGCGGCCATGCTGATTGGTCTAGAGACAGCGTGGTGAGAGCGGCCATGCTGATTGGTCTAGAGACAGCGTGGTGAGAGCGGCCATGCTGATTGGTCTAGAGACAGCGTGGTGAGAGCGGCCATGCTGATTGGTCTAGAGACAGCGTGGTGAGAGCGGCCATGCTGATTGGTCTAGAGACAGCGTGGTGAGAGCGGCCATGCTGATTGGTCTAGAGACAGCGTGGTGAGAGCGGCCATGCAGATTGGTCTAGAGACAGCGTGGTGAGAGCGGCCATGCTGATTGGTCTAGAGACAGCGTGGTGAGAGCGGCCATGCTGATTGGTCTAGAGACAGCGTGGTGAGAGCGGCCATGCAGATTGGTCTAGAAACAGTAGCACTGAGGAAAAGACAGGAAGCAGAGATGTTTGTGATCAGAGGAACAGCACATGTTAGAGGTTTTAAAGTCAGAGAGATCAGACTGAGATGGTTTGGACATGTACAGAGGAGAGAGAGAGAGTACATCAGAAGAAGGATGCTGGGTTTGGAACCACCAGGAAAGAGGCAGGAAACAGATTCAATGAGATTCAAACTGAATCTCAGCGTTAGATGGAGGGAACTGACTTGTTCTGGGAGGAAGGCTACAGTTTGTTGTTGTGGTGTAATAAGACTTTATACTGAGGTGTGCCCGGCGATGTCCCGCAGGCCCATGTGTTTTGTAAAGCAGCTGGAGATCCCGCAGTACGGCAGCTATCGACCCAACACGGTGACCACCACGCCTCGCGCTAACCTGGCCAAGGAACTGGAGAAATACTCCAAGGTCTCCTTCGACTATGCAAGCTTTGACGTGCAGGTGTTTGGAAAGAGAATGATTATTCCAAAGACACCCAGTAACCCCGACTCATCGCCCAAAGCGTTCAAAGGTAAGAATCACAGCATCATGACTTCATCATTACTCTATGACATGGATGGCTGGATGGCTGGTCAGCTGGCTGGCTGGCTTGACAGATGGATGGCTGGCTGTCTGTCTGACTGGATAGATGGACATACAGATGGCTAGCTGGAAGGATGTATGGATGTATGGCTGGTTGGCTGGGTGGTTGGGTGGATGTAAGGATGGCTGGCTGGCTGGATGGATGGCTGGTTGGCTGGCTAGATGGATAACTGGCAGGGTGGCTGGCTGGCTGGCTGGACACATGGATGGCTAGCAGGAAGGATATATGGATGTATGGCTGGATGACTGGATAGATGTATGGATGGCAGGCTGGCTGGCTGGCTGGCTGGATAGATGGATGGATGGCAGGCTGGATGGATGACTGGCAGGGGGGGTGGGTGGATGGATGGATGGCAGGCTGGCTGGGTTAGTGGGTGGATGTATAGATGGCTGGCTGGGATAGATGTAAGGATGACTGGCTGGCTGTATACATGGATGGCTGGTTGGCTGGCTGGTTGAATGGGTGGGTGGATGGTTGGCTGGCTGGATACATACAGTACATAGATACTTTATTGATCCCGTGGGGAAATTCAGGTATCCAGCTGCATCATTGGTTGTGGGTACGGCAGCAAACTGTGGGTTTGCTTATGTTCAATTTAATGTGTTGCTTTTCCAGGTGTTTCAATAAATTTGCTCTGATTTCAGCTAAACCGTTCACCAAGCCGCCCTCGCCCACTCACTGCGTCTCCGGAAGTTTCTCCAAGAGTCCTCTGTCTTCCAGCAGCTACGACTACAGCCAGGATGCCGAGGCTGCCCACATGGCGGCGACGGCCATCCTCAACCTGTCCACTCGCTGCTGGGAGAGACCAGAAAGCCTCAACACCAAGCCCACGGAGCCCTGCCCCAAGGTAACCACCAAGTTTATCCTGGTTACCATGGTGAGGGTGGGAAAGTTTATCCTGGTTACCATGGTGAGGGTGGGAACATAAATCCTGGTTACCACGGTGAGGGTAGGAACGTAGATCCTGGTTACCACAGTGAGGGTAGGAACGTAGGAAGGATGGCTCGGTGGGTAGGGCGACCGCTCCGTAACCGGAAGGTCACAGGTTCGATCCCTCGCCCCGAGTCCATGCCGAGGTGTCCTTGAGCAAGACACCGAACCCCCAGTTGCTTCTGATGATAGTGGTTTGCACCTTGCATGGTAGCTCCCATCATCAGGAATGAATGTTGTGTGTGTGAATGATTGTATGGAGTGAATGAATAATGCATATGTGAAGCGTCTTTGAGTGTCTAGAAAAGCGCTATATAAGTTCAATGCATTATTATTATTATCCTGGTTACCATGGTGAGGGTGGGAAAGTAAATCCTGGTTACCACGGTGAGGGTAGGAACGTAGATCCTGGTTACCATGCTGAGGGTAGGAACGTAGATCCTGGTTACCATGGTGAGGATAGGAATGTAGATCCTGGTCACCATGGTGATGTTCTCTTGGTACCAAACTCTTTCTGGTTGTAACCATCTCCTGTTTACGCTGCAGGAGTCCGACATCGAGGTGGACGAGAACGGGACTTTAGATCTCAGCATGAAGAAGACCAAGAGGGACGGCATGCAGTCTCCAGAACCCTCCTCATCCTCCTCGTCTTCCTCTCAACACGTGAGCACCACGTTGTCTCAGGGTCACACGCAGCCAGATTGGGACGAACCTCTGGACTTCACTAAACCCAGCGAAGTCAAGGAAGAAGACCATGAAGAGGTACCAAACTACGACCCAGAGAATCCCAACCTTCTAACCCTCACTGTGCCTGTCAGAATGGTAGTTATGTATGAAGTAGGACCCAAATGAAATGCCAGTTTTAACCAGGAGGAAATGAAAAACCAAACAGCTGTGACGTGGGGTGCATCGAAGGCGTAGATGTCCAGACTTCCACGGAGCAGAATCCTGTTTTGTGGGGTGGTGTGAGGAGGATGAGGATGAAGGGATGAGGATCCACGTGCAGGTTTTTAACAGTTTATTCAAAGTACGTAACAAAGGAAGGGTCCAAAAGTGTCCAAAGGGAAGTGCTGGATGGCCAGGAGGAAAGGCTGACGGTTCCTGGGGGGAGAATGAAAAAAATATAAGTTCATGTGACAAAAAACATAAACATAGTGAAAGTGGTCAGTTTACCACAGGGTTAGCTGAAGAACTGACGATGACTGTAGGTAAGACCAGGTCTTTTATATCCAATGGTTAAGTACACGCAGCTGGGAGAAATCAGCCAATCCTCCCATCAGAAGCCATCCAGCACCTGTGAGTGTTGCAGAGGGGGAGAAAGGAGAAACAAAGGAAAATGCAGGCCCTTAAAGGCCTCACACAACAAATCCGCTGCTAAGCGAGTCCCCTGGATAAGTTCCACAAGCTCTCCTCCCTTCTGCTCTGTCCCTTATTCTGCTATGTTTTGTCTCCTTCTGGAGATTTAATTTGAGCGCACTTTGGACGTCATTTTGGACTTAGTTGTTTTGTGTCAGCCAGCTAATTTTTTCCTCGCCCGGAAAAGGGTGGAATGCCCCCTGCGGGTCAGGGACAGGGTCCTGCCCCAAGTGGAGGAGTTTAAGTATCTCGGGGTCTTGTTCACGAGTGGGGGGAGGATGGAGCGGGAGATCGACAGGCGGATCGGTGCGGCATCAGCAATAACTAGGACGTTGCATTGGTCCGTCGTGGTAAAGAGAGAGCTGAGCCAAAAAGCAAAGCTCTCGATTTACAAGTCGATCTACGTTCCTACCCTCACCATGGTAACCATGATCTATGTTCCTACCCTCACCATGGTAACCAGGATCTATGTTCCTACCCTCACCATGGTAACCAGGATCTATGTTCCTACCATCACCATGGTAACCAGGATCTACGTTCCTACCCTCACCATGGTAACCAGGATCTACGTTCCTACCCTCACCATGGTAACCAGGATCTACGTTCCTACTCTCACCATGGTAACCAGGATCTACGTTCCTACTCTCACCATGGTAACCAGGATCTACGTTCCTACCCTCACCATGGTAACCAGGATCTACGTTCCTACTCTCACCATGGTAACCAGGATCTACGTTCCTACTCTCACCATGGTAACCAGGATCTACGTTTCAACCCTCACCATGGTAACCAGCTGTGGGTGGTGACCGAAAGAATGAGATCGCGGATACAAGCGGCCGAAATGAGCTTCCTCTGCAGGGTGGCTGGGCTCTCACTCAGAGATCGAGTGAGGAGCTCTGCCATCCGAGAGGAGCTCGGTGTCGTGCCGCTCCTCCTCCAGGTCGAGAGGAGCCAGATGGGGTGGTTCGGGCATCTGGTCAGGATGCCCCCCGAGCGCCTCGCAGGCGAGGTGTTTTGGGCACGTCCCACCGGGAGGAGACCAAGGGGCAGACCCTGGACCTGCTGGAGAGACTATGTCTCACAGCTGGCCGGGGAACGACTTGGGATTCTTCCAGGTGAGCTAGAGGATGCGGCCGGGGAGAGAGAGGCCTGGGCTGCCCGCTTGAGGCTGTTGTCCCCGCGACCCGACCCCGGAACAAGCGGAAGATGACGGAATGGAACGGAGCTAATTTTTTTAGAAATTGTCCAGCTAGCTCCTGATGGCTGGCTCCGAATGGCTACCTCCAAACGGCTAGCTGGTTATGGAGTCATTCTGTTGACGTGCGCGACCAGCTGCTGGCTCTCGGAGCCTCATCCGTTGTGGCTGGAAGAGTTGGTTCAGTCCTGAGGGAGCTGAGGAGAAGGAGACGGTCTAGAGGAGGTGCTTCCTGTGTTTTTACGGTTTCCATGGAAACGTCCGGTTGCTCGCTTGAGGAACTGGAGGCGCTCACTCAGACCCAGTGAAATACAGAGAGACCAGTTTGGTGTTCTTCACTGCGGCCTGGCTTTGTGGACCCATTCCGGGCTCCAGCTTTTGGGTTGCCAGGTTGGACACAGTGCGACCGGACTGTGACTCCGGTCAATAGGGGCGAGGGGGCATTGACGTGGTTACATTGCAGCACTAAAATTTACCTTTGGGGGTTAATAAAGTTCATTCAATTCTGACAGGCGGCACCTCATTTCATCCATATATGGACAACAGCTATTAATCTAGCAAGTCTTTATAAATAAAATCCCTGACTTCTGGGTTTTGTTTTGATCAGGTGGAGTACGCTCCTCCATCGTACACGTCGTCTGAAGGTGAGGAGGACGACCAGGACAACCTAGAGGACAGAAAGTATCCCGGTGAAGTCACCAGCAGCAGTTTTAAGGCCAAGTTTCCTCCCAAAGAAAGCAAAAAAGACATCTTAGTGTGAGTCATACAGACAGTTTTACACATCCTTAAATCAGTATGACCATCTACAATCAGACAGTCAGTCTACAGAAGCTTTTTAGGGTCAAAATTAATGTGTAATTGGTCCTGTTCCTCTACCTCCTCAGATGCCCGACCCCAGGCTGTGATGGAAGCGGACACATCACAGGAAATTACGCTTCACATCGAAGGTGAGACCCGCCGAGCAGGCTTAGTGCCTCCACCAGGTAAACGCAGGTTTTCCCGCTTTCTTTCATGGTAACCAGTGCCACCAGATGTGACTCGTCTGTCAGTCAGTTTTCAGTCCGACTCTGAATGAGAGTCTGAGCCAGGTTCTGTGGGTTTCACACGTTTCCTGCTCGACCAACACCTGTTTGATACAAGTATAGAATACTTCATTAATGAGGAGCCAGCTAGTGCGGCAAGCAGTCCAAGAGAAGGCTCAAAAACAGCTTCTGATCAGCTGCTAGGTGGTGCCAAGTCAGGTGGCGTGGAGCAAGAACAGGTGGAACAGATGTGAAGTGGAACACACGATTGTTGGCTCTGCGTTGGGTGGAATGTGGGTCACCATGGCAACGATGTTTGAAGCTCCAGTGAATCCTAATAAGATCTTAAAGCTCCACATGTTGATCCTTCACTGTGGTGGAACAACACCAGCAGTCCACCATATTTAGTTCCATAGTGAAGCTGGGTATGTTCAGACAGGAATTCATTTGGTCGTCTTCCGCTTATCAGAGGCCGGGTCGCGGGGGCAACAGCCTCAGACGGGAAGCCCAGGCTTCTCTCACCCAAGCTGCATCCTCCAGCTCACCCTGAAGAATGCTGAGTTGATCCCTAGCCAGCTGTGAGACATAGTCTTTCCATAATCCGGGGTCTGCCTCTTGGTCTCCTCCCGGTGGGACGTACCCGAAACACCTCACCAGCGAGGTGCTTGGGAACCACCCCGTCTCACTTCTCTCGACCTGGAGGAGGAGCGGCTCGACACCGAGCTCCTCCCGGATGGCAGAACTCCTCACTCGATCTCTGAGTGAGAGCCAAGTCGCCCTGCGGAGTGAGTTAGACTCTGATGTCACTCAGAAGATCCTGTCTTCATTCCTTCTGATTCACTCCAGCACTGATCTCTGCCCACTCTGACTTGGCACTGCTCACTGCTGAAGGAGCTCATTTCATAAATACCATTGAGAACGTTATTTTTGTTGTGTTGGTCAAGCGGAGGAACGTCTAAAACCCACAGGACCGCAGCCCTGAAGGACCGGAGTGGCCTATCTCTGGTCTAAGTGAATGCCAGGGGTGCACATAACTGCAGCATTATGTAAATGGTAAATGAACCCTCCTTATCCAGAGCTTTTCCACCTGCGTCGGCACTCATAGCGATTTACAGCGTTGCTCACATTCACCCATTCACACACATTCATACCTGACACTGGTGCTTGTTAAATGACATAAAAACGTGAGCCTAAAGTCACTCTGATAGAAAAAAAACAACGTTTGAATCAGGTAAATTTCGAGTGCTGCTGTCAATTATGGCTGATTTCAGGCGAGAGGCAGGATACACCCCGAACAGGTCGCTTGTCTGTTGTGGAGGCACACAGACAGTCTGTGTAATCCCTCATTTGTGGAGGGGTGATTCATGGACAGTGTGTTTGATGATTGAGACGTTTCGACAGTCATTTTCAGTCTGATAGAAGGGATCTGGTGAGGTCGACCGGGATGTTGATCCTAGAATCAATCTGATAGAATTCAAGTCTGCCTGACGGTTCAAAGTCGAAACGTCTGAATCTTCAAACACACTGTTCAGAAAACATTTTGAAACCTTTTCTAGGATCCACACACACACATATTCCGAGGGGCAATGGTGAAGCAGCCAATTAACCGACCTTTAGGGAGTGAGAGATAACCAGAGAACCTGGACAAAATCCACATATACATGTGGAGAACATGCAAACTCCACACAGAAAAACATCTGATTCAAGCCTCGCGCCCAATCCGGGATCTACGTTCCTACCCTCACCAGGGTAGATGGTTACCATGGTGAGGTTAGGAACGTAGATCCTGGTTACCATGGTGAGGTTAGGAACGTAGATCCTGGTTACCATGTTGAGGTTAGGAACGTAGATCCTGGTTACCATGGTGAGGTTAGGAACATAGATCCTGGTTATCATGGTGAGGTTAGGAACATAGATCCTGGTTATCATGGTGAGGGTAGGAACGTAGATCCTGGTTATCATGGTGAGGGTAGGAACGTAGATCCTGGTTACCATGGTGAGGTTAGGAACATAGATCCTGGTTATCATGGTGAGGGTAGGAACGTAGATCCTGGTTACCATGGTGAGGGTAGGAACGTAGATCCTGGTTACCATGGTGAGGGTAGGAACGTAGATCCCGGTTACCATGGTGAGGGTAGGAACGTAGATCCCGGTTACCATGGTGAGGGTAGGAACGTGGATCCTGGTTACCATGGTGAGGGTAGGAACGTAGATCCCGGTTACCATGGTGAGGGTAGGAACGTAGATCCCGGTTACCATGGTGAGGGTAGGATTGTACATCCTGGTTACCACGGTGAGGGTAGGGACGTAGATCCTGGTTACCATGGTGAGGGTAGAAACGTAGATCCTGGTTACCATGGTGAGGGTAGGAACGTAGATCCTGGTTACCATGGTGAAGGTAGGAATGTAGATCCTGGTTACCATGATGAGGGTAGAAACGTAGATCCTGGTTACCATGGTGAAGGTAGGAATGTAGATCTTGGTTACCATGGTGAGGGTAGGAACGTAGATCCTGGTTACCATGGTGAGGGTAGGAACGTAGATCCTGGTTACCATGGTGAAGGTAGGAATGTAGATCTTGGTTACCATGGTGAGGGTAGCAATGTAGATCCTGGTTACCATGGTGAGGGTAGGAACGTAGATCCTGGTTACCATGGTGAGGGTAGGAACATAGATCCTGGTTACCATGGTGAGGGTAGGAACATAGATCCTGGTTACCATGGTGAGGGTAGGAACGTAGATCCTGGTTACCATGGTGAGGATAGGAACGTAGATCCTGGTTACCATGGTGAAGGTAGGAATGTAGATCTTGGTTACCATGGTGAGGGTAGCAATGTAGATCCTGGTTACCATGGTGAGGGTAGGAACGTAGATCCTGGTTACCATGGTGAGGGTAGGAACGTAGATCCTGGTTACCATGGTGATGGTAGGAACGTAGATCAACTCGTAAATCGAGAACTTTGCTTTTCGTTTCCGCTCTTTCTTCACCATGACGTATTGATGCAGCATCCTTAATATTGCGGATGCCGCACCGATCCCGTTAGTAACTGTTACCCTGGCAGATGAAAGATCAAATAACTGGAGAAGCTGTTTGTCTAGATCAGATTAGAATGATGCCACACTCCGGTTTAATCCGTCCTTCACAAACAAGCCCAAAAATAACAGGTTTAAACTTTATAAAGTTAAAGGAAGTTAAGAGGAGCAAGTTTAGGCTAAAGTGTGTGTGTGTGTGTGTGTGTGTGTGTGTGTGTGTGTGTGTGTGTGTGTGTGTGTGTGTGTGTGTGTGTGTGTGTGCGTGTGTGTGTGTGTGTGAGTGTGTGAGCGGTCATACAATCTATTTCCATCTTTAGTTCTTGAAGAACCTTCACTAGCTGTTTCCATGGTAACCGTATTTTAGATCTCTGTGTGTATTTGGAACCTCCTGAGATCTACCAGTCCAGTGTCAACATCTGACACACATACACACACACACACATACACACAGATAGTGTGTTTTGTTGTTACACAACCATTAAACATCACACTGACAAATTCCTTTCTCTCAACACACACACAGACACTTTCCACAGGCATGTAGTACTTTCTAAGTAGCAGCGGCTACAGCAGCACCAGGCGCTGCACATTGAGAACAGGCTTAACAACGTGCTTTCACGTCTCGAGGGTCTGAATACTCATTAAAAGTCGTTGAGTTGGAAACACTGTGTCCCGGCCTCACTAAGCAATGCGATCTTTCATGCATTGACTCAGCTATAGGTAGCTAAACCCATCCGTCTCCGAACAAACACACTGTTGACTCTTGTTAGGTTCTTAATGAGAGAAAAATAAAAAGACGATGCCGTCTTGCGCATCTACAAAGAAAAGACAACTCAAAATGGCTTCTGTCTAGGGTACATAATCATGACTTCTGGGTAAACAGTTGTAGTAATTAAAATCCACCACTAGATGGCGACCTAAACTAATCCAGATTACAGTAAAGAAAATAAATACTGAGCATGCTCAGTAACTAAAAAATATTAAACCGAACCGTCTATCATTACGGGGGATACCGGAGCCTATCCTGGCTGATTCAAGTCGAGAAGTAGGATACACCCCGAACAGGTCGCCAGTCTGTCGCTGGTCCACACACACAGACAACCATCCACACACACACTCATTTCTAGGGGTAATTTCCTATCAGCCAATCAACCAAACATGTATGTTTTTAGAGGAAACCAGACAAAACACAAACATACACAGGGAGAACATGCAAACTCCACACAGAAAGGACAGTGTTACAAGCCTCGTGCTTAATTCGGGACTCAAACCCTGACCTTCTTGCTGTGAGGCCACCGTGTGGACTATGAATGTAACAATGAAATGTGAGGGGTTGTGAATACTTTGTGGATGATGATGGATGGATGGATGGATGGATGGATGGGTGAACAGATGGACAGTCCTGGTTCTTAACCAGTGTGTGAGCAGTCCTGGTTCTTTAGGCCGTGGTTCTTTCCTTCAGACATGCAGCTGCTTTTGTTTCTGCTCCTCTGACCTTCTCTTTCTGATCTTCCAGTCTGTCAGGCTGTCCTCTTGCCGATAAATCACTTCGGACCCTCATGGCTGCCCATACGGCTGAACTGAAGTATGTGTGCTTTTCTTCTGAGTCTTCGTTCAACCATCTACAGCTCTGTCCCTTCATGCTAAAACACCTGATCCTGCTTAGAAACGTCTCCCAGCTCAAAGCTTCCGCTCAGATCTGCTCTCTGTGTGTTTTTCAGATGTCCCACGCCGGGCTGTGATGGATCAGGTCACATCACCGGGAACTACGCCTCACACAGAAGGTGGGAATTGTTTCACTTCCACTGGACATGTAGCGTCCAAATTCAACCACCACCATACCGCTTCTCAAGTACTGTCATGAGGTGGTGAAGCTGGAGATGTAGGACCCCGATTTCAACCAGTTAATCAGGGGTTAGGGAGGAGGGAATGGCTGGTGCACCCTGGAAGGGTAGGCTCTGGGCAAGCTTGTGTGACCTAGGCCAGGTTTGTTAGAACAGATAGAGGAGTCATCTAACAGGAAACATGAGGTGGAAGGACCAGACTTGGAGAGACACCATCATGGCTGCAGCTGGAGAGCAAAACAGCAGATGATCTGACAACATTCCGACTATGACCGTGGTAACCAGGATCTACGTTCCTACCCTCACCATGGTAACCAGGATCTACGTTCCTACCGTCACCGTGGTAACCAGGATCTACGTTCCTACCCTAACCATGGTAACCAGGATCTATGTTCCTACCCTCACCATGGTAACCAGGATCTACGTTCCTACCCTCACCATGGTAACCAGGATCTACGTTCCTACCCTCACCATGGTAACCAGGATCTACGTTCCTACCCTCACCATGGTAACCAGGATCTACATTCCTACCCTCACCATGGTAACCAGGATCTACGTTCCTACCCTCACCATGGTAACCAGGATCTACGATCCTACCCTCACCATGGTAACCAGGATCTACATTCCTACCCTCACCATGGTAACCAGGATCTACGATCCTACCTTCACCATGGTAACCAGGATCTACGTTCCATCCCTCACCATGGTAACCAGGATCTACGTTCCTACCCTCACCATGGTAACCAGGATCTACATTCCTACCCTCACCATGGTAACCAGGATCTACATTCCTACCCTCACCATGGTAACCAGGATCTACATTCCTATCCTCACCATGGTAACCAGGATCTACGATCCTACCCTCACCATGGTAACCAGGATCTACGTTCCATCCCTCACCATGGTAACCAGGATCTACGTTCCATCCCTCACCATGGTAACCAGGATCTACGTTCCTACCCTCACCATGGTAACCAGGATCTACATTCCTACCCTCACCATGGTAACCAGGATCTACATTCCTATCCTCACCATGGTAACCAGGATCTACGTTCCTACCCTCACCATGGTAACCAGGATCTACATTCCTACCCTCAGCATTGTAAACACGATTGATGTTCCTGCCCGGCACGAAAAGGGGCGGTCTTTAGTTTCTAAATCTAAAAGTCAGTTTCTATTAACAATGGACGACCCTCATTTTCACACAATGAGAAGAAACTTCATCCCAAAAGCTTTCCTAATGTTTCCTCTTTGTTCTTCTTTCAGTTTGTCAGGGTGCCCACGAGCCAAGAAAGGTGGTGTCAAATCAACTCCAACCAAGGACGACAAGGAGGACACAGAGCTGCTGAAGTGAGAAACTTCCCTAATTTTTAACACAACCAGAACATGTCTCTCCACAGATTGGAAGAAGGACTGTAGAGCCTGATGGAACAGTGGTAACCAGGCTCTACCAGGTTTTAACACTTTGTGAATGAAGGCTGGCTGGAGATCCAGAAGGGGGAACTCAGGAACCATAGACTAGAACAGATTGGGAACCAGCCATGGCATAGCAGAGGGAGACCAAGGCAGATCATAGAATCATAGAATGAGATCATAGATACAAGCCGCTGAAATGATCTTCCTCCACAAGGTGGCAGGACTCTCCCTCAGAGATAGAGGGAGGAGCTCAGAGTCGAGCTGTTGCTGCTCCGGTCGAGAGAAGTGAAATGAGGAGGGTTGAGCATCTGGTAGGATGCCTCTCTCGCTGGTGAGGTGTTCTGTCCCACCGGGAGGAGACCCAGAGGCAGGCTTAGGACCTGCTGGAGAGACTATGTCTCACAGCTGGACAGAGAACACCTCGGGGTGAGGTGGAGGATGAAGCCGGGGTAAGAGAAGCCTTGGTTTCCCATCAGCCTGTTGCCCCAGCAACTCCACTGATAAGTGGAAGACGTCGGAACGGAAGTTGGTTTCTGTCATGTTCAGGGCGAGGGGAAGAAGGACATCAATGCAGACTATCTGAATAAAAAAGGGCATAGAGGTGAGGTACGCTGGCTGGCAGCGTGGTTGACAATGAAGGCGAGGCAAGGCTTGGGGCTCCACCCAAAGACAGAGAGAAGAAACATAACAGACAGTCCAACCAAAGAGCGAGGAAGAACCGGGCTCATGAAGACTGGGGGCAATTTCATAGCAGCCAATCAACATGTATGTTTTAGAGGGTAGGAGGAAAGCGGGGTACTTAGAGAGCCCTAAATCCTCTTACAGAGAAATCACTGAACCAGTGTCCATGGATCTTTTAGCATGAACTAAAAGAAAGACAGGCAGCTTCAGGTGAGACAGATAAGGACAGAAAACAGGTGGGCATAATCAAGATGGAGGGTGGGATAGGACGGTCCTGACAGAAGTGTGAAAGCAGAAAAATCCAGAGAAAAGTCTTAAATCAGTGACTAAAAGCGAGCGTTTATTTTTCGCAGGTGTCCGGTTCCTGGCTGCGACAGCCTCGGCCACATCAGTGGGAAGTACGCCACCCACCGCAGTGCCTACGGGTGTCCTCTGGTGGCACGCCGGCAGAGGGAAGGCCTTCTCAATGGATCGCCTTTCTCTTGGAAGGCCTTCAAGGCTGAAGGTCCAGCATGTCCCACTCCGGGCTGTGACGGCTCTGGTCACGCAAACGGGAGTTTCCTGACCCACCGCAGGTAGCTTCCTGAACCAATATCTGGACTCAACAGTCATCAGTACAGAGTTTCACCCATAGTTAAATTGTGGAATGCCACCTGCGGGTCAGGGCCGAAAAGCAAAGCTCTGGATTTACCAGTCGATCTACGTTCCTACCCTCACCATGGCAACCAGGATTTACGTTCCTACCCTCACCATGGTAACCAGGATCTACGTTCCTATCCTCACCGTGGTAACCAGGATCTACGTTCTTACCCTCACCACGGTAACCGGGATCTACGTTCTTACCCTCACCACGGTAACCGGGATCTACGTTCTTACCCTCACCATGGTAACCGGGATCTACGTTCTTACCCTCACCATGGTAACCAGGATCTACGTTCTTACCCTCACCATGGTAACCAGGATCTACGTTCTTACCCTCACCATGGTAACCAGGATCTACGTTCTTACCCTCACCACGGTAACCGGGATCTACGTTCCTACCCTCACCATGGTAACCAGGATCTACGTTCCTACCCTCACCATGGTAACCAGGATCTACGTTCCTACCCTCACCATGGTAACCAGGATCTACATTCCTACCCTCACCATGGTAACCAGGATCTACATTCCTACCCTCACCATGGTAACCAGGATCTAAGTTCCTACCCTCACCATGGTAACCAGGATCTACGTTCCTGACCTCACCATGGTAACCGGGATCTCCGTTCCTACCCTCACCATGGTAACCAGGATCTACATTCCTACCCTCACCATGGTAACCAGGATCTACGTTCCTATCCTCACCATGGTAACCAGGATCTACGTTCCTATACTCACCATGGTAACCAGGATCTACATTCCTACCCTCACCATGGTAACCAGGATCTACATTCCTACCCTCACCATGGTAACCAGGATCTAAGTTCCTACCCTCACCATGGTAACCAGGATCTCCGTTCCTACCCTCACCATGGTAACCAGGATCTACATTCCTACCCTCACCATGGTAACCAGGATCTACATTCCTACCCTCACCATGGTAACCAGCTGTGGGTGGTGACAAAAAAAACAACATAACGGATACAAGCAGCCAAAAGCTGGTTTGTTTATGATGACCAACATGGTGGCCCTAATCTTAACCTGCTCTTTATTTTCAGTCTATCGGGTTGTCCCAGGGCGTCCGTCAATAAGAAGAGAACCAAGCTGCCTGGAGACGAGTACATAACCGCAAAGTTCAGAGCGAGTGACGGTAAGAAGAAAAACAAGTCATTGTAAATGTCTTAGTCTCAGTCTTAAAGGGGAATGTGTTTGTTTTCAGTCCTGGACAACGATGAAGACATCAAGCAGCTCAACAAAGAGATCAACGATCTGAACGAGTCCAACTCAGAGATGGAGACGGACATGATGAATCTGCACACTCAGGTGAGAACGAACCAGTCTGAGTTTTAACCAAATAAAAATGAGAAGGCAACCAGTGCTGGTTACTAACTAATCTCAACCTGAGCAGGTCTCCTGTCTGTTTAAGAACCACATAGAGGATCAACAACCAATCACGGTCACACTTTGGGTTCACAATTTGAGCCCATTAATCAATAGAGTTGTGAATGTTTTCAGTGGAGCTAAAACCCATGTTTTAGAACGCCCAGCCACCCGGCAGAGGAAACTAAGGTTAGCTAAAAATCTGAAAGGAATTTTTACAGAAAGTAAAATTTAACTGAAACTTTTCAAAAACAGAAAGTTTAAGTTAGATTTAAAAAGTATTTTAAAAAACAAATAAAAGGCAAAAAATTAAAACGCTATGAAGCTAAAAATGAGCTAAAAAGGCTTTGAAAAAAAAACTCAATAAATGTCTTAAATAAGTAAAAAAAAAATCTTCAAAATAAAAAAGGCTAAGTTGAAAAAAGGAAAAAAAAACAACAACAAAAAAGGGCGAAAAAGCTAAACAAAAAATTTCAATGAAAAAAAAAAAACAGAAAATAAAAATAAAAACGCCAGGTTAAAAAAAGGAAAAAACAACAACATAAAAACTAAACAAAACCCTGAAAAAATAAACAAAAGTTTCTCAAAATATTTAGAAAACTAAAGTTAACAAAAAAGCTATAAACAAACAAAAAAAGCAAGAAAAAAAATTTAAAGTTAAAAATAACCCAAAATAACACGAGAAATCCAGAAAAAATCTAAAAATTTCTTACGTAATTTCTAGAACATTGACTCTCTCTTGGTGTTTAAATTCATACTCAGAACCCACCTGGTTAAATACGCCCGTATCACACCCTCCTACCCTGTTCTCACATCTACAGGGTCTGGTTTTAACCTCATCACCTTTAAAGACCTTCACAACCCGGCCTCACCCTATTTTTTTAATGTCCTGTAAAGTGTTCATTAGAAGGTTTTTTTTAAAAGCGCTTCTAAATAAAATTAATTATATTCAATGAAACTAAAAAACAAAAATACACACAGACAAACACAGACACTCACAATGAAGACAGTCCAGAGTGTAACCAGTGTAACCCGTACCGGATGTCTTCCTCAGATCACCTCCATGGAAAAGAACCTGAAGAACATGGAAGAGGAAAATAAAGAGATGGAGGAGAAGAATGAAGCTCTGTTCCTGGAATTATCTGGTCTGAGTCAAGCTCTGATCCGCAGCCTGGCAAACATCCGCCTGCCCACCATGGTGAGTCTGATCCTCCCAGGAGAACCAGGTCTGGAGTAAACAGGATGTTTATGGCCATGGTTACCATGGTGAGGGTAGGAATGTAGATCCTGGTTACCATGGTGAGGGTAGGAACGTAGATCCTGGTTACCATGGTGAGGGTAGGAACGTACATCCTGGTTACCATGGTGAGGGTAGGAACGTAGATCCTGGTTACCACGGTGAGGGTAGGAACGTAGATCCTGGTTACCATGGTGAGGGTAGGAACGTACATCCTGGTTACCATGGTGAGGGTAGGAACGTAGATCCTGGTTACCATGGTGAGGGTAGGAACGTAGATCCTGGTTACCATGGTGAGAGTAGGAACATACATCCTGGTTACCATGGTGAGGGTAGGAACGTAGATCCTGGTTACCATGGTGAGGGTAGGAACGTAGATCCTGGTTACCATGGTGAGGGTAGGAACGTATATTCTGGTTACCATGGTGAGGGTAGGAACATACATCCTGGTTACCATGGTGAGGGTAGGAACGTAGATCCTGGTTACCATGGTGAGGGTAGGAACGTACATCCTGGTTACCATGGTGAGGATAGGAACGTATATCCTGGTTACCATGGTGAGGGCAGGAACGTAGATCCTGGTTACCATGGTGAGAGTAGGAACGTAGGATCCTGGTTACCATGGTGAGGGTAGGAACGTAGATCCTGGTTACCATGGTGAGGGTAGGAACGTAGATCCTGGTTACCATGGTGAGGGTAGGAACGTAGATCCTGGTTACCATGGTGAGGGTAGGAACGTACATCCTGGTTACCATGGTGAGGTTAGGAACGTATATCCTGGTTACCATGGTGAGGGCAGGAACGTAGATCCTGGTTACCATGGTGAGGGTATGAACGTACATCCTGGTTACCATGGTGAGGGTAGGAACGTAGATCCTGGTTACCATGGTGAGGGTAGGAACGTAGATCCTGGTTACCATGGTGAGGGTAGGATCGTAGATCCCGGTTACCATGGTGACGTAGGGGTGAATGTGAACGGGGATCATACTCATCAAACTGAGCGTCGTCTTCGTGTCTTCAGCAGGAACCGGTGTCGGAACAGAACTTCGACAGCTACGTCGACACCCTCACCCACATGTTTACCAATAAAGACTGCTACCAGAACCCAGAGAACCGGGCTCTGCTGGAGTCCATCAACCAGGCTGTAAAGGGCATCGAGGTGTGACCCAACCGGAAGGGCGTAGCGGCGACTCAGTGAACATGAACACACTCCGTCTTTCTTTAAATCCTTCAGAAAGGAGGCAGTTGTTTCCTCTCATTTCGTCTCTTTGTTTCTGGTTTGCATGTTGCTTTAAGAGAAGAGGGTGTGTGAGCAGCAGGTGTGTGAGCAGCAGGTGTGTGTCCAGAGTGCAGTAAACAGCTGGTTTCTTAGTTAGTAAAACAGATCCTAAAACGGGGGTGCCCAACCTTGTATGTCCCAAGATCCACTTTTCAAAAATCAAACGTCCTGAGATACACCACACACACACGTACACACACACACACACACTGAGATATACCAGTCCAGTGACACAGACACACACAGACTTTTTCCTCACGCAGCGCTTCGGGAGGTGGAGGAGCCACAACAGGTGCGGCTCATTGATTTCAGACTTAACGACGTGATTTCACGTCACAGACTTCAAAAATAGTCAATAACACTTGAAAAAAACGCACCAAGGGGAAGCGGGATGACGTGGGATGACGTGGGATGACGCGTTCTGGGCATGCGCACAGGCGCAAAGTCGCAGATTCATCAGGACACCGCCAGATCGACACTTTTTTAGGGGGAAAAAAACCCCAAAGAATCGCTAAATTTTCGGGACTGAAGCGGCTAGAGGGGTTGGAAACACTGACGTCATTTCCTTTTTTTTCCGACACACCACGCGGAAGACCGCCCTCTACTGCAAGGGTGGGCAAATGTTTTGGTTGGTCGGCCACATTGAGTTCTAATTCTAGTTTTTGGCGCCATCTAGTGACCAACAATCAGAACTACAAGGAAAATAAAACATTAACAAGGTTTATTTATTTAATTTTTTTATGTTCGGCTGGCCGGATTAAAACGTTTAACGGGCCGCATGTGGCCCGCGGGCCGTAGTTTGCCCATCCCTGCTCTACTGCAAGGGTGGAAAATGTTTTGGTTGGCGGGCCACATTGAGTTCTAACATTTGACCAGGGGGGCGGAACAGGATCAGATGGATGGCATGCTTTGGTAACCTCCATATTAGACCAATAGAATGACGCTAGATGTTAAATGAGACGTTGGAGGGTTCCAGTTTGGTGACCTCAGGAGCTCTCACTGGATCGATTTGCTGAAGCGTGTGAAGCGGCCAGGATGGGAGTTAGCACTTCCAAATCCGAGACCATGGTCCTCACGCTTGTTTACTTGCGTGTATCGACCCCGATGTCTTTCCATATCTGTACACACTGTTTATTTTGTGGGTTTATTTTGATGGGAGCGGTGTTGGTGTTTTTGGCGCCATCTAGTGACCAACAATCAGAACTACAAGGAAAAATAAAACATTAAAAAGGTTTATTTATTTAATTTTTTTATGTTCGGCTGGCCGGATTAAAACGTTTAACGGGCTGCATGTAGCCCGCGGGCCGCAGTTTGGGCACCCCCGTCCTAACTCATCTTGATAGTGTTCTTCATAAACATCGTGTTGTTGCACCTTCATCTTAGTTTGTAGATTCATTTTTAATATGGATGTGAAACTATTTAAGAAAAAAAAAAAAAAACTTAACTTATTCATTTCGACTGGATTCTTTTAATCTTTAGCTTTTTTTTTTTCTTTTGATTTTCTTTTGTTTTTAAAACCGAGGAATTCATTTTCCTTGTTGATGAACAAAGAGGAAATATTTTAAGAGATGAATTCTTTTATAGATCTTATTCTTTATTTCAAATTTCCCGGGATCTTTTTACGTGCAAATATTTTGTAAACAAAAGGTTTCTAAAATAATTTTGTAACAGATTTTTTTTGTGTGTTTTTATTATGATTTGCTTTTATTTCCAGTTGGAAGGAAACAAGCTGCACATACTTGGTATTTATTTGGTGATAAAAAAAAAAAGTGCTGGTGAATATTTATTTTGTATCGTCTTTTAAGTGTTTCTGATGTAAATTAATTGGTCTTTGTTTTCCTTTTGGAATAAAGAGAAATTCACGATGACGTATGAATGACGTAACTGGTGCTTTTATTTGATTGGTTTAAAAAAATGAAGATGGCGGGAAAAAACTAAAAAATAATAATAATAATATTAAAGCAAAAATATTTTTTTTGCAAAAAATAAATTAAGATTTTTTATATAAAAAAACCTTAAAAAGTTAAAGTTTAAAAATTTAAGAAATAAAAGGCTAAATTTTTTTTAGCAAATGTTGGCAAAAAAAGTAAAAATATAAACAAAAAAATACAACTTTTAAAATAGAAAAAAAAAAGCTCAAAGAAAAAAACCAAAAGCTTTTTTTAAAAAAACTAAAATGGTTTTTAAAAAGCTTTAAAAAATAAACCCAAAAAATTAAACAGAACTTCAAACGATGTCCCCAAAATTTAACCCCTTTTAAAACATCAAGCAGAACACAAACGCATGGTGCGTGGTCTGGACACACACACACACACACACACACAGAGTAAATAGACATACAATTCGTATGTCAGTTGTAGAGAATCTCAGTGGTTGAACGTTTGTCCTTGGACCAGAAGTTCTCGGATTCGATGCCCCCTGGGTTCATGCCTAGGTTCCACCATTGGCTCCGTCATGGCAGCCTGCTGCGGTGTAATGCAGCACATAAACTCCCCCAGTGAGGGATCAATAAAGTATGGATTAATATTAATAATTTAAATGAACTGCAGGTAAACTTTTAGCCACAGGAGGGCGGTAATTCCCAAGTTAAATTTGTTTTTGCTGATAAACAGTTTGAACACACACAGAGAGAACATGCAAACTCCACACAGAAACCCAGTGTTATTAACTCTCGTGACCCGACATTTGAACGGTGAAAAATCCCCAAAATGCACCAGAAAGATTTCCACGATCCACACAATCATCACTTTATTTTTTCATAGCACTGAACTACAGTCAGCGAATCAAGACACGAGTTTAAAAAAAAAACAAACAAAAACAACAACAAAGCAAACTTCAGTTCCTTTTTTTTTTTAATGGTTAAAAAAATACTTCTTTGCACAAGAAAATAAAAAAAAAAACAAGAAAAAAAACCAAAACAACGCGGCTCTGTTTTTTAGCTTCAGGATTCACGACGAGCCGAAAAAAAAAGAAGAAAAAAGTTGATCCTCCACGTAGTGAGCGAAAAGACGAGATGAGGTAAATTTACAAATAACATGCCCGAAATTCACAATAATAATAATATTAATAATAAACAATACGGCTAAAAAAAAACAAAAAAGATAATTATCATACACGGTTGCCGTGGCGTCGCCCGGGCCAGACTATCTGACCACCAGACACGACACGCATAGTTTTGAGGGTCCGATGCAGTCGTCGTGGCAGAAAGCTCCGCATCCCTGGCACATGATCATCGCCTTCAGTCGGCACGAACACTTTAACGCCACTTCCTCGGTGGCGCTGTCCGCGAACGCCTGTATGCTGAGGGTGGTGTGCGCGGCGGCCAGGCGAGGGCGTAGCTGCAAGACGCCGTCCGCTACGCCCCGCGAGAACCCGCCGTTGTCCATCATCGACACGTTGGCCGTGTAGCTGACGCCGCCCTGTTTGGGGAGCTTCCCATACAGCTGGAAGGGGAGGGGTCCGGATGGCGGCGACGGGGAGTAGCCCGTTTTGCCGGGTTCTTTTTTGGCGATCCTCGCCAGAGTCATCTCCATGTTCAGGAGCCCCTCCATGGCGCCGCCGCTCAGGTAACCGTCCATCGAGTTGCCCGGCTCCTTCTTTAGGGCGGTGGGGGGTTTGCCGAGCGCCTGGCAGGACGGCCGGGCGGACGCTTCGTTCTTTACGGAGGGTGGCGGGGAGCGCTGCGGCTGCTGGGGAGGGCGTGGGTTCGCCTTTATGGCGGTGAAGCTTTCGGAGGGGGCGGGGTCTGCGTGGGATGGGGAGGGGCCGTTGTGGACGGTCGCTTGGAGACGATCCGGAGTGTTTTCCTGTGGGGGGGCAGAGGAGAGGGGCAATGAGGTAATGACTGGAACCGCCCCCGGTGGTTGCTGGGCGACAGGGGGAGCCTCCACCACGCAGGGGTCCGTTTTTCTGGGCGGGGGTCCGGGCAGCCGGCTGATCTCCAGCCGGTTGGCGGAATGAGGGGGCAGGACTTTCTCCAGGGGTAGGCTCCCCTGCAGCAGCTGAGTCACCAGCGGGTTGTTCGCCTCCACGCTGGACACGCCCCTTCCCGCGCCGACCAATCGCTTTGCTTTCGCCCTGCAGTCGTCGGCGGACTCCACCTTCGAGGGTAGACCGTTAGGGTAACACGGCTGGATGACGGTCTGCCCGTGGCGGGCGGAGCCGTGGCTCTGGATGACCGGCTGCTGGTTGGCGGGGCTTCGTATCACCGGCTGCCCGTTGGGTTGCGAGCACCACTCCCTCTCGCCGTCCTCGCAGTCCGACGCCGTTTCCGTGGAGTCGCTGTGCGTGGCGGCTTCTTCTTCTGTGAGCGCCCGCGGCGGCGAAGGAGCGTCGCTCTGCGGCCTCTTGGGGTCGACGTGATGCGACCCGTGCTGGATGACGCCGCCAACTCCGACGTCCTTCCCGGCGTCTTTACTCGGGCAGGAGATGGCCAGCGTGACGTCCACGCCTTTGGCGCCGAAGCGAGGGAGTGAGTCCGGGATGGAGGTCTGAGTGAGAGACGGTTTTTCTGGGGAAGCGGGCGGGGCAGAGGTTTCTTCTGGAAGCTTGGGGGTGTCCCGGGGCGAACCGGGCGCGTCCCTTGGCGAACTGGTCGAGTCCGTAGAGGAGAGCGTTGGCGACGGGCGCGGCTCTACGGGTTGAAGCTGTAGTTGTGTTCCCGTCGAATCAGCATCTGCAGGCGATCCCTTCTCCTCCTCCAATCCAGAACCTCCCCCTCCTCCATCTCCTCCTCCTCCGGGCTCGATAGGTCCTGGGTGCTCTCGCGCCCGTCGTCCACCTCCGCTATCCGGTAACCCAGCAGCAGGCCGCAGCCGGACACCGGGGGGCGGTGTGCCTTCGCCAGATGCTGCAACAGCAGCAGCGGCCTCGCGTTGGGCGCGGGCCTGCTGGGCGCGCGCTTTGATGTCTGCCAGCGTCCGCGCCCCCCCCGTCCCCGCGCGCCGTGAGCCCTCGCCGGGGGGCACGATGCGGGGGCAGATCTGGTAGGTGGGGTGTCCTTTGACCCAGGGGGGTTTGATCCTGGACAGTTGGATCTGAAACCAGAGAGAAGATTAAAACCAGTGAAAATAAAAGGGGTGCCAACACGACGGGTGTAAAGGGGGGCGGTCTTACCCGGATCGGGGGCACCTTGGGTTCCTCGGTTGTCGGCTGCGGCTTCTCCGAACAAACACCGTCGATTGTGGTACGAAAGGACTGACGCTCGTCGATTCGCGGTCGTTTCTCGGCGAAGCTGGAGGGCCCCTCTCCCTCGCCGCCGTCTGGCCGCCTCTTCTGCTCCTTGGGAGGTGGGGGCGTGGCCGGGCTGGTGGAGGGGCTGCTCTCCCGGCTGCTGGTCGCCGTGCCGCCGGTAACCGAGGTGACCACGGAGGCGGTGTCGTCCAGCGGGTCGGCGGGAATGGTGACGCTCGAGGAGCCCGAGGAAGACGAGGAGGAGTCCAGCCCGACGGCGAAGCCCTCTCGCCTGTCCGGTGAGGAGGGCGAGGAGGCGGGCGACGAGGCAGACGAGGAAGAGGGGGATGAGGACGAGGAAGGAGAGGACGCCATGATGGGAGCCTCCTCTTTGGGGAGTAGGAGGGCGGGGACTTCAGGCTCCTCGGTGGCGCTGGTGGAGGCGTGGCTGGGGGCGGGGCTCGGAGCAGGAGTGGGTGGAGGGATATGCTCCGGTTCTGGCGTGGCAGGCTCCTTGGGCTCTGCGGGGGCGGCCTCGGCTGGCAACTCCGCCACCACGTCGGCCTGGAGCACCACCTCGTCGCTGCACACCGGAGAGTCCACGGCGACGGCGGCTGTTTCCAAGGCGACGGCGGTCTCTGCTGTTTCCGCCTCGGTGGGCTGCAGGGCGGGCGTGGCCTTGCAAAGAGTCCGGCGTGCTCTGCGGCGGAGGTCGGCGCGAGTGCGGCGCCTCATCCTCCCGTCTCGCCGCCTCCGGCCCACGCTGCGTCTCTTTGGCGCGCTGGTTACCACGGCAACATCGGTTTCCAGCACGGCGACCTCGCTGGCTTCGCTCATCGTGAGTTTGAGGGATTCTTCTCGTGTTAGGCCGGACCTGCGGAGGAAAAGGGGGCGGGGTTACAATTAGAGCTGCACTACCTCCGCCGGGCACTAGGAGGAGACAAAGGAACACTTACTTCTGACCGTGGTACTCCTCGAAAAACTTCTCTTTCCAGGCTTCGACCTTCTTCTCTTTCTCCATTTCCTGTCGGAACCGTACCTGCATCTCGTGGGTGAACTCGCCTGAAGATGAAACGAAACAAGATGAAAGATCAGAGATAAAGCCGCCTCATCGCCACCCACCGTCACCAGCTCACCTTCTGCTAGCCTCTCCTTCCAGCTCTGGGAGGCGTGGGTGAAGAACTCGTTATTCAGGGCGGAGCTGCTTAGCCTGGCCATGCCATCGGGTCCGATCTAACAGCAAAAAAACCATAAGATATTCACTGGACGATTCGCTGCCAAGTGTGAAGCGGCCGGGATGGGAATCAGAAACCATGGTCCTCTTCTGGAAAAGGGAGGAAAACCTCCTGCATGTCATGGACAGTGTCCTGCCCCAAGTGGAGGTGTTTAAGTATCTCAGGGTCTTGTATCTCAAGGTCAGGGGAAGGATGGAGGAGGAGATTAACAGGTCGATCAGTGCGGCATCAGCAATAACTAGGATCCTGCATCAATCTGTAGTGGTAAATAAAAAGCAGAGCCGAAAAGCAAAGCTCTCTATTTACAAGTCGATCTACGGAAGGAAGGGGGCGTGGAGGTATTACCCGGATCAGGGGCAAGACCCCCACGGGTCAAATCCTCACCATGGTAACCAGGATCTACGTTCCTACCCTCACCATGGTAACCAGGATCTACGTTCCTACCCTCACCATAGTAACCAGGATCTACGTTCCTACCCTCACCATGGTAACCAGGATCTACGATCCTACCCTCACCATGGTAACCAGGATCTACGTTCCTACCCTCACCATGGTAACCAGGATCTACGTTCCTACCCTCACCATGGTAACCAGCATCTACATTTCTATCCTCACCATGGTAACCAGGATCTACGTTCCTACCCTCACCATGGTAACCAGGATCTATGTTCCTACCCTCACCATGGTAACCAGGATCTATGTTCCTACCCTCACCATGGTAACCAGGATCTACGTTCCTACCCTCACCATGGTAACCAGGATCTATGTTCCTACCCTCACCATGGTAACCAGGATCTACGTTCCTACCCTCACCATGGTAACCAGGATCTATGTTCCTACCTCCACCATGGTAACCAGCTGTGGGTGGTGACCAAAAGAACAAGATTGCGGATACAAGCGGCTGAAACGATCTTTATCTGAAGGGTTGCTGGCCTCTCATTCAGAGATAGAGGGAAGAGCTCTGAGTAGAGTCATTGCTCCTCCAGGTTGAGAGAAGCCAAACGGGTGGTTCATGCATCTGGTTAGGATGCATCCCGAACGCCTCTCTGGTGAGGTGTTTCGTGTACATACGTGACCCAGAGTCAGACCCACTGGAGAGACTATGTCTCACACCTGGACAGGGAACACCTCAGAATCTCCCTGGGTGAGCTGAAGGATGCAGCGGGGGTTTCACATCTGAGACTGTTGGCTCCAAGACCCGGCTCCAAATAAGAGGAAGACAACTAAACGGACAAAGAACCTCGCATGGACACGCGCCTTCCCCACGTTAAAAACCAGCCAACACGTTGAACCTGGACCTGCGTCAGCCAGCCACGTACCATTCTGTCCACCTCTGGGAGGAGCTGCAGCAGCTGCTGCTGGGAGTGAGACGGGAAAGCCGAGAAGGTCCGCACGTTGATCAGGGCTCGGATGTTGGTGTTCACCAGGATGGAGCCGGGAGTTTCAAAATCCACGTCCACGCCTCCTCGATTCCTTTTCATGGGTCCTGCGACACAAACAGGAGACGTTAAGCTCAGAAAGCCCTGGGAGGTATCGGTGCACCACCCTCACGTCTTTCATCTGTACCCGTTTTTACCTGAAGGGACGTGTTCGCCGTTTACTTTCAGAGGTGTGAGGACGACACGAGGCATCATGACGGCTTTCTTCCTCTGCCTCCCGGACTGAACAGAGGAGAGAAGAAGACAGTGAGACCCGGTTCCTACAGAACTGCGCTCCGTCAGGTGGAACTGGAAAGACAGACCTGTCTGGAGCGGCTCAGTCTGGTCTGAGCGTGCTGCGTTTGCGTTTCAGTGCGTCCCTGTTGAACCGCCGCCCTGCTGAGACGCGTCTGTGGCGGGTTGCTGGTCGTCTGCGGCTCTGTGGAGCAGGAGGCGCTGCTGGAGCTCTCGTCCACTGAAGCTACAAAACACAGACAGAAAAATTACATGTTTAACTCCAAACTGTTGGCATCAAGGGTGGCATGGTGGTGCAGTGGATAGCAGAGGCCTCACAGCAAGAAGGTCATGGGTTCGAGTCGCTGAACACTGTTGTTTTTTTTTTTTGTGTAGTTTGCATGTTCTCCTGTGTATGTGTGGGTTTTCTCTGGTTTCCTCCAAAACCATGCATGTTAGGTTGATTGGCTGCCCCTAGGAATGAGTGTGTGTGGATGGCTGTATGTGTGTGGATGGCTGTATGTGTGTGGATGGCTGTATGTGTGTGGATGGTTGCATGTGTGTGGATGGTTGCATGTGTGTGGATGGTTGCATGTGTGTGGATGGTTGTATGTGTGTGGATGGTTGTATGTGTGTGGATGGCTGTATGTGTGTGGATGGTTGCATGTGTGTGGATGGTTGTATGTGTGTGGATGGTTGTATGTGTGTGGATGGCTGTATGTGTGTGGATGGTTGTACTTTGTATGTGTGTGGATGGTTGTATGTGTGTGGATGGCTGTATGTGTGTGGATGGTTGTACTTTGTATGTGTGTGGATGGTTGTATGTGTGTGGATGGCTGTATGTGTGTGGATGGTTGTATGTGTGTGGATGGTTGCATGTGTGTGGATGGTTGTATGTGTGTGGATGGCTGTATGTGTGTGGATGGCTGTATGTGTGTGGATGGCTGTATGTGTGTGGATGGTTGTACTTTGTATGTGTGTGGATGGTTGTATGTGTGTGGATGGCTGTATGTGTGTGGATGGTTGCATGTGTGTGGATGGTTGTATGTGTGTGGATGGCTGTATGTGTGTGGATGGTTGTACTTTGTATGTGTGTGGATGGTTGTATGTGTGTGGATGGCTGTATGTGTGTGGATGGCTGTATGTGTGTGGATGGCTGTATGTGTGTGGATGGTTGTATGTGTGTGGATGGTTGCATGTGTGTGGATGGTTGTATGTGTGTGGATGGTTGCATGTGTGTGGATGGTTGCATGTGTGTGGATGGTTGTATGTGTGTGGATGGCTGTATGTGTGTGGATGGCTGTATGTGTGTGGATGGTTGTACTTTGTATGTGTGTGGATGGTTGTATGTGTGTGGATGGCTGTATGTGTGTGGATGGTTGTATGTGTGTGGATGGCTGTATGTGTGTGGATGGTTGTACTTTGTATGTGTGTGGATGGCTGTATGTGTGTGGATGGCTGTATGTGTGTGGATGGCTGTATGTGTGTGGATGGTTGTATGTGTGTGGATGGTTGCATGTGTGTGGATGGTTGTACTTTGTATGTGTGTGGATGGTTGCATGTGTGTGGATGGTTGTACTTTGTATGTGTGTGGATGGTTGCATGTGTGTGGATGGTTGTATGTGTGTGGATGGTTGCATGTGTGTGGATGGTTGTATGTGTGTGGATGGTTGTATGTGTGTGGATGGCTGTATGTGTGTGGATGGTTGTATGTGTGTGGATGGTTGTATGTGTGTGGATGGTTGTATGTGTGTGGATGGTTGTGTGTGGCCTTACGACTGACAACCTGTTCGGAGTACCCTCTGCCCCTCGAATCAGGCGAAATGGGATCCGGCATCCCCCGCAGAATAGAGCAAAGGTGTAAAACTCAGGTCTTAGAGGTCCGGTGTCCTGAAGGAACTTTTGGAACCACCAAGTCAGTTCCTTTCATCTAACCCTATCTGCTGCATCCTCTTTGATCACACCAACTATCTTCATGTCTTCCTTCACTGTATCCATGAACCTCCTCTTTGGTCTTCCTCTAGTCCTCTTTCCTGGTGGTTCCAAACCCAGCATCCTTCTTCTGATGTACTCTCTCTCTCTCCTCTGCACATGTCCAAACCATCTCAGTCTGACCTCTCTGACTTTAAAACCTCTAACATGTGCTGTTCCTCTGATCCTGTTCATCCTGGTCACTCCCAGAGAGATCCTCAGCATCTTCATCTCTGCTACAAACATCTCTGCTCCCTGTCTTTTCCTCAGTGACACTGTTTCTAGACCAATCAGCATGGCCGCTCTCACCACGCTGTCTCTAGACCAATCAGCATGGCCGCTCTCACCACACTGTCTCTAGACCAATCAGCATGGCCGCTCTCACCACACTGTCTCTAGACCAATCAGCATGGCCGCTCTCACCACACTGTCTCTAGACCAATCAGCATGGCCACTCTCACCACACTGTCTCTAGACCAATCAGCATGGCCGTTCTCACCACACTGTCTCTAGACCAATCAGCATGGCCGCTCTCACCACACTGTCTCTAGACCAATCAGCATGGCCGCTCTCACCACACTGCCTCTAGACCAATCAGCATGCCCGCTCTCACCACGGTTTTGACTGAAACTCTTCTCTCACTTCTGCTACTTCAGCAGCTAACGCTGGCTACAGCGGTGCAGACGTGTGGAAACATGCCCTCATCCCTACAGCACCTCTCTCTCTCCACAAAGGAGGAAGGTTTACCGTCATTGTCCAAGATGGTAGCTACGATGGTCTCCGTGGAGTCGCAGCTCTCCTGCTCTACCGTCTCGTTTGAGTCCACCGTGCCCACCGCTGATCCTGTGGCTGCTGCGCTGCTAGAAGCCGGCGGTGCCGTGCTGCTGGCTGCGTCTGATGGCGCCTCTGGTTCTGAGGTGGCCTTCGTCCATTGCAGGGCGTTTTTCTGCAGAGAGGAAGGAAAACAGTAGCTCGTACCGTTAGCGGGTGGGACTCTCAGGTCGAGCTGGTTTAAGAAATCTTCGGTCACCTTTAGAGTGAACAGACTCATTCGTCCAGGAAGCTTAAAGAAGATGCTGTTCTTCACTCGGTCTCCTCTCACCTGGGAGTGCAGCATGGTGACCAGGCAGGCCAGAGGAGCCGTACCACTGGACAGAACACACACACACGGACGGATGGACAGGTTAAGTCACACACCTGGTAATAAAAACTTATCATCTGGACACGGTACAGCCTGACCCGCTGCGTACCCGCTGGCTCCATAGACTTCTCTTCAAACAACCTGCAACATTTTTGTGATGGTAACCAGTATGTGTTTCTGCTACCTTAACATTCCGTCATCTTCCGCTTATCCAGGGCCAGGTCGCCGGGGGCAACAGCCTCAGAGGGGAACCCAAAGCTTCTCTCACCCCGGCTGCATCCTCCAGCTCACCCGGGAGGATCCTGAAGTGTTCCCTGTCCAGCTGGGAGACATAGTCTCTCCAGCAGGTCTGGGGTCTGTCTCTTGGTCTCCTCCCGATGGGACGTGCCCGAAACACCTCAACAGCGAGAAGCTTCTCTCAACTTGGAGGAGGGGCTCGACACCGAGCTCCTCCCGGATGGCAGAGCCCCTCACCTGATCTTTGAGTGAGAGCCCAGCCACCTTGAGGAGGAAGCTCATTCCGGCTGCTTGTATCTGCGATCTTTTTCTTTTGGTCACCACCCACACCTGGGATGGGATTTTTTTGGGCATCTGGTCAGGATGCCTCCCTAGCTGGTGAGGTGTTTCGGGCACATCCCACCAGGAGGAGACCAAGAGGCAGACCCTGGACCCGCTGGAGAGACTATGTCTCACAGCTGGACAGGGAACACCTCAGGATCCTCCTGGGTGAGACGGAGGATGCAGTCGGGGTGAGAGAAGCCTGGGCTTCCCGTCTGAGGCTGATGCCCCAGCGACGCGAAGCCCGGATAAGTGGAAGACGACAGAATGGAACTCTGCGATCATTCTAACCACTACCCTTATTTATACCTCATCCTACACTTAACCACACTTCTTTTTAGTCAGGGTTGGGCCACGTTGAGTTCTAACATTTGACAAACGGGGACAGATGGATGCCACACTTTGGTAACATCACCTCATTGGAGAACATTTCTAAATCTGGAGAAAACATGCTTTAATTTGCTAGGTTTTGAAATCTAACACGCTTGTTTACATGCGTGTATTGGCCCTGATGGCTTTCCATATCTGTGCACACTGTTTATTTTGACAGAGTGTGCATCAAAGACACACACATTTTAATGGGAGCAGTGTTAATGGAATTTTTGTGCCATCTCGTGACAAAAAGTCAGACTTGCAGAAAAATAAAACATTAACAAGGTTTATTTATCTAATTTTAATAAAGTAAATTCAGTTCAATTCTTACCTTCTGTTTCAGGTGAGCAGCACGTCAAGATCATAAAAAAAAAACAAAAAAACAAAAAAAAAAACATTATGAACATTTTCACATGATTTAAAACTAAACCACCGGATGTTATTTTTTTCATGCAGTGCGAGTCTGCGGTGAAAAGCTGACCTCATTTCTTTCAGCCCCTTGGTCTGGATCACGTGGAGTATTTGTTTGGGAGTCATCGGGGCATCAGAGAAGTTCTCCAACACCTACGGAACGACAAAACAGAATCAGTTTCAGGTCCATTTTAAACACGTAGCGTCGGTCAGTGGACCGAGGCGGCTCGATGAAGTCATGCTGCCAACTTAAACCAGGAGCGGGCAAACAATCTGAATATGAGAGAAAAGGGGCAGAAGAGCAGATGGGTTGATCAGAGTGAGAGCAGGAACGTCCTCATCTGGAAGGTTATAGTAGTAGCTCGTCTGGTTGGTACTCCTGGTAGGAGATTCAGCACATCTAAAATTGCGCTGCTAGGGTCCTGACGATGAGACAAATCACTTCCCTGGCTTCCCATTGGTCCAGAATTCATTACAAAATCTGCCTCATAACTTATCAATGTGCCCATGTTCATGCCCCCACTTACCTCACTGAGCTCCTCCCCCACGTACCATCTCAAGACACCTTCGATCCAATTCTACCCACTGCCTCCAGCAGCCCACGACCAGGCTGACCACAATGGGGGGCAGAGCCTTCCAGGCTGTCCGTACATACATGGTAGGTTGATTGGCTGCTATGAAATCACCCCTAGGAATGATTGTGTGTGGATGGTTGTCTGTCTGTGTCTGTGTGTGTGGCCCCGCGACAGACTGGCGACCTGTTCGGGGTGTACTCTGTCTCTCGCCTTGAATCAGTCGGGATAGGCTCCGGCACCCCTGGGACTCCGTCAGGGATAAACAGTTCAGAAGATGAATGAATGTTTCCACTGAAATTTGTAATTTTGTAGGATTTCAGTTACATCTTAAAACTGTTGCCATGGTTACTGTTTCATCCAGGGCCAGGTCGCCGGGGCAACAGCCTCAACGGGAAGCCCAGGCTTCTCTCCCCCTGGCTGCATCCTCCAGCTCACCCAGGAGGATCCTGAGGTGTTCCCCGGCCAGTTGTGAGACATAGCCTCCCCAGCAGGTCCAGGGTCTGCCTCTTGGTCTGCTCCTGGTGGGACGTGCCCGAAACACCTCACCAGTGAAGCGCTCGGGAGGCATCCTGACCAGAAGCCCGAACCACCCCATCTGGGTTCTCTCTAACTGGAGGAGGAGCAGCTCGACACCGAGCTCCTCCTGGATGGCAGAATTTCACACCAAATTTAAAATGTGACAAAATTCTGGTGGGACTTCCAAAGTGTGGGTGAGGTTTGGAACACTGGTCTTTCTGTGTGTAGTTTGCATGTTCTCCTCATATGTGTGGGTTTTCTCTGGTTTCCTGCAGAAACATACATGTTAGGTTGAGTCTCTCACAACGAAAGAACTGGGAACCAAGACGACAACACCATGTCGTCTTGGTCCCAATTGTTGATTCTTGTGTCAGTTTCTTCAACCCTTTGGTGTCATAATGTGAATCCGGACGTATCCTGTTTCTCATCTGAAATCAGCCAGGACAGACGTTAGGGATAAACGGTTCAGAAGATGAACTGAAACTCAGATCAACAACATCCGCTGGTGTATTCCTAACAAAATCAGACTTTGACTGTTTGGGTCCGTGTTTTATTTTTTCTGAAAAGTTTTGTTTACTTTTAATAATTTTATAGTAATATTTCATACTTTTTATTGCTCGACTTCTTCTCCGTCCATCGTTTCCCTTCAGAGGGCGCTACATCAAGTCAGTTCCTTCCATCTAACCCTATCTCCTGCATCCTCTTCGGTCACACCAACTATCTTCATGTCTTCCTTCACTGTATCCATGAACCTCCTCTTTGGTCTTCCTCTAGTCCTCTTTCCTGGTGGTTCCAAATCCAGCATCCTTCTTCTGATGTACTCTCTCTCTCTCCTCTGCACATGTCCAAACCATCTCAGTCTGACCTCTCTGACTTTAAAACCTCTAACATGTGCTGTTCCTCTGATCCTGTCCATCCTGGTCACTCCCAGAGAGATCCTCAGCATCTTCATCTCTGCTACAAACATTTCTGTTTCCTGTCTTTGAATCAGTGACACTGTCTCTAGACCAATCAGCATGGCCGCTCTCACCACACTGTCTATAGACCAATCAGCATGGCTGCTCTCACCACACTGTCTCTAGACCAATCAGCATGGCCGCTCTCACCACACTGTCTATAGACCAATCAGCATGGCTGCTCTCACCACACTGTCTCTAGACCAATCAGCATGACCGCTCTCACCACACTGTCTCTAGACCAATCAGCATGGCTGCTCTCACCACACTGTCTCTAGACCAATCAGCATGGCCGCTCTCACCACACTGTCTATAGACCAATCAGCATGGCTGCTCTCACCACACTGTCTCTAGACCAATCAGCATGGCCGCTCTCACCACACTGTCTCTAGACCAATCAGCATGGCCGCTCTCACCACACTGTCTATAGACCAATCAGCATGGCTGCTCTCACCACACTGTCTCTAGACCAATCAGCATGGCCGCTCTCACCACACTGTCTCTAGACCAATCAGCATGGCCGCTCTCACCACACTGTCTATAGACCAATCAGCATGGCCGCTCACACCACGGTTTTGTACACTTTTCATTTTATCTGAAACTCTTCTGTCACACATCACACCTGATACTTTTCTCCACCCGTTCCAGATCTGCCTACAGTCTACAACGACTCACTTAGCAGATAGGAAGTTGTTGCTGTGACACACAAATGTCCCACGTGTGGGATGATTAAAGTATATTCTGATAGAACTAGTTTTGGTTTAGTTTAAAAGTCTACAGTTAAAATGTTTTTTATTTTTATGCATGAATTAAATCTTCTATTTAGAAAATACAGTAAATGATAAAGAAAAATCAATGTCCTACACGTGCTTTGTGAATCCATAGAAGTCATTTAACCGGGTCACTCAGGGACTCCTGTGTGGGACGCTCTGGGAGCCCTCGGTACAGGCTGTTCGGTCTGGGTATGACGGGTGAAGAGCTCCATCACGATCTGTGACAATACACCTCTGCACATGCTCAGAACGCGTCATCCACCTCCCCTCTCCTTCCAGATAATCTAACCATTGAGATCTGCGACCTGGTATTACGCTAAGCGGGTTTTTTGCACCTACTCTGTATTTTTGGATGAAAAATCAACAATTTTAAAACGTACAAGTGGTTTTTTATTTGTTTACGTGTGTTTACTTTGGGTTCTGCGACCCGTTGTTTAGATCTGCGACCGGTCCGAGATCTACACCAACACCAACTCTGATCACTACTTTAATGGAGGGAATTTTTAGGTGCAGCTGAGGCGGTGGAGGGATCCGGTTCCTCAGAATTGGATCTCTATTTTTGTAGGTGGTACGGTCCTTTTTGCTTCATTGGGTCGTGATCTTTAACTCTCACTGGACCGATTTGTAGCCGAATGTGAAGCAGCTGGTGAGAACATGGTCCTCGCCCGGAAAGGGATGAGGTGTCGCTTTCAGGTCAGGGACAGGGTCCAGCGCCAAGAGGAGGAGTTTAAGTATTTCGAGGTCTTGTTCAAAGTGGGGAAAGCATGGAGCGGGCGATTGACATATGGATTGGTGCGGCGTCTGCGATAATTGGAACACTGCATTCATCTACGTTCCTGCCCTCACCGTGGTAACCAGGATCTACATTCCTACCCTCACCATGGTAACCAGGATCTACGCTCCTACCCTCACCATGGTAACCAGGATCTACGCTCCTACCCTCACCATGGTAACCAGGAACTACATTCCTACCCTCAACATGGTAACCAGGATCTACATTCCTTCCCTCACCGTGGTAACCAGGATCTACGTTCCTACCCTCACCATGATAACCAGGATCTCCGTTCCTACCCTCACCATGGTAACCAGGATCTCCGTTCCTACCCTCACCATGGTAACCAGGATCTATGTTCCTACCCTCACCATGGTAACCAGGATCTACGTTCCTACTCTCACCGTGGTAACCAGGATCTACGTTCCTATCCTCACCGTGGTAACCAGGATCTACGTTCCTACCCTCACCGTGGTAACCAGGATCTACGTTCCTACTCTCACCGTGGTAACCAGGATCTACGTTCCTATCCTCACCGTGGTAACCAGGATCTACGCTCCTACTCTCACCGTGGTAACCAGGATCTACATTCCTATCCTCACCGTGGTAACCAGGATCTACATTCCTATCCTCACCGTGGTAACCAGGATCTACGTTCCTACTCTCACCGTGGTAACCAGGATCTACGTTCCTATCCTCACCGTGGTAACCAGGATCTACGCTCCTACTCTCACCGTGGTAACCAGGATCTACTTTCCTACCCTCACCATGGTAACCAGGATCTACGTTCCTATCCTCACCGTGGTAACCAGGATCTAAGTTCCTATCCTCACCGTGGTAACCAGGATCTACGTTCCTACTCTCACCGTGGTAACCAGGATCTACGTTCTTATCCTCACCGTGGTAACCAGGATCTACGTTCCTATCCTCACCGTGGTAACCAGGATCTACGTTCCTACTCTCACCGTGGTAACCAGGATCTACGTTCTTATCCTCACCGTGGTAACCAGGATCTACGTTCCTATCCTCACCGTGGTAACCAGGATCTACGTTCCTATCCTCACCGTGGTAACCAGGATCTACGTTCTTATCCTCACCGTGGTAACCAGGATCTACGTTCCTATCCTCACCATAGGTTACCTCACCATGGTTACCATGAGGGGGAAGGATGGCTCGGTGGGTAGGGCGACCGCTCCGTAACCGGAAGGTCGCAGGTTCGATCCCCCGCCCAGAGTCCATGCCGAGGTGTCCTTGAGCAAGACACCGAACCCCCAGTTGCTTCTGATGATAGTGGTCTGCGCCTTGCATGGTAGCCCCCATCATCAGGAATGAATGTTGTGTGTGTGAATGATCGTATGGAGTGAAAGAATAATGCATTTGTGAAGCGTCTTTGAGTGTCTAGAAAAGCGCTATATAAGTTCAATGCATTATTAACCAGGATCTATGTTCCTACCCTCACCATGGTATCCAGGATCTATGTTCCTATCCTCACCGTGGTAACCAGGATCTACGTTCCTACCCTCACCATGGTAACCAGGATCTACGTTCCTACTCTCACCATGGTAACCAGGATCTACGTTCCTACCCTCACCATGGTAACCAGGATCTACGTTCCTACCCTCACCATGGTAACCAGGATCTACGTTCCTATCCTCACCATGATAACCAGGTCAAAATGAGCTTCCTCTACCGGGTGTCTGGGCTCTCACTCAGAGATAGAGGGAGGGGCTCAGAGTCAGATGAGCCAGATGAGGTGGTTCGGGTATTTTTGGGAGGTCTCCTGAACCTGCACCCCAGCTTGTTTCATAAACATAAATTTAAATAATAACTAATGCATATTTTTTTTACTAATTAGTAAAAATAAATAAATAAAAACAATAAATTAATCAATTATCGAAATGAATCCTAATCGGATCCAAATCTAGACCTAAATAATCCAACCCTGATCCTGTTGTTATTAACCTATTGATCCTCATTAAATGATCAATATAATTAAAACCAACGCTTTAATTCATTTTAAATCCATATATTTTAACGTTTATATTAAATTTCCACATTTCCCTCCAAATTTAGTCAATAAAACAATAAAAACAAAACAAAAACATCCTTTTCTAGCTTGTTGTTAGCATCATAAATCAGTCTGTTTGAAACAAAAACACACTTAAAATCCGTTTTATCTGAAAATTTCTCTTTCGAATGAATGAGTTGGATATTTTTCTTTATTCTCAAACTAGTTCTGGTTACTAGTTAGGCCTGGTTAACCTGGTTAAAGCCTGGTTTAGCTTAGCTTCTTAGCAAACAAAGAGCTGTTAGCATGTTGCTAACGGTCTCGTTCAAAAAAACGGATTTATTTTAAAATTAATCCCTTTTTAAAAACGCAATTCTCTGTTTTACATCATATAGTACTAAAATCTAAGTAAACCCGTGGGTTAATGTTAGTATTTTTATGTGAAATAGCTTAAAATCGTCTGTTTGTGATCGTGAGTAGAATGAAAAAGATGTTTATTCTCACCATCCGAGCCGCTTCAGCCCAGGTCCTCTCCTTCTTTCTCTTCTGTTTGTCCTTCATTTCCTCTGATTTGATGTTTAAAGGTAAAAGAGAGATAAAAGACTAACGGTGAGGATACCTGGACGCGTGCAGGGCGGTGTGGCTGCAGGTTAAAGGTTAGGAATGCAGGCCGGAACACCTTTTCCGGAAAAAATAGTCCCTCCGCCTTACATCGATTGATGCTGGGCTCGATTAGTCTGTTTGACCCTTAACTTGGTTCGATGATTTCAGTGATTGATTAGATTTTTTTAAAGATTTTTTTTTTAACACAAAAAAAACAAAAGTGGAGGAAAATTAGTATTTTTTAAAAATTAAAGTTTAAAAAATTAAAAGAAAAAATTTAAGGAATATTCAAATATATTTTTTATTAAAAAAATGAACAAAAATGTTTTAAAAAATTGAAAATATATATTTTTTAAAAAACAAAGTTATTAAAGTTAACTTTTTTTTTTACATTTTTTGTCACAAATTCTTTGTTCAATATTTTTTTTCAACAGGTTTTACATTGTAAAATAAATAATAAAAATTATAATAATAATAAAGGAACAAAACTGAAAAAATGTCAATAAACAAATACACTGTTATCTAAACAGTATCTAAGTATCTATAAAAAAAAAAAATATCTGAACCATTTTAGAACAATCCTGCCCTTAGGTCTTCCTTCAGGGTAGGGAAAAGCTAAAAGAAAATCCAGTGGTGGGGAAAAAATAAGAAACCTGATGGGGATCCACATGAAGGAGCGATCCCTCCCCCAGGACGAGCACTTATTCTACTCTAATAATAATAAAATAATACATTTTATTTATAACGCGACTTACATTTTAAGGAAAATCCCAAAGCGCTACATAAAAACTAGACAAAGTAAAAACAATAAAAAACACTTCAAAAACTAAAATCCACATTCAGAAAAACAAAGAACCAAAAAGTCAAAAATTAAAAGCCTTAAAAATGAATGTCTTTAGACCTTTTTTTAAAGCGTCCACACTTTGTGGCCCTGAGGAGTTCTGGGAGCTCATTCCAGAGTCGTGGGGCAACGGCCTGGAAGGGTCTGTTCCCCATTGTGGTCAGCCTGGTCCTGGGCTGGTGGAGGCAGTGGGTGGAATTAGAGTGAAGGTGCCTTGTGTTGATCAGTGGGGAGATGATGAGGGTCCAGAAGGGTAGAGCTCGGCTGGATGAGTGGTCAGAAGGTTAGAGATTAGCAGGACGACAAGGAGCCAGGAGGTTAGAGCTCGGCCAGACGATGAGGAGCCAGAAGATTAGAGGTCACCTTGATGAGGGCCCAGAAGGTTAGAGTTCGGCTGGACGTTGAGTGGCCAGGAGGGAGAAGCTGTTCAGGAAGCCAGGGTGCACCAGGAGCCAGAGTGAAGAATCAGGCTAGCAGGGTGAGGGACCAGGATATGGAGGGAGATCATCATGGCTGCATGGATGCAGTGCAACAGAGGAATGATCCACTCTACATGATCCTACTCTACAGCTTTAGATGTAGATCTTCTTCACCCTGATGGAAACGGGATGGCAGATCAAACACAGGGACCTCATCCTTCTGACCACCTGCCATCTCTAAGTAAGATAGTTGTGATACCAGCTGACAGAGAAAGGATCCTCCCCCATCGTCTACGGTATCGTATTATGTATCTGATTGTATCAACAATCCATTCCGTCGTCTTCCGCTTATCTGGGGCCAGGTCGCAGGGGTAACAGCCTCAGAATGGAAACCCAGGCTTCTCTCACCCACCAGCTCACACAGGAGGATCCTGAGGTGTTTTCTGTCCAGCTGTGAGACATCGTGCGTCCGGGGTCTGCCTCTTGGTCGCCTCCTGGTGGGATGTGCCCGAAACATCTCACCACTGAGGTGTTCTTGTATCTTAACCCGAAACAAGAACGACCCCATCTGGCTTCTCTTGAACCGGAGGGGTAACGGCTCTACTTTGAGCTCCTCCCAGATGGAGGAGAGCCGAGCCACTCTGCAGAGGAAGATCATTTCAGCTGCTTGTATCGTGGATCCTGTTGTTTCAGTCCCCATCCACAGTTGGTTACTATGGTGAGGGTAGGAATGTAGATCCTGGTTACCATGGTGAGGGTAGGAACATAGATCCTGGTTACCATGGCGAGGGTAGGAATCTAGATCCTGGTTACCATGGTGAGGGTAGGAACGTACATCCTGGTTACCATGGCGAGGGTAGGAAGGTAGATCCTGGTTACCATGGTGAGGGTAGGAACGTAGATCCTGGTAACCATGGTGAGGGTGGGAACGTACATCCTGGTAACCATGGTGAGGGTAGGAACGTTGATCTGGTTACCATGGTGAGGGTAGGAACGTACATCCTGGTTACCATGGCGAGGGTAGGAATGCAGATCCTGGTTACCATGGTGAGGGTAGGAACGTACATCCTGGTTACCATGGTGAGGGTAGGAACGTAGATCCTGGTTACCATGGTGAGGGTAGGAACGTAGATCCTGGTTGCCATGGTGAGGGTAGGAACATAGTACATCCTGGTTACCATGGTGAGGGTAGGAACGTAGATCCTGGTTACCATGGTGAGGGTAGGAACGTGGATCCTGGTTACCATGGTGAGGGTAGGAACGTAGATCCTGGTTACCATGGTGAGGGTAGGAACATAAATCCTGGTTACCATGGTGAGGGTAGGAATGTAGATCTTGGTTACCATGGTGAGGGTAGGAACATAAATCCTGGTTACCATGGTGAGGGTAGGAAGGTAGATCTTGGTTACCATGGTGAGGGTAGGAAGGTAGATCTTGGTTACCATGGTGAGGGTAGGAACATAGATCCTGGTTACCATGGTGAGGGTAGGAACGTAGATCCTGGTTACCATGGTGAGGGTAGGAACTTAGATCCTGGTTACCATGGTGAGGGTAGGAACATAGATCCTGGTTACCATGGTGAGGGTAAGAACGTAAACCAACGTACCTAATTACATTTCTTTACATGATTATTAACATTTTTTATAAGTGGAATTTTTAAAAAAGTAAAAGAATATTTAACTTTATTTAAAATGTTTAAAAACTTTTAGGGGTACATAGGAACAGGCCATGGCCCCCTACCCAGGTTGATTTTAGCTGCGCCCCTGCTTCTTTTTTCATATTAAACCCACTTAAGATTAAAAAAAAAAATTCTCAGAGCTTTAGGATCAGAATATTATTTTTTTTAATTTATTATTTATTTAAATTAATCCTAAAAAGTTTTTGCATTTATTTTTCATTAGGACTGTACGCATGCGCGTGGTGTTCGAGTGACGTCACCCTGCAGAAACATGGCGCCCAGTTTTTCCAACAGGCCTCAAAATATAAAGAAACTTTAAAACTGGGCCTAAAAATGTCTAAAAGCTCAGAAAAACTGCGAGAAAACAAGGTGAGTTATAAACATCTTTCCGCTTACGTCACTAAAATAACTTTTAAAGGACTTTTATTTTAAAAAAAACTACCGCGCGGTTCCGAAAAAGAAAAAAAAAAAACAACTTAAAAGTGCTTTAAAAGTCTAAAAAAAACTGTAATATCCGCATAAAAATGGAGTAAAAGAAGTTTATTTTGTCTTAAAGGTTATTTTTTTTCGGGGTGAAACTCTGAGCCTCATTTTGAGCAAATTTTAACCATTAAAACCACAAACTGGGCCTAAATTAATTCATAAAAATAGTTGGAAATTTAATTAATTTGGATTTTATTTCATAAAAAATCCATTTATGACTTAAAATTTCATTAAAAGTCAAAATACAAACTGAAAATCTTCATATTTTTTAATTAAAATGATTAAAATATTGTAATAAATTTATTAAAAGTATTATTTTATTCTCTAAAACATTAAATTTCTGTTTTTTTAACATATTTCAAAATAAATTCTATAAAAAGTTTCAATTCAAACACTATTTTGTACTAAAATTTTAATAAAATAGTCATTTTTCATTTTTTATGACTTTTTATTTGTGTCTTATTTACATTTTTTAAGGTAATTTATTTTTTTTTTTAAATATCAAAACACAAATTAAAGAAAATTTCTAAAAATGAAATAAAAGTTTATTAAAATGAACAAAATGTAATAAAACAGTCATTTTTCACTTTTTTTTAAAACTTTCTTGACCTCAGGATCGGATCTCTGCTTTTTGTGGATGATGTGATTCTAATAATAATAATAATAACAATAATAATAATAATACATTTTATTTATAATGCACTCTACACCTGAAATCAAGCCTCAGAGTGCTACAAGGTTAAAACATTAAAAACAATTAAAACAGTACAGCACAATAAAAACAAACATACAATGTAAACAAAATTTAAAAATGATAATCTTTTAGTCCTCTTTTAAAAGCATCCTCCGTCTGTGGGGCCCTGAGGTAGTCTGGGAGGGCATTCCACAGGCGGGGAGCAGCAGCCTTGAAGGCCCTGTCGCCCATTGTTTTTAGCCGTGTCCTGGGTGGGTTCAGACGATGCCGTCGGCCTGACCGGGTCCTGGTTGAGGTATTGAGTGTGAGTAGTTCTGAGAGGTAAGTGGGGGCCTCACCGTGCAGACAGTAATGGGTGTGAAGGAGGACCTTATATTCAATACGGAGGTGAACGGGAAGCCAGTGAAGGATCTACGTTCCTACCCTCACCATGGTAACCAGGATCTACGTTCCTTCCCTCACCATGGTAACCAGGATCTACGTTCCTACCCTCACCATGGTAACCAGGATCTACGTTCCTACCCTCACCATGGTAACCAGGATCTACGTTCCTACCCTCACCGTGGTAACCAGGATCTATGTTCCTACCCTCACCGTGGTAACCAGGATCTATGTTCCTACCCTCACCATGGTAACCAGGATCTACGTTCCTACCCTCACCGTGGTAACCAGGATCTACGTTCCTACCCTCACCATGGTAACCAGGATCTACGTTCCTACCCTCACCATGGTAACCAGGATCTACGTTCCTACCCTCACCGTGGTAACCAGGATCTATGTTCCTACCCTCACCGTGGTAACCAAGATCTACGTTCCTACCCTCACCGTGGTAACCAGGATCTACATTCCTACCCTCACCATGGTAACCAGGATCTACGTTCCTACCCTCACCATGGTAACCAGGATCTACGTTCCTACCCTCACCATGGTAACCAGGATCTACGTTCCTACCCTCACCATGGTAACCAGGATCTACGTTCCTTCCCTCACCATGGTAACCAGGGTCTACGTTCCTACCCTCACCATGGTAACCAGGATCTACGGTCCTACCCTCACCATGGTAACCAGGATCTACGTTCCTACCCTCACCATAGTAACCAGGATCTACATTCCTACCCTCACCATAGTAACCAGGATCTACGTTCCTACCCTCACCTATGGTCACCAGCTGTGGGTGGTGACCGAAAGAATGAGGTCGCGGGTACAATCGGCCGAAATGAGCTTCCTCCGCAGGATGGCTGGGCTCTCACTCAGAGATCGGGTGAGGAGCTCTGATCCGGGAGGAGCTCGGAGTCGAGCCGCTCCTCCTCCAGGTCGAGAGGAGCCAGATGGGGTGGTTCGGGCATCTAGCTAGGATGCCCCTGAGCGCCTCGTGGGCGAGGTGTTTCGGGCACGTCCCACCGGGAGGAGACCAAGGTGCAGACCCCGGATCTGCTAGAGAGAGTATGTCTCACAGCTGGCTGGGGAACGACTCGGGATCCTTCTGGGTGAGCTAGAGGATGCAGCCGGGGAGAGAGAGGCCTGGGCTGCCCGTTTGAGGCTGTTGCCCCCGCGACCCGACCCCGGAACAAGCGGAAGATGACGGAACGGAACTTCCTTTAAGTGTTTTTGTTTACATGTTTTCTGAAGGTGAAATGGGTACATTCCTCTGCTGCATGGCACCGCAGCAGGCAGCCACGATGGTGACAATGATGGGAGCAACTAGGGCAGGGATGGCCAACTAGCCGAAGACTAAGAGTCACTTTTTTTCTGTGTTGCTGCAAACATGAACACCATGCCATTCCTTAGTCATGTATGCGCACACACAGAGCTCTGCTCAGCCAGATTTATTAAAAATAACCACACTAACATGATCATATCAGTTATTTTCAATACTGAAATTGGCGCCTGTTTCACACACACATGCAAGCGAGTGTTTCGTAAATTTTTGCTTTTCTGTCTGATTTTTCAAGGCGATCAACTTTTCCATTCGTTCCGTTTCGTCATCTTCCGCTTGTTCCAGGGGGTCGAGTCACGGGGGCAACTGCCTCAAGCGGGCAGCCCAGGTCTCTCTCTCCCCAGCTGCATCCTCCAGCTCACCTGGAAGGATCCCAAGTCGTTCCCCGGCCAGCTGTGAGACATAGTCTCTCCAGCGGGTCCAGGGTCTGCCCCTTGGTCTCCTCCCGGTGGGACGTGCCCGAAACACCTCGGCTGCGAGGCGCTCAGGGGCATCCTGACCAGATGCCCGAACCACCCCATCTGGCGCCTCTCGACCTGGAGGAGGAGCGGCTCGACACCGAGCTCCTCCCGGATGGCAGAGCTCCTCACCCGATCTCTGAGTGAGAGCCCAGCCACCCTGCAGAGGAAGCTCATTTCGGCCGATTGTACCCGCGATCTCATTCTTTCGGTCACCACCCACAGCTGGTGACCATGGTGAGGGTAGGAATGTAGATCCTGGTTACCATGGTGAGGGTAGGAACGTAGATCCTGGTTACCACGGTGAGGGTAGGAACGTAGATCCTGGTTACCATGGTGAGGGTAGGAATGTAGATCCTGGTTACCATGGTGAGGGTAGGAACGTAGATCCTGGTTACCATGGTGAGGGTAGGAACGTAGATCCTGGTTACCACGGTGAGGGTAGGAACGTAGATCCTGGTTACCACGGTGAGGGTAGGAACGTAGATCCTGGTTACCATGGTGAGGGTAGGAACGTAGATCCTGGTTACCATGGTGAGGGTAGGAACGTAGATCCTGGTTACCATGGTGAGGGTAGGAACGTAGATCCTGGTTACCATGGTGAGGGTAGGAACGTAGATCCTGGTTACCATGGTGAGGGTAGGAACGTAGATCCTGGTTACCATGGTGAGGGTAGGAACGTAGATCCTGGTTACCATGGTGAGGGTAGGAACGCAGATCCTGGTGACCATGGTGAGGGTAGGAACGTAGATCCTGGTTACCATGGTGAGGGTAGGAACGTAGATCCTGGTTACCATGGTGAGGGTAGGAACATAGATCGACTTGTAAATCCAGAGCTTTACTTTTCGGCTCAGCTCTCTCTTTACCACGACGGACCGATGCAGCGTCCTAGTTGTTGCTGATGCCGCACCGATCCGCCTGTCGATCTCCCGCTCCATCTTTCCCCCACTCGTGAACAAGACCCCGAGACACTTAAACTTGGGGCAGATCAACTTGTGTTTGCGACGTTCAGTCCCTTTTGGAAACTCCTGTTCGATGTTAGGATGGAGCAGAAGTGATGCGGAAGATTTGATGGTTTGAAATGCGCTGATGCTTTGTGACACAGGATTGCAAATACTAGTTTATGATTGAGTTTCTCCTAAAAACAACCAGCATATCAGCAAATAGAAATGTTGCTGTGTCCATCATGGATGTTTGTAGCTTGATCACTACATAAACGCTAACAGTTGGAGGTCAGACTGGTTCCCTGGAGAAAGAAACACTCTGACATGTTGTGCCAGGCTGGCTTGGCGATTGTCCCGCCCCTTTTTAAAATAATGTTTCTTGTGTTTGTGTGCAGGTGTGTGAGGGCGTAGCGTTCCTGTGAAGCAACAGACCGTCGAAGCTTCTGCAAACCAATCGGAAACATTCTCTGTGAAACTGTAAGCCCCGCCTCCTTTCTGACATCTCCTCCCACGACCCATCACTAGTGCCGCTCCCGTCCGGGTTGGTATGGCAGCGATTGCCATAGAAACCAGGTGCTGGAAACAGGCTGGTCGTGGTTACAGTGGAGCATCGCAGGGAAGCAGCTCGTTACCGCGGTAACCCCGGGTAGAAGATGTTCCACCAGCAGGAGCCTCTGAAGCAGCTGTGCGACGCCATGCCGCCCAGCAGGCAGCTTTTCCTCTGCCAGGACTGCGGCAAGCAGTACAACACTCAGCTCGGCTATCGGCGCCACCTGGTGACATCCCACAGTGCAACAGGCCTGGAGGAGCCTCCTTCCCTGCTGCCGGAGCACGCTGATCGGCCCCCGCCGACAGAGGGCGCGCCGGTGAGAGAGAGGAAGTACTCGTGCGAGCGATGCGACCGACGCTTTTACACCCGGAAGGACGTCCGGCGGCACGCTGTGGTGCACACGGGACGCCGGGACTTCCTGTGCCCCCGCTGCGCTCAGCGCTTCGGCCGCCGCGACCACCTCACCCGCCACCTGAAGAAGAGCCACGCACAGGAGTCGGGGTCGCCGTGCACACCCGCGCTGCCACCTGCAGCACTTCACCCGGTGAAGGAGGAGCCCAGCCCGGCGACGCCTGACATGGCGGCAGTTACCAAGGAGCCCATGGAGAATTTCACCCGGGACATGTGTTCCTCATACCCTAATCCCAACATGCCACCTCCTCATAACATCATGCAGGGCTCACTGACCCCCGGGATGGGGCATCACGCACCCCCGCAGCCCACCCACAGCCTCCACCACATGCAGCCGCCAGCTGCCCCGCAACAGCAGCCGTACGGCAACATGCCCCGCTACCAGCACGCATCTACCTCGTACCCCCGCTGCGACATGGACAGCTTCCTGCTGGACCTGCAGAGTGCCCCCCCTCCCCATCTTGGGCCCTCCTCTACCTCGGCCTCGCCCCAGCGGGAGACGCTGGTGGACGGCGAGCTGCTGTCCCGAAGCCCCCCTGAGCTCTCCTGCTCTACCAACGTGGACCTCGGTCCTCTGCTGGGCTTCCTGCCGTTCGGCCTCCCGCCTTACAGTCCCCACATGGGCATGGGAGGGCTGGTGATGAGCTACCCCCCTGCCACCTCCTCCGGCACCACCCCTTCTCCATCGGCCCCCACGCAGGCCCCGGGGCCCTTCAGTTTCTTCCAGCCGTCACAGCCCCCTCACCAACCGCCCGCGGTCCAGCTACCTCAGGCCTACAGCCCCACCCCCAGCTCCCTACCTCACTACTACCAGGCCTTCCAGCAGTAGGTGGACACGCCCACCACCTCATCAGTATTACCTCAGAGAACGAACCTGTGAATGTTGTTTTAAACACTACACCCCCTCCTCACACACCTCACCCACCTCACACACCCACCAGCACTTTGCAGCTCATATCAGATGGCGCCACCTAGTGTCTCGTTTAATTTCCGCTGCTAGGATTGGGCGATAGAACAGAAAAAATTTACCACGATAATTTTTGGTATTTACGAAGGTCTGACCGCCAGGGTCCCTGTCGTCGGCTGCCGCCCATGTACTCCTTCACCCGACCCCTCTCGCCCCTCCTGCAGGCGGTGAGCCCACTGGAAGGGTGGGTCATATCACTGTTCGGGCCGAGCCTCATGGGTAAAAGCCTGGCCACCAGGCGTTCGCTCTTACCAGGCAGACCTGGACCGGCTGGAGAGACGATGTCTCGCAGCTGGTCGGGGACGACTCGGGATCCTCCCAGGTGAGGATATCGCCCATCTCTACCAGCTGCAGCTACAAGATAGGGATAGTTTGCGCCACCCCGGAAGAACCGTAGATCGATCAGCGAATAGAGACGGCGCCAACACAAGCGTCTACCCGTGGTTGGTTAAAGTTTGGTCGCTGGTTCTCATGTCGACGCTCGACTGAAACAAACGGACCCCATTAATACGACGTCGTTTTCCACGGAGGGAAAGAAATCACAACGAACACAGAAACCTGAACGACACTGGCAGTATTACCCGTTTTATACCCGATTATTTTTATTCTGCACTTAGAAAACAAAGGGCTTTTATTCACCAAACGTTTAATTGTTTTGTTTCCAATAGAACTCCTCACCCAATCTCTGATAGAGAGCCCTGCCATCCTGCTGAGGGAGCTCATTTCAGCCGCCTTAACCGCGATCTCATTCTCACCCACAGCTGGTTACCATGGTGAGGGTAGGAACGTAGATCCTGGTTACCATGGTGAGGGTAGGAACGTAGATCCTGGTTACCATGGTGACGGTAGGAACGTAGATCTTGGTTACCATGGTGAGAGTAGGAACGTAGATCTTGGTTACCATGGTGACGGTAGGAACGTAGATCTTGGTTACCATGGTCACGGTAGGAACGTAGATCTTGGTTACCATGGTGAGTGTAGGAACGTAGATCTTGGTTACCATGGTGAGGGTAGGAACGTAGATCTTGGTTACCATGGTGAGGGTAGGAACGTAGATCCTGGTTACCATGGTGAGGGTAGGAACGTAGATCCTGGTTACCATGGTGAGGGTAGGAACGTAGATCGACTGGTAAACCGAGAGCTTTGCTTTTCGGCTCAGCTCTTTCTTCACCACGACAGGTCGAGGCAGCTTCCTAGTTATCGGAGCGATCGGGTGAGGAGCTCTGCCATCCGGGAGGAGCTCAGTTTCGAGCCGCTCCTCCAGGTCGAGAGAAGCCTGACTGGTTCGTTCGGGCATCTGGTCAGGACGCCTCCCAAGTACCTCGCTGGTGAGGTGTTTCAGGCAGGTCTCACCGGGTGGAGACCGAGAGGCAGACCTCGGACCCGCTGGAGAGACTATGTCTCACAGCTGGCTGGGGAACGACTCAGGATCCTCCAGGGTGAGATGGAGGATGCAGCCGGGGTGAGAGAAGCCTGGGCTTCTCGTCTGAGGCTGTTGCCCTCACGACCCGGCCCTGGATAAGCAGAAGACTAGCAACACTTGTTTGGAAACAGACGTATACTCGATTAGAACCCACCCCGCTGGCGCATCACGGTTTTATTTTCAACCCCCCGTTTGGTGCATAAAAGCCCTTGTATCTCCACGGTAACACAAACTCCTCTCCTGATGTCATCAGATGCACTTAGCTTACTTTTTTTTTTGTTCCGTTTAAAGTGATGCCAAATCACACAAGGCCGTTTGTTTCTGCCTAAAAGGCTTAGACGTGGCGGGTGGAGGGAGGGTGATGCGAGGGAGAACAGAGCCTTAAATGCCCTCTTTAGCGCACCTGCTCGCCCTTATTTTAGGATTTTATTTGTGCCCGACACAATAAATCCTAATTATAAACTCATAGGACAAAAATCCCAAATGCCAAATCCATAAATAACTCGGGTGAGGTGTTGCTATGGTGACCGAATCTTCCAAAGTTTTCCTCCAGGTTGAGCTGGCAGGGGGTGTTAGTACGGAACCATGCTGTAAGGGGTGTTGGTGAAGTTTTATCGGCCAGTAAGAACCAGTTCCAGTGTGGAAGTCCCAGACGTAGATGGTCGTATTGCAGCTACGCCTGCTTTCTGCTGCTCCATGTTACGGTGAGACTTCCCGGCATGGCGCAGCGCCACGTCTCCACGCGGAACCCAAACCGCTGCTTCAGTTTGCTGTGAAAAAAAAACTGACTTTACTTCTAAAAGGGCTCAGTGTTCAATTCCGAGTTTTTAAAGTTCCGGTCCAAAAAAACCTGGAAACTAAACAAGATGGCGGTGCCACTGGCGGATGCCAGCTGTGTTAACTAGCACAAAGAAAATAGCTTTTAGTGGGCGGCCTGGTTGATTGTAGACGTGGTCAATAGAAGATACCGTTGAACAGGAGTGGGCAAACCAAACGCGCTCTGATTGGATCGAGATTCACTTCGACCAATGGTATGATTCCATTTTTTTAAAACCAATCTTAATGTAAACAAAGACAACCTGTCATTGGCTGGCACCCACCTCCTCCTTCACCCTTCCTGCTGGTGGTGAGTCCACTGGAAGGGCGGCCCATGCCCCCTGTTCGGGCTGAGCCCGGCCACCAGGTGCTGGCTCTCGTGCCCCACCTTCGGGCCTGGCTCCAAGGGGGGGCCCCGTTAACCCGGGTATTTGGGCTGGGCTTCGTCTGCCCCCTCACCTAGGAGCTGTTTGCCTTGGGGCATTAAAGCCTGGGCAACATAGCTCCTAGGATCATTGGGCACGCAAACCCCTCCACCATGATAAGTAGCAGCTCAAGGAGGAGCCTCCCGAGCACCTCGCTGGTGAGGTGTTTCGGGCACATCCCACTGGGAGGAGACCAAGAGGCAGACCCCAGACCGGCAGCTGGCTGGGGAACGACTCGGAATCCTCCTGGGTAAGATGGAGGATGCAGCTGGGGTGAGAGAAGCCCGGGCTTCCCGTCTGAGGCTGTTGCCCCGGCGACCCGGCTCCGGATAAGCGGAAGATGGCGGAACGGAAAATCAAATTTCTGAGCTAGTTTTTTATGGACCGGTTGTCTTGGTAACCGACGAGCATCACCGGTTGTCTTGGTAACAGACGGGCGTCACCCGTCTGGTAAACAAGACTGGCTTCCTCAGTTTTCAGATGTTTTTCGGCTCCTCGGGTCTTGTCGTTTGCCCACTCCTGTTCAAGAAGGCGTTCGCTCTCTAGCCTTAATCCCACGGACTCCTCGTTGAAGGATTTTCTCGTTAGCATCGCACCGATGTCTTAAAATGCTACTGTGTGCCTCTCTAAGAGTGCCTGACCTCCTTATCGGGTTGAAGCACTTATTTCTAATAGGATTAGTTTGATCTTTACCTCCGACACAGATGACTTTTATTCCCTCGTATTTGCCCGTAGTTACTTTTTGGCGCTTACGTGACCACACACGACCCTTCTCTATTGGCAGATACGGACTTACCCCGTGTCGTCGTACACGTCGTGTGAGTTATTACCACTTTTTTTTTTTAAAAAAACATGAAGCTGAAAACGGTGCTTTAGACGATGAGTAACGGACGCACATCGTCGGCCCGGAAGAGCAATTTGTTTACAACACTCAGCACTGTTTGCGACACGTGAAGCAGTTTGTACCGATAGCTGCGCACACTCACACACACACGCTCGTTACCTGTGTGTATGAACGGGCACACATGTGTTTAAGATGTATAAAAATCTGTGAGGCTCTAATTAAACCTGTCTACCTCTACCTTACCAGATGTTTTATGCAGGACTACTGCAAACAGATAGATAGAAGTGGAGGTTTGTTTGGGAGCGACCAGAAGCATGGACACACTGCTGAGAATAGTTTTAACGTGTACCCACCTTTTGCTTTGATGACTCATCACCCTGGGACGTTTTTCTCGTTTCATAGCAGATACGCTCGACCAGCATTAGCAGACCTGAATCAAATGAACCAGACCAAAACAAGAGACTACCATCATTGGACCATATTTTGTTGACCAAAACTAGACGACTTCCATTTCTAGGCCAGAATCAACGTCTGATCATCTGTAGATCTAAACTTGAGGACCACAATCTCTAGACTAGAATCCATGGACCAACATTTACAGACCAAGACTAGAGGACCACCTTCTGAAGACCAGATTAATACTGCATCATTTAAAAAGAAAACATAGACTCTAGATGTCAGTGATCGTCTGTGAGTTTGGATTTTATTTGTGTGGTTACAAAATCATTCCCACCCTCACCATGGTAACCAGGATCTGTGTTCCTACCCTCACCGGGGTAACCAGGATCTGTGTTCCTACCATCACCATGGTAACCAGGAACTACGTTCCTACCCTCTCCATGGTAACCAGGAATTACGTTTCTACCCTCACCATGGTAACCAGGATCTGTGTTCCTACCCTCACCGGGGTAACCAGGATCTGTGTTCCTACCATCACCATGGTAACCAGGAACTACGTTCCTACCATCACCATGGTAACCAGGAACTACGTTTCTACCCTCACCATGGTAACCAGGATCTATGTTCCTACCATCACCATGGTAACCAGGAACTACGTTCCTACCCTCACCATGGTAACCAGGAACTACGTTCCTACCCTCACCATGGTAACCAGGATATACGTTCCTACCCTCACCATGGTAACCAGGAACTACGTTCCTACCATCACCATGGTAACCAGCTGTGGGTGGTGACCGAAAGAACAAGATCATGGATACAAGCGGTTGAAAGAATCTTTTTCTGCAGGGTGGCTGAGCTCTGCCATCCGGGAGGAGCTCTGCCATCCGGAAGGAGCTCGGAGTAGAGCCGTTGCTCCTCTGAGTTGAAGGAAACCAGATGGGATAGTTCAGGCATCTGGTTTGGATGCTTCCCCAGCGCCTCACTGGTGAGGTGTTTCTGGCACCTCCCACCGGGAAGAAACTCAGAGGCAAGAGACTATGTCTCACAGCTGGACAGGGAACAGCTCAGGATCCTCCTGGGTGAGCTGGAGGATGCAGCCGGGGTGAGAGAAACCTGGGTAGCCTTTCTGAGGCTGTTGCCCCCACTAGTTTTTACCATAAAATGATGCAGATGGTCTCGGATCGAATCAAACTCGTTTCCCATCAAAGCAAAAGGTGGTTTTCAGTCTCGAGTTGGTGTAACACTACAAATCAGTGTGTCCCGTTTCAGCCTGGTCGCCTTCACATCGATCCCAGATCTCCACTTCTTCAGGAAAACAGACACAACTCAGTTAAACTGGTAGAATGATTTGTTCTTTGTACTCGCTTTTTAATGATATTTCTACTTATTTACTACCTCAGAAGAGACAGGAGACTGTCGGTCTAACTGCAGAGAGAAGATCTGTTTTAGAGTTTTATTTTTCTCAGAACAAGCACGTGTACTTTGTTACCCCATAGTTTCTTTTTTTTTTTTTTTTTTTTTAAACTGGTGTTGAACCAAGTATCCACTGCCTTTCGGATAAGACTGCATTGTTCCGAATCTGCTGAGCCTCTTTTTCCCTTCGTCTGGAACTCGAGCTTAAGCTACGCAAATATTACATTAAAAAATAGACGATAAAGCAAAAAAAAGAAAAACAAATAGAACGTTTGTTTTTGGTAAACAGACGTCATTCGATTCTAAAATTTAGCCTAAAAAACGGCCTTCGCTTTTCGGCTTCTCGGTTTACAAGTCGATCTACGTTCCCACCCTCACCATGGTAACCAGGATCTATGTTACCACCCTCACCATGGTAACCAGGATCTACGATCCTACCCTCACCATGGTAACCAGGATCTACGATCCTACCCTCACCATGGTAACCAGGATGTACGATCCTACCCTCACCATGGTAACCAGGATCTATGTTACCACCCTCACCATGGTAACCAGGATCTACGATCCTACCCTCACCATGGTAACCAGGATGTACGATCCTACCCTCACCATGGTAACCAGGATCTACGTTCCTACCCTCACCATGGTAACCAGGATCTATGTTCCTACCCTCACCATGGTAACCAGGATCTACGTTCCTACCTTCACCATGGTAACCAGGATCTACGATCCTATCCTCACCATGGTAACCAGGATCTACGATCCTATCCTCACCATGGTAACCAGGATCTACATTCCTACCCTCACCATGGTAACCAGGATCTACGATCCTACCCCCACCATGGTAACCAGGATCCCTGATCCTACCCTCACCATGGTAACCGGGATCTACGTTCCTATGCCTTCTAGTAACAAAGAACTATGTTCCTATCCTCGCCATGGGGACCGAAAGAACGAGATGGTTACAAGCGGTCGAAATGAGCTTCCTCCTCAGGGTGGTTGGGCTCTCACTCAGAGATAGAGGGAGACGCTCGGAGTTGAGCAACGAGGACGGCTCAGATTGTGAAGCGTGATGTCCATACGAGTGGAGTTTGAGGCTCAGCAGGAAGGGATAGAACCAGTCCTCACGTTGTTGTGCTACCTGTGTTCAGGTGGACTCAGAAACACAGACGTTTGACCACCTTTAACTTAGAAAGATTTTGCTGTAGGAGTTTATATCATGATATTCTAGAGTAGAAGACGGTGGATGAAAAAAAGTTATTTTCTCATTGTCTGATGATTAATACAAAATAAACAAATGTTTAGATTTAACACGTTCTGTTTTTATTTCATTTACACACACACACACCTCCGTTAGATAGATAGATAGATTTACTTTATTGATCCCACACTTGGGAAATTTGTGCATTACAGCAGCAACAAGAAAGAAATAGACAGTATATATACAAGAAGATATATATATTTACGAATATATATATATATATGTATATATATATATACATGTATATATACAAGAAGATAAATAAAAAAATAATTAAAAAAAAAAAAAAAAAAATAGAGGGAATAATTTGACAAAAACTTAAAAAAAAAAAAAAAGTTAAGAATGGACGGTTCAGAAGACGAATGAATGACTGTTTATTCTTCATGAATCTAAGAATAAAATGATTTAAAATAATAATAATGAGAAGATGCAATGCGGTGTTCCTGCCACTAGGTGGCGGTAATAAGGGTGTTTTGAGGTTCTTCCGGTTTTAAGCAGAAGTAGTATGATGCAAGCGGAAGTACTATGATGTAATGTCGTCTTCCAGCCTGTAGGAGGCGGAAGTACAAAGTCAGAAAAAGAAACAAAATGTCAAACTGAGATGAAATCCTGCTAAAAAACAACAAAAAACAAGTTTTTTTGGGAATATTTTGAAGAATTTACATCAGCGACTGATTAAAAAATTTAAATTTTTTCCTAAATATCTTTTATTTTAAAGCTGGTTTAAAAAGAAGCTGCTCTTTGAGGTATTTTTGGCCAAACGGTGATATTTTTATCAGTAAATCTTCTAAATAAACATCAAATCAGGATGATTTTTGTTGATTAAAGATTCAGATTCACGGTAAGAAACCATTTAAATCATCTTTTATGAATCCTAATGATTTCTAAATGTGTTGCTAAGCTAACACTGGCCTTTAAAAAGAAGAAAGTTCTGGTCAATTTAACAAAAATAATCTATTTAAACACATTATTGAACGTTAAATGTACTATTTTAATAAAAAAAGTGTTGTTTTTTATTGATTAATAGTTAAATATTAGTTGTTTTTATTTGTAACGAAAGAAAAATATTCATTTAAATGTGAAAAAAACAACAAAAATCTCAATTGAAATGTGTTTAATGAGGTTTTATTTTTTATCCAACAAACAGATTAAAAAAATAACAAAGCGAAAAAAAATTTTTTAAAAAAGAGTGAAATATTATAATTTTATAATATTTTAAATGAACTAAGCTTAAGTTAATTTAACATAAACTTTAAGGATGAGGAGCTGATTGGTCTATAGACAGTGTGGTGAGAGCGGCCATGCTGATTGGTCTAGAGACAGTGTGGTGAGAGCGGCCATGCTGATTGGTCTAGAGACAGTGTGGTGAGAGCGGCCATGCTGATTGGTCTAGAGACAGTGTGGTGAGAGCGGCCATGCTGATTGGTCTAGAGACAGTGTCACTGAGGAAAAGACAGGAAACAGAGATGTTTGTATCAGAGATGAAGATGCTGAGGATCTCTCTGGGAGTGACCAGGATGGACAGGATCAGAGGAACAGCACATGTTAGAGGTTTTAAAGTCAGAGAGGTCAGACTGAGATGGTTTGGACATGTGCAGAGGAGAGAGAGCGAGTACATCAGAAGAAGGATGCTGGGTTTGGAACCACCAGGAAAGAGGACTGGAGGAAGACCAAAGAGGAGGTTCATGGACTCTTGTTCAGACTAGAAAGAATCATAATGAAGATTCTCCAGAGTAAGACAGAGTGTGTGAATGAGAGGAGTGACGTTACAGGGAGAAGAGAGGGGGGAACTACCAGGCAGGAGGTCTAGATCACGGGTGGGCAATTAATTTTTATCAGGGGCCGAATGAGAAGCCTGAATTGTGTCAGAGGGCCACCAACTTTCTTTGACTGTAAAATACATAGCTGGTACTGATAATCAGAAGAATAAAGCACTCTGTAAATATGTATATTAGGTTATGTGAAACTGGTTAAATAAGAAAAACAATTTATTTTTTATCTTGTTAATAACTTTTAATGCTTTCCACCAAGCAGATGAGCAGCTGGGCATCGTCACGTACATCGCAGCTCTCATCCACAGCCAGAGAAAAAAAGTCAAAGTCGGCCGCTCTGTTCTTCAGCTGAAGTTCTAAGTTCCCCGCGATGTCCTCGATCCGCCTCGTTACAGTGCGTCGGGAGAGTGAAGCGTTCTCGAATGCGCCTTTTTTCTCTGGGCTCATCAGCGCAGCAGAGATAAACACTCCTTAATAAACTCTCCATCGGAAAACTCCTTACTTTTTCTCACGATTCTGTGAGAAATGACATAAGTTGTCCTGACGGCTGCATCTCTGGGAGTGTGAAGTTTAGTTTGTAGTTTTCATCAGACTCCCTTGCACGCTCTTCACCAGACAGACTTCATGCTTGGTGGTGTAGTGGTGAACACAGCAACCTGTACCACAGACTTTAATTTCTGTAAAGAAATATTTGGAAGTCCATGTTTTGTTGTTTTGGTGTGTCGACATCTTGGGGATAACCTGGCGAACAGCATCACCTTCACTCACACACGTGTATACGTGAGTGAAGGTGCTACATCTACGACGTGCATACGTAGCGACGTAACGCTTTTCAAAATAAAAGTTTAATTTATGGTGTTTATGATTGGCCTCACGCGGGCCGGACAGGGACGTACAAAGGGCCGGATGTGGCCCGCGGGCCTTAATTTGCCCAGGTCTGGTCTAGAGGAAGACTTAGAGCAGGTCTCTGGTCATCAGATCAAACAGCTCGCTGATTTCTAAGGGGTCTCTTCCCGTTGCAGGGCCATGTCTCTGGGGTTCTCCCGACCCAACCCAGTATCATCCTGCAAGTCAGAGAAGAGAATGATGGCGGAGGTGAAGGCATCGCCCCTAAAACACTTCGTCACAGCCAAGAAGAAGATCAATGGCATATTCGAGCAGCTGGGGGCGTACATCAAGGAGAGCGCCCAGTTCCTGGAAGGTAGGGGTCCCTGTAAAAAGACGGGACGGGTTTTGGAGGGAGTTACTCTGACAATGTTTACGATTCTCCCTCAGACACCCACAAGAATGAGGAGCTGGATCCGGTGACCACGGAGGAGCAGGTGCAGGAGGTCCGAGGTTACCTAGCCAAGGTGTCCGGGATCGGAGAGGTGCTCGCTCGGCGCCACATGAAGGTGGTTTTCTTTGGAAGGTAAAGATCACTCGTGTGTTTCCATAAGTACTGAATAGACTTCATTTAAACTCCCCACAGTTACTCAGTACCAGCTGTAGATGAGCTGATAAGTTACGAACAGCGCGCAGACTGAGCTCTTCTCCTTGTCGCCCGTTCTCTGCCCTCATTCTGTCTGTATTTCTCACTCTTGTCTCCTTTCTCTCCACCTCTCCTGATGGCGCCGCCGGGCAGGACGAGCAACGGTAAGAGCTCGGTGATCAACGCCATGCTCTGCGACAAAGTCCTGCCGTCGGGAATCGGGCACACAACCAACTGCTTCCTGAGGGTGGAGGGGACGGACGGGCAGGAGGCGTTCCTTCTGACCGAGGGCTCCGAGGAGAAGAAGAGCATCAAGGTGGGCGTCGTTTACGTCTCTCTTCGCTGGCGATGAGTGATGTTTATTTTTCCTGTGAGCAGACGGTGAACCAGCTGGCTCATGCCCTCCATCAGGACGAGGATCTGGACGCTGGAAGCCTGGTCTGCATCATGTGGCCGAAAGCAAAGTGCGCCTTACTGAGAGATGATCTAGTTCTGGTGGACAGGTGAGGAAGACTTTGGAACTGTTCAGCATCAACCAACGGGGCTTCATGTTGTAATCTAAACCACAAGAACCCCCTAAAGATGAACGATAACTGATAAACTACCGTGTTTTCTGGTCTATAGAGCGTACCCGAGTATAAGCCACACCCACGACACTTTTTAGCTCCCAACGACTAGCTTCCAAAGGCTAGCTCCCTGCGGCTAGCTCCCAAGGGCTAGCTCCCTGCGGCTAGCTCTCAAAGGCTAGCTCCCAAAGGCTAGCTCCCAAAGGCTAGCTCTCAAAGGCTAGCTCCCAAAGGCTAGCTCCCAACGACTAGCTCCCTCCGGCTAGCTCCCTCCGGCTAGCTCCCTCCGGCTAGCTCCAAACGGCTAGCTCCCAACGGCTAGCTCCCTCCGGCTAGCTCCCAAGGACTAGCTCCCAACGGCTAGCTCCCAAAGGCTAGCTCCCAAAGGCTAGCTCCCAAGGACTAGCTCCCAACGGCTAGCTCCCAACGGCTAGCTCCCAAAGGCTAGCTCCCAAGGGCTAGCTCCCAAAGGCTAGCTCCTAACGGCTAGCTCCCAACAGCTAGCTCACAACGACTAGCTTCCAACGGCCAGCTGGTTCTGGAGTCATTCTGTTGACATGCGTGACCAGCTGCTGGCTCTCGGAGCCACATCCGTCGTGGCTGGAGGAGTTGGTTCAGTCCTGAGGGAGCTGAGGAGAAGGAGACGGTCTAGAGGAGGTGCTTCCTGTGTTATTACGGTTTCCATGGAAACGTCCGGTTGCTCGCTTGAGGAACTGGAGGCGCTCACTCGGACCCAGTGAAATACAGAGAGACTAGTTTGGTGTTCTTCACTGCGGCCTGGCTTTGTGATCCATTCCGGACTCCAGCTTTTGGGTTGCCAGGTTGGACACAGTGCGACCGGACTGGGATGCCGGTAGATAGGGCAAGGGGGCATCGAGGTGGGTGCCCCCTCACCCCTATCTTAAGGCACTTAAATTTACCTTCTGGGATTAAAAAGTATTTGCCGGTGCTTTCAAGGACACTCTGTAAATCAGACTATCTTCACAGGCAGAAATCCGTTTTTAACCATTCCCGATGTTTCTTAAGAGTGTGAAGTCAAACTAACCGATTCGGTTTCTCTCCAGCCCGGGCATAGACGTCACCACGGAGCTGGACAGCTGGATCGATAAGTTCTGCCTGGACGCCGATGTCTTCGTCTTGGTGGCCAACTCGGAGTCGACGCTGATGCAGACGGTGAGTCGCATCTGCTGTCAAACTACATTCTTAGAATAAAATGGCGGCGTTGCTTTCACGTTAGCATCTTCTTCTTCTTCCATCATTTCCCTTTAGGGGGCGCCACATCAAGTCAGTTTCTTCCATCTAACCCTATCTCCTGCATCCTCTTCGGTCACACCAACTATCTTCATGTCTTCCTTCACTGTATCCATGAACCTCCTCTTTGGTCTTCCTCTAGTCCTCTTTCCTGGTGGTTCCAAACCCAGCATCCTTCTTCTGATGTACTCTCTCTCTCTCCTCTGCACATGTCCAAACCATCTCAGTCTGACCTCTCTGACTTTAAAACCTCTAACATGTGCTGTTCCTCTGATCCTGTCCATCCTGGTCACTCCCAGAGAGATCCTCAGCATCTTCATTTCTGATACAAACATCTCTGTTTCCTGTCTTTTCCTCAGTGACACTGTCTCTAGACCAATCAGCATGGCCGCTCTCACCACACTGTCTCAAGACCAATCAGCATGGCCACTCTCACCACACTGTCTCTAGACCAATCAGCATGGCCGCTCTCACCACACTGTCTCTAGACCAATCAGCATGGCCGCTCTCACCACACTGCTCTAGACCAATCAGCATGGCCGCTCTCACCACACTGTCTCTAGACCAATCAGCATGGCCGCTCTCACCACACTGCTCTAGACCAATCAGCATGGCCGCTCTCACCACACTGTCTCTAGACCAATCAGCATGGCCGCTCTCACCACACTGTCTCTAGACCAATCAGCATGGCTGCTCTCACCACACTGTCTCTAGACCAATCAGCATGGCCGCTCTCACCACACTGTCTCTAGACCAATCAGCATGGCCGCTCTCACCACACTGTCTCTAGACCAATCAGCATGGCCGCTCTCACCACACTGTCTCTAGACCAATCAGCATGGCCGGTCTCATCACGGTTTTGGACACTTTCCGTGGTGAGAATGGCCATGCTGTTTGGTCCAGCCCTTAAGGGTGTAACTGTACATAAAAATCATGGTTGATACAATTTTGGTACGGTATTGCTTTAAATGGGGGGTTGTAATCATTCGTTTATGACCTTGTACCGAAACTAAACCTCATGAACCAAAATTTTTTAGTACGAATGCATGCACAGTTACATCTAGGATTTAGTTGGACCACCTCTAGCGGCTGACATGGATTCCTGGTAGGCGGTTGGGTTTGTTTTTTGTACCAGATCCCTATGTGCCACTCGTAGAGCTGCCTCACACTGTCTTTCACTTGAGTGAGGTTTCAGGTCAAGATGGGACTTTCTGGTTCCAGCAAAACAAACTCACAATTCCGATTGATCTACTTTTACCGGGAGGAGCCCAACTGGTAATGTTATTCACTTTGTTTTTGTCTTTTATTTTGAAGGTGTGTTTACCATTACCATAGCAGCCAGAGTACATTAGGGCAGAGTTTCCTCCGCAGGGTGACTGAGAGATTGGGTGATAAGTTCTGCCATCAGGGAGGAGCTCGGTGTCGAGCCGTTCCTCCTTCAGGTCGAGAGAAGCCACACGGGGTGGTTCGGGCATATTTCTAAGAGTTGTAAACCACCTCTTTCTCTCGTTTTTTTTTCTCTACAGGAAAAATCTTTTTTCCACAAAGTGAACGAGCGTCTGTCGAGCCCAAACATTTTCATCCTGAACAACCGCTGGGACGCATCGGCCTCCGAGCCGGAGTACATGGAGGAGGTAAGCCTAGCCTTGTCCGTTCCGACCCGTCCACTGCAGGTCCGCTTTCCGTTTCACGTTGATTTGTTTTATTAGGTACGCAGGCAGCACATGGACCGCTGCACCGACTTCCTGGTGGAGGAGCTGGGCGTGGTCGACCGAGCCCAGGCTACAGATCGCATCTTCTTCGTCTCAGCTAAAGAAGTCCTTCAAGCTCGTGTGCAGAAAGCCCAGGGAATGCCCGAAGCAGGTGGTCTATCCGTCTCTCCGTCTCATTCGTCTCTCTGTCTGGTCGGATGAATCTAAACATCTCGTCTTCTTTGTCTCCTCCAGGAGGCGCTCTCGCCGAGGGATTTCAAGCCCGCATGTTTGAGTTCCAAAACTTTGAGAGACGTTTTGAAGTAAGAACTTATTTCTTACCCTCGTAAAGTTTACACAACATGGTTACCATGGTGAGGGTAGGAACCATGGTAATTCTGGTTACCATGGCGAGGATAGGAACGTAGATCCTGGTTACCATGGTGAGGGTAGGAATGTAGTTCCTGGTTACCATGGTGAGGGTAGGAATGTAGTTCCTGGTTACCACGGTGAGGGTAGGAACGTAGATCCTGGTTACCATGGTGAGGGTAGGAATGTAGATCCTGGTTACCACGGTGAGGATAGGAACGTAGATCCTGGTTACCACGGTGAGGGTAGGAACGTAGATCCTGGTTACCATGGTGAGGGTGGGAACGTAGATCCTGGTTACCATGGTGAAGGTTGGAACATAGATCCTGGTTACCATGGTGATGGTAGGAACGTAGATCCTGGTTACCATGGTGAGGGTAGGAACGTAGATCCTGGTTACCATGGTGAGGGTAGGAACGTAGATCCTGGTTACCATAGTGATGGTAGGAACGTAGATCCTGGTTACCATGGTGAGGATAGGAACGTAGATCCTGGTTACCATGGTGAGGGTAGGAACGTAGATCCTGGTTACCATGGTGAGGGTAGGAACGTAGATCCTGGTTACCATGGTGAAGGTTGGAACGTAGATCCTGGTTACCATGGTGAAGGTTGGAACGTAGATCCTGGTTACCATGGTGAAGGTTGGAACGTAGATCCTGGTTACCATGGTGAGGGTAGGAACGTAGATCCTGGTTACCATGGTGAGGGTAGGAATGTAGATCCCGGTTACCATGGTGAGGGTAGGAATGTAGATCCTGTTTACCATGGTGAGGGTAGGAACGTAGATCCTGGTTACCATGGTGAGGGTAGGAACGTAGATCCTGGTTACCATGGTGAGGGTAGGAATGTAGATCCTGGTTACCATGGTGAGGGTAGGAACGTAGATCCTGGTTACCATGGTGAGGGTAGGAATGTAGATCCTGGTTACCATGGTGAGGGTAGGAACGTAGATCCTGGTTACCATGGTGAGGGTAGGAACGTAGATCCTGGTTACCATGGTGAGGATAGGAACGTAGATCCTGGTTACCATGGTGAGGGTAGGAACGTAGATCCTGGTTACCATGGTGAGGGTAGGAATGTAGATCCTGGTTACCATGGTGAAGGTTGGAACGTAGATCCTGGTTACCATGGTGAAGGTTGGAACGTAGATCCTGGTTACCATGGTGAAGGTTGGAACGTAGATCCTGGTTACCATGGTGAAGGTTGGAACGTAGATCCTGGTTACCATGGTGAAGGTTGGAACGTAGATCCTGGTTACCATGGTGAGGGTAGGAACGTAGATCCTGGTTACCATGGTGAGGGTAGGAACGTAGATCCTGGTTACCATGGTGAGGGTAGGAATGTAGATCCTGGTTACCATGGTGAGGGTAGGAATGTAGATCCTGGTTACCATGGTGAGGGTAGGAATGTAGATCCTGGTTACCATGGTGAGGGTAGGAATGTAGATCCTGGTTACCATGGTGAGGGTAGGAATGTAGATCCTGGTTAGCAAATCGATTGTTATGTTGTTGATAATGAGATATTTTAAAGTCTTTACTCATGAGGACGTGTGGTCGTGTTTTAGGAGTGCATCTCTCAGTCTGCGGTCAAAACAAAGTTTGAGCAGCACACGGTGAGAGCCAAACAGATCACCGAAGCTCTGCGTCGCATCATGGACTCTGTGCACATCGCTGCTCAGGATCAGAGGCGAGTCCACGCACGTTTCACTTGACCTCCATCTATTCGTACATCTTTAAAACGTCCCAGGATTGACCTTAAGGTGTCGTTACCTCTGCAGAGTTTTCTGCTTGGAGACGAAAGACGATCGGCAAGACCGTCTGGAGTTCCTCGATAAGCAGCTCGACCTTCTCACCGCCGACTGCAAGTCGAAGATTAAGAGCATCACGGAAGAGGTGGAGCGACAGGTGAGACACACACGCCTCCTCATCACGGCGCAGGGAAACAGAAAGTAATCTGTTTTTCTCTCCTCAGGTTTCCAACAGCATGGCGGAGGAGATCCGCAAGCTCCATTTGCTGGTAGACGACTTCCACCTGGACTTTCATCCGTCTGCGGTGGTTCTGAAGGTCTACAAGAACGTGAGTCTGAGAGAGAAGAAGAGTTTAGGACAGAGTAGGGAATGCTGGAAGCAGGACATAGTGGGCTGTAGGTGTGACAGAGGAGTTCATAGTGGAGGGTCAGTCTCTCTGTTGGCAGGTTTTAAGTCATATTTTTGAGCCCGATCTGTGCTGCAGGAGCTGCATCGGCATGTGGAGGAAGGTCTGGGGAAGAACATGTCGGAGCGATGCTCTGCCTCCATCACCAGCGCCCTGCAGGCCACGCAGGCCGACATGATCGGTAAGTAGAAGCCTTTGATCCTAAAGAAACAGACAGTGTAGAATCCGGTTCACACACCACTTGGATGTCTATACCCAGGCACCGGGAACTTTCTTGGCTCTGAGAGCCATGAAGCACCAGATATTTTCTTAATGTGACTCCAGGAGAATCATTCAATATGTTTAAAGATAAAAAACAACTAAATGTGTGCATTTGATGTCGTTCCCAACACGTTAAGTGCCTGGATTCTTTTTAATGTAATTAGACTGCATCGTGCAGTGTTCTACTCATGGAGATTTTTATTTGATTTCAAAACAACACGCTTTAAATTTGCTGCAAATGAATTATATTCATGTGATTTTCTCGTCTTGTGATGTTTTTGAAAGAAATGTAGTTTTTTAAATGTTCATTTTATTATTGGTACGGCATCAGATTTAACATGACGAGGGTAGGAACGTAGATCCTGGTTACCATGGTGAAGATAGGAATGTAGATCCTGGTTACCATGGTGAGAGTAGGAATGTAGATCCTGGTTACCATGGTGAGAGTAGGAATGTAGATCCTGGTTACCATGGTGAGGGTAGGAACGTAGATCCTGGTTACCATGGTGAGGGTAGGAACGTAGATCCTAGTTACCATGGTGAGGGTAGGAACGTAGATCCTGGTAACCATGGTGAGGGTAGGAACGTGGATCCTAGTTACCATGGTGAGGGTAGGAACGTGGATCCTAGTTACCATGGTGAGAGTAGGAATGTAGATCCTGGTTACCATGGTGAGGGTAGGAACGTAGATCCTAGTTACCATGGTGAGAGTAGGAATGTAGTTCCTGGTTACCATGGTGAGGGTAGGAACGTAGATCCTGGTTACCATGGTGAGAGTAGGAATGTAGATCCTGGTTACCATGGTGAGGGTAGGAACGTAGATCCTGGTTACCATGGTGAGGGTAGGAACGTAGATCATGGTTACCATGGTGAGAGTAGGAATGTAGATCCTGGTTACCATGGTGAGGGTAGGAACGTAGATCCTGGTTACCATGGTGAGAGTAGGAATGTAGATCCTGGTTACCATGGTGAGGGTAGGAATGTAGATCCTGGTTACCATGGTGAGGGTAGGAACGTAGATCATGGTTACCATGGTGAGGGTAGGAATGTAGATCCTGGTTACCATGGTGAGGGTAGGAATGTAGATCCTGGTTACCATGGTGAGGGTAGGAACGTAGATCCTGGTTACCATGGTGAGGGTAGGAACGTGGATCCTGGTTACCATGGTGAGGGTAGAACGTAGATCGACCTGTAAATCCAGAGCTTTGCTTTTCGGCTCAGCTCATTCTTTACCATGACAGATCAATGCAGTGTCCTAGTTATTACTGACGCCCCACCTTTCAGCCTGTAGATCTCCCGTTCCATCCTTCCCCCACTCGTGAACAAGACCCCGCGGTACTTAAACTCCTCCTCTTTGGGCTTGACCATAAACCAAATTATGGTTGTTAATGTATAGGGAGTACGAGATTAATCCAGGCTCTTCGCTGTCCTCAGCTGAACAGACGACGTTCTAAAACCAACCTCTGATGAAGCTTCTCTCTCTCTCCGTCTCTCCGCAGACGGTCTGAAGCCACTGCTCCCCGATCAGGTCCGAGATCAGGTGGACAAGATAGTTCCACGCCAGTGCTTCCGTCTGAACTACGACCTGGCCTGCGACAAGCTGTGCAGCGACTTCCAGGAAGACATCGGCTTCCATTTCTCACTGGGTTGGACCATGCTGGTAAACCGGTTCCTAGGACCCAAAAACACCCGGCGGGCGCTGATGGGCTACAACGACCAGGTGATGGTTCTCTACACCTCCGTCTGTTTATAATCATACTTTATAAGTTCATCTATTTAATTGATTCATGAACAGTTGGTACTGAGTAGCAGTTTTGTGTGAGATAATCCAGTTTTCATCTGCTATCCATTTCTGTGGCGCTTTCACGTGGTTTAATGGCGTCCCAATCTTTGCCCGTAGGTTCCTCGGCCCATGGCCCTGACCCCGGTCAGCACCAGCATGCCGCCGTTCCCTCAGACTGCCGTCACTCAGGAGGAGCTGATGGTCTCCATGGTAACCGGCTTGGCATCCATCACGTCCCGCACCTCGATGGGCGTGCTGGTGGTCGGCGGCGTGGTAAGAAGACACTTATAGATCTTTATTTTTTACTCATTTTGCTAGTTTAAGGGTTTAAATTTAACGAGATGATGTCATTGATGATGTAAAGAAAAAAATCTGGCGACTTTTCAAAATAAAACATAATTATGGCTCGAATAATAAATAATGGAGATAATGGAGGTTATTTCTTCTTCTTGTGGGGCCCAGTATTACATGACCCACGGACCCCAGTGGTTTGGCCCCACTGAGTTAGACGCTCCCCTACCACACACATGCTAATGTCCCTATATAGCGTCTCAGCAGTGATCTCATTCTCTCAGGGTCAGTGATGTCTTTCTGTGATAGTAGAAAAAGTTTCAAAAAAGTCTTCTGGACAGTTTAATTCTTGATTGAGACGTTTCGACTTCCATCCGGAAATCATTTTCAATCTGAATGAAATGAACTGAAACCTGGATCTATTTATACTAACCTGAGTAAAAGGTAAAAAAAATAGTAAGGAGGGCTCGACCAATGAGCCTGTGTTCCCTATGATGGCCGTGAATGGCTCCTATTGTAGCCACAGACCAGTAAACGAACCTATTATAAAAATGCTAAAAGCCTAGTGAATAGAAATTCCTGTTAACGAGAGGCATGAAACTGGGTCACGAAGTGTCGTCTTTAGTCCATAGCTTCATTTTTATAATAGGTTCGTTTACATGTCTGTGGCTACAATAGGAGCCATTCACGGCCATCATAGGTAACACAGGCTCATTGGTCGAGCCCTTCTTACTATTTTTTTTACCTTTTACTCAGGTTAGTATAAATAGATCCAGTTTTCAGTCCATTTCATTCAGATTGAAAATGATTTCCAGATGGAAGTCGAAACGTCTCGATCAAGAATTAAACTGTCCAGAAGACTTTTTTGAAACTTTTTCTACTATGGATCACTCCTGGATGAATGAGGGACTACACGGACTTGTCTTTCTGTGATGTTTTCAGATCTGGAAGGCGGTGGGCTGGCGTCTAATAGCGCTCTCTTTCGGCCTCTACGGGCTCCTCTACGTCTACGAGCGCCTCACCTGGACCACCAGGGCCAAAGAGAGAGCGTTTAAGAGGCAGTTTGTGGAGTACGCCAGCGAGAAGCTGCAGCTCATCGTCAGCTACACCGGATCCAACTGCAGCCACCAAGTCCAGCAGTGAGTTTCAGACGCCGGACGACGTTAGCGTAAGGAGAAAAAAAAAAAAAACCTGAGCTTCTGCTTCTCTTTTCTGTGCCAACAGGGAGCTGGCGGGCGTGTTCTCACAACTCTGCCAGCAGGTCGACGTTACCCGCCAGAACCTGGAGGACGAAATAAACGACATGAACGAGAAGATCAAGATGTTAGACAACCTGCAGAGCAAAGCCAAGCTGCTGAGGTGAGAAACCACTCGTTAGATTCACTGAGAAACGTGTCCCTAGCAACGAGTAAGGAGTCCTTAGCAACTAGAAAAGCTTCCTTAGCAACGAGTTGAGAGTCATTAGCAACAAGTGAAGTCTTTAGGAACGAGTAAGTGTTCATAGCAACCAATAAAGATTCCTTAGCAACAAGAAAAGTGTATCGTTGCTAAGGAAACAATGCTGGCTTTACTAGAACCAAGTCCCTAGCAACGAGTAAAGCTTCCTTAGCAACCAATAGAGAGTCTTTTGGAACGAGTAAGAATCCTGAGCGATGGGTTAGGCGTCCTTAGCAACAAGTAAAGCTTCCTTAGCAACGGGTTCAGAGTCTTTAGAAACAAGTAAAGTCTTTATGAATGGTTAGGGGTCCTTAGCAACCAGTAAATACTCCTTAGCAACAAGTAAAGCATCCTTAGCAACAAGTAAAGCTTCCTTAGCAACAAGTTTAGAGTCTTTAGAAACAAGTAAAGTCTTTATGAATGATTAGGGGTCCTTAGCAACCAGTAAATACTCCTTAGCAACAAGTAAAGCGTCCTTATAAATGAGTAAGAGTCCTTAGCTACGAGAAAATAGTGGATCGTTGCTATGGAAACAATGCTGGCTTTACTAGAACCAAGTCCCTAGCAACGAGTAAAGCTTCCTTAGCAACCAATAGAGAGTCTTTTGGAACGAGTAAGAATCCTGAGCGATGGGTTAGGCGTCCTTAGCAACAAGTAAAGCTTCCTTAGCAACAAGTTTAGAGTCTTTAGAAACAAGTAAAGTCTTTATGAATGATTAGGGGTCCTTAGCAACCAGTAAATACTCCTTAGCAACAAGTAAAGCATCCTTAGCAACAAGTAAAGCTTCCTTAGCAACAAGTTTAGAGTCTTTAGAAACAAGTAAAGTCTTTATGAATGATTAGGGGTCCTTAGCAACCAGTAAATACTCCTTAGCAACAAGTAAAGCGTCCTTATAAATGAGTAAGAGTCCTTAGCTACGAGAAAATAGTGGATCGTTGCTATGGAAACAATACTGTCTTTACTAGAACCAAGTCCCTAGCAACGAGTAAAGCTTCCTTAGCAACCAATAGAGAGTCTTTTGGAACGAGTAAGAATCCTGAGCAATGGGTTAGGCGTCCTTAGCAACAAGTAAAGCTTCCTTAGCAACGGGTTTACAGTCTTTAGAAACAAGTAAAGTCTTTATGAATGGTTTGGGGTCCTTAGCAACCAGTACATACTCCTTAGCAACAAGTAAAGCGTACTTATAAATGAGTAAGAGTCCTTAGCTACGAGAAATGTGTATCGTTGCTATGGAAACAATACTGTCTTTACTAGAACCAAGTCCCTAGCAACGAGTAAAGCTTCCTTAGCAACCAATAGAGAGTCTTTTGGAACGAGTAAGAATCCTGAGCAATGGGTTAGGCGTCCTTAGCAACAAGTAAAGCTTCCTTAGCAACGGGTTTACAGTCTTTAGAAACAAGTAAAGTCTTTATGAATGGTTAGGGGTCCTTAGCAACCAGTAAATACTCCTTAGCAACAAGTAAAGCTTCCTTAGCAACAAGTTTACAGTCTTTAGAAACAAGTAAAGTCTTTATGAATGGTTTGGGGTCCTTAGCAACCAGTACATACTCCTTAGCAACAAGTAAAGCGTACTTATAAATGAGTAAGAGTCCTTAGCTACGAGAAATGTGTATCGTTGCTAAGGAAACAATACTGGCTTTATTGGAACCGAGTCCCTAGCAACGAGTAGACCTTCCTTAGCAACGAGTAGAGAGTCTTTAGAAACAAGTAAAGTCTTAAGGAACGGGTAGGGGTCCTTAGCAACCAGTAAAGTGTCCTTAGCAACAAGTACAGATTAAACTGTTCTCAGAAACGAGTAGAGGTACTCAGTACCGAATTAGGCGTCATAAGCAACGAGTGTTACATCTGTAGCAATCAGTGACGCGTCCTTGGCAACGGTTCAGAATCCTTAGCAACGGGTAAAAGTCCTTCAGAATGAGTGAAGCATCCGTAGCAGTGAGTAAGCCCTCCTTGGCAACGACTAAAGCATGTTTAGGAACGCGTGAAGTGTCCATGGCAACAAGTAAACTGTCTGTAAGAATGAGTACGAATCCTTAGCAACGATTAAAGCATCCTTAGCAACGTCTAAAGCATCCTTAGCGACAATTAAAGCATCCTTAGCAACTAGTAAAGCCTCCTTAGCAACGTTTAAATCATCCTTAGCAACCAGTAAAGCATCCTTAGCAACGATTAAAGCCTCCTTAGCGACTAGTAAAGCCTCCTTAGCGACGATTAAAGCCTCCTTAGCAACAATTAAAGCATCCTTAGCAACCAGTAAAGCATCCTTAGCGACAATTAAAGCCTCCTTAGCGACTAGTAAAGCCTCCTTAGCGACCAGTAAAGCCTCCTTAGCGACGATTAAAGCATCCTTAGCGACCAGTAAAGCCTCCTTAGCAACAATTAAAGCATCCTTAGCGACCAGTAAAGAATCCATAACCACTCATAAGAAGTCTTTAGCAACATTTAAACGTATATAGGAACAAGGGAAGTGTCTCCTTCTGGTTGCTAAGGAAGTAACTAGTGTCCGGTAAACTAACGGATTCTGTGGTTTGAATCTCCGCAGGAACAAAGCCGGCTGGTTGGACAGCGAGCTCCACATGTTCACTCAGCAGTACCTGCAGTACTCTAAATGATCCAGTCCTGCTTAAAGTATCACCATGGTTACAACCTGGAGACTCATGTTAATCTGTCAGAGACACACACACACACACCTTCACCAGACCCCGCCCCTTTCATCCTAACTAGTTGTTTTTTTAAATAATAAAATAGGAGATTTAACATTTTTAAAAGAGCTGTCTGTGTGGATAAAAATGGCCTGAATTTCCTTTTTGTCATCTTAAAGGGCCGGCGCGGTCTTACAGATCAGGAAAGCGGACAAAAAGAAGGATTAATTACTCCTTTATTTATTAAATCAACTTCATTATGAAAGATTTAAATATATGACTAAATAATTATGACTATTTATTCTGTGGAAAACCACTTTTTTTTTTCTTCACCGAGACTCTGAAGCGATAAAATAAAAAGAAAACAAACGTAGAATCATTTTAAATGAATGTTTAAGCCGCCACATGGAGGCACTGCCGAGTCGTTCCGGTGAAGCCAAACACTGTGTTGCCAAACGCTTGACCCTTTCAAAGTAAAACGTGCACTTTATTTTTGTGTTTTTTTTGTTCGATGCAGTTTGAACGCGTCCGACCCGCACGCTGTCGTTTGTTCCAATAAAGTTGAAACGAAAAAAATCAGTTCATCTCTGATGTTTTTATTTCATTAATGAAGGACCGGGGTTACCAGGATCTACGTTCCTACCCTCACCATGGTTACCAGGATCAACATTCCTACCCTCACCATGGTAACCAGGATCTACGTTCCTACCCTCACCATGGTAACCAGGATCTATGTTCCTACCCTCACCATGGTAACCAGGATCTACGTTCCTACCCTCACCATGGTAACCAGGATCTACGTTCCTACCCTCACCATGGTAACCAGGATCTACGTTCCTACCCTCACCATGGTAACCAGGATCTACGTTCCTACCCTCACCATGGTAACCAGGATCTACGTTCCTACCCTCACCATGGTAACCAGGATCTACGTTCCTACCCTCACCATGTTAACCAGGATCTACGTTCCTACCCTCACCATGTTAACCAGGATCTACGTTCCTACCCTCACCATGGTAACCAGGATCTACGTTCCTACCCTCACCATGGTAACCAGGATCTACGTTCCTACCCTCACCATGGTAACCAGGATCTACGTTCCTACCCTCACCATGGTAACCAGGATCTACGTTCCTACCCTCAACATGGTAACCAGGATCTACGTTCCTACCCTCACCATGGTAACCAGGATCTACGTTCCTACCCTCACCATGGTAACCAGGATCTACGTTCCTACCCTCACCGTGGTAACCAGGATCTACGTTCCTACCCTCACCATGGTAACCAGGATCTATGTTCCTACCCTCACCATGGTAACCAGGATCTACGTTCCTACCCTCACCATGGTAACCAGGATCTATGTTCCTACCCTCACCATGGTAACCAGGATCTACGTTCCTACCCTCACCGTGGTAACCAGGATCTACGTTCCTACCCTCACCATGGTAACCAGGATTTGAATTCCTACCCTCACCATGGTAACCAGGATCTATGTTCTTACCCTCACCATGGTAACCAGGATTTACGTTCCTACCCTCACCGTGGTAACCAGGATCTACGTTCCCACCCTCACCGTGGTAACCAGGATCTACGTTCCTACCCTCACCATGGTAACCAGCTGTGGGTGGTGACTGAAAGAACGAGATCATGGATACAAGCAGCCAAATGATCTTCCTCTGCAGGGTGGCTGGGCTTTTAGAGGGAGGAGTTCTGCCATTCGGGATGAGCCCGGAGTAGAGTCACATGCCCCTTTAGGTCTAAGAGTAGCCAGATGGGGTGGTTCAGGCAACTGGTTAGGATGCCTCCCTCGCTGGTGAGGTGTTCTATACCACCAGGAGGAGACCCAGAGTCAAACCCGGACCTGCTGGAGAGACTGTCTCACAGCTGGACAGGGAACACCTCAGGATCCTCCCGGGTGAGCTGGAGGATGCAGCCGAGGTCGAAAGTCTCCAGACCCCATCTGGCTTCTCTCAACCTGGACGAGCAACAGCTCTACTTTAATTTTCCACCTCCAAATGAACTTTCAGGAATCCCAGCTGAAGATGAGCTGTTAGAAAAACAAAATTAACCTCAGTTTTTAATCAGAGTAAATAAAAAAAAAAAAAAAATCATCTGAAGGTGTAATTCCCCCGTCTACCACCAGATGGGAGTAAAACATCAGATTTTTTTTAATTTACACTGAAATTTAAATAAATTATTAAATTTTATTTAAAAAGATTGAATAAAATACAAGATTATTAATAAAAGTAATTAAATCCGTAAAAAAATATGTTAATTATTTATTAGTTATGATTTTTTTATCGACTGATTTTTTTTTTTTTATTTATAAAAAAATGGAACATTTTCAAAATAAAATATAAAAAAAAGATAAATAATCTTATAATAATTTATGAATTTTTTAAAAAATAAAACAATTTTTAATATTTTATGAAACATGTGATTTTTTTATTATTTGAAAAAATTTACTTTTGAACATTTTATTTTGAAGCTTTTATGTAAAAAATAATTAAATTATTTAAACAGAATAAAAAATATTGGAGTAAAAAATGTGATTAAAATCCTTTTAAAAAGTATAAAATTAGTCAAAAGAATTTTTGTCTAAAGAATAAAAAAAACATTTATTTTGGAAAAAATTATTTTATTTAAACGTAATTAAAAACAAGTTAGTGACAAAAAACGATTTTTTTTCAAATAATTTTTTTAACTGAAGCTTTTTTTAATATTTGAAAAATTTAAAATAGAATTTTTTAAAAAGTTTTAAAAGACCTTTTTTTAAAAATTTTTATTATTATTAAAAAAATATTAAAATATATTTTTTAAAATGAATTTTCAAATTTTTTAAATATAAAAAAATATAACTTAATTTTTTAAAATATTTTTAAAACAATTTATAAATTTGATTAAAAGAAATTTTTAAATATTTAAAATTTTAAAATAAATTAAATATTTAAACCCTTTAATTATTTTATTTTTAAAACAGGAAAAATAAATATTTTAAAAACTGAAAGAAAAACTAACTTTAAAAAAAATTGAAAATCATTTTAAAAACTTTTAAAAAATTGTTTAAAATTTTTATGTTAAAAAATGTTTAAAAAACATGTTAAAAAAAAGTTACAATATTTTATATAAAATGTTGATTTTATTACAAAAAAATTTTTTAATTAGAAAAAAAAAGACTAAAATCAACTGTAAATAAAATAGAATTTTTTTCACCAAGAAGGAGGATCTAAGTTTGTAAAATTTTACACTTAATTTTTTCTATTTTTGATTAAATTAATAATATTTTTCTAACTTTTAAAATAAAAACAGAATAAATCTCATCGTCTTCTTTCTGATTGGCTGCTGAAACTTGTTGGAATTTTTCTCACAGGAATAAAAAAAACCCAACATCTCTGAGGACCAATCAGTGGCGGCGACACGCCCCCCCTTCCTTCCATGTACAGCATCATGGAGGGGGGAGTCAGTCCGATGCGGAGCCTCCATCCAGCAGGATGTCCACCCTGCCCAGGATGATGCGACCCCCGCCACACCCTCACACCTACAGCCGAACCAGCTTTCCTCTGGAAGGTACGACACCTGCACACTGGGCACACACGTAGGGGCGGCACGCAGGGTGGCAGGGCTCACCCTCAGAGATAGAGGAGCTCTGCCATCCTGGAGGAGCTCGGAGTGGAGCCGTTGCTCCTCCGGGTCGAGAGACGCCAGACAAGGAGGTTCAGACATCTGGTGAGGTGTTCCGGGCACCTGGATGAGACCCACAGGCAGACCCTGGACCCGCTGGAGAGACTATGTCTCACAGCTGGACAGGGAACACCTCCGGATCCTTCCGGGCGAGCTGGAGGATGCAGCCGGGTGAGAGAAGCCTGGGCTTCCCGTTTGAGGCTGTTTCCCCTGACAACCCGGCCCCGGATAATCGGAAGACGACGGACCGGAAAGGAGGCTTCATGGTGGCCTCACAGGATGAAGGTCAGGGTTCAAGTTCAGGAGGGGGAGTGAGGCTTGAATGACTGAATCACTGTTCTTTCTGTTTGTAGTCTGCATGTTCTACCTGTGTATGTGTGGGTTTTCTCTGGTTTCCTCCAAAAACGTACATGGTAGGTATGGTAGGCAGTTGATTGGCTGCTTTTAAATAGCCACTAGGAATGTGTGTGTGTGTGTGTGTGTGTGTGTGTGTTGCCCGGTGACAGACTAGCAACCTGTTCGGGTGTATCCTTCCTCTCATCCTTCTCACCATCAGTCAGGATAGACTCTGGCCACCTTCCAACCTCGTCAGCGATAAACGGTTCAGAAGATAATAAATCTGGGTCTGTACGGTGGCCTCGCAGCAAGAAGGTCAGGGGTTTGAGTCCTGTGTGGGAGCAAGGCTTAAAACACTGTCCTTTCTGTGTGTAGTTTGCATGTTCTCACTGTGTTTGTATGTGTGGGTTTTCTCCTGTTTCCTCTCAACAACCAAAAACATGGACGTTAGGTTGATTGGTTCTAGGATTGTGTGTGTGAAGCTTGGTGTGTGTGTGTGTGTGTGTGTGTGTGTGTGTGTGTGTGTGTGTGTGTGTGTGTGTGTGTGTGGCCCTGCCACAGACTGGCGGCCTGTTCAGGGTGCACCCTGCCTCTCAGCTGGAATCATCCAGGGTCTAAAAATAAATTTCTTAATTTGCATAAAATGTGTTTCTATTTCTTTAAATATTTAGATTTATTTACATTTTTTCCTTCAAAATAAAAGAAAAAGCAAATTTAAATTGATTTTATTTCTTTATTCATTTTTAAGTTTAAATGTTTTATTTTATGAACAAATAAATAAACTGATTTTTTTTAAAACTCTTTAAAAACAAAAAAAAAATTAAAAAATTTTCACAAAATTAAAAATATTGTTGTTCTTTAATGTTTTTCTTAAAGATTAATTTTTGAAGTTTTATGTTTTAAAATAAGAATTATTGTTAAAAATTAAAATATGTAAAATTTGAATAAATGTAAATAATTTTCTTTTTTCTTAAAATTTAAAGGTTTAAAAAAAAAAGTGATTTTAAATAAAAAAAAAGAGAAAAAATGTCAAAATTAACCATAAAAATAAATAAAATCTGGAAGAAAAATAGTTAAAAATTTCAAACAAAAAGCCCCTAAAAAATAAAAGCATGTTTTGATTTAATTTTTTCTATTATTTTATGGGTTTTTTTTTTATTGTGTGTGTTTTTTTTAATGTGTGTGTTGTTGCGTTGCAGTGTCCACCCCGCTGGGTCAGGGCAGGGTCAACCAGCTCGGAGGGGTGTTTATTAACGGGCGACCCCTCCCCAACCACATCCGTCATAAGATCGTAGAGATGGCTCATCACGGAGTGAGACCCTGTGTCATCTCACGCCAACTACGGGTCTCACACGGGTGTGTGTCCAAGATCCTCTGCCGGTACCAGGAGACCGGGAGCATCCGGCCGGGGAACACCGGGGGGAGCAAGGCCAGGGTGAGACACACACACACACACACACAGACACACCGGGAGCATCCGGCCGGGGAACACCGGGGGGAGCAAGGCCAGGGTGAGACACACACACACACACAGACACACACAGACACACACACACCGGTGGGAGCAAGGCAAGGGTGAGACACACACACACACACACACACAGACACACCGGGAGCATCCGGCCGGGGAACACCGGGGGGAGCAAGGCAAGGGTGAGACACACACACACAGACACACACAGACACACACACACCGGTGGGAGCAAGCCCAGGGTGAGACACACACACACACACAGACACACACCGGTGGGAGCAAGCCCAGGGTGAGACACACACACACACACAGACACACACCGGTGGGAGCAAGCCCAGGGTGAGACACACACACACACACCGGGAGCATCCGACCGGGGAACACCGGGGGGAGCAAGGCCAGGGTGAGACACACACACACACACACCGTTGGGAGCAAGGCAAGGGTGAGACACACACACACACAGACACACACACACACACAGACACACCGGGAGCATCTGGCCAGGGAACACCGGGGGGAGCAAGGCAAGGGTGAGACACACACACACACAGACACACACACACCGTTGGGAGCAAGGCAAGGGTGAGACACACACACACACACCGGGGGGAGCAAGGCAAGGGTGAGACACACACACACACAGACACACCGGGAGCATCTGGCCAGGGAACACCGGGGGGAGCAAGGCAAGGGTGAGACACACACACACACAGACACACACACAGACACACACACACCGGTGGGAGCAAGGCAAAGGGTGAGACACACACACACACAGACACACACACAGACACACACACACACACCAGTGGGAGCAAGGCAAGGGTGAGACACACACACACCGGGGGGAGCAAGGCAAAGGGTGAGACACACACACACACACACACCGGGAGCATCCGGCCAGGGAACACCGGTGGGAGCAAGGCAAGGGTGAGACACACACACACACAGACACACACACACACACCGGTGGGAGCAAGGCAAGGGTGAGACACACACACTCTCACACACACACACACACACACACACTCACACACAAACACACACACATTGAGAAACACCGGGGTGAGTAAGGCCAGGGTGAGAGAGAGAGACACACACGTTTATTTGCCTAATTGGTTTAATAAATAAATACAAACCTTTACATATGCTTGTTTATGTGTGTGTGTGTGTGTGTGTGTGTGTGTGTGTGTGTGTGTGTGTGTGTGTGTGTGTGTGTGTAGCACGTATCCTCTCAGGATGTAGAAAAACGGATCGAGGGGTACAAACTGGAGAACCCTGGAATGTTCAGCTGGGAGATCCGTGAACGACTGCTGAAAGAAGGAGCGTGTGAACGGAGCGCGCTGCCGTCAGGTGAGACAGATGCACCTGAGTCACACACACACACACACACACACACACACACACACACACACGTTATCGGTGTCGGTATCGGAAGAACTGTTTCCATACTAAACAGCTGCAGACTGAGAGCATGGAGGACCTAGTCTGGAAGGTTAGCAGCTCTAGAAGCCTGGACGTCTGAAAGAAGTATTAAGCGGTGTGTTCCATTCCGTCGTCTTCCACTTTATCGAGTTCGGTGTACTGAGACGGGAAGCCAGGCTTCTCCCCCCCCGGCTGCATCCTCCAGCTCACCCAGGAGGATCCTGAGGCGTTCCCTGTCCAGCTGTTAGATATAGTCCCTCCAGCAGGTCCAGGGTCTCCCTCAGGGTCTTTGCCGGTGGGACGTGCCCGAAACACCTCACCAGCGCAGGCGTTCAGGAGGCATCCTGACCAGATGCCTGAACCACCCCATCTGGCTTCCCTCGATCTGGAGGAGGAGCAACTCTTATCCGAGCTCCTCCCGGATGGCAGAGCTCTTCCCTGCATTCACACTTCACAACAAAGCTTGCTCTGTCAGTCACCACCCACAGCTGGTAATCAGAGGTGAGGGTAGGAACGTAGATCCTGGTTACCATGGTGAGGGTAGGAACGTAGATCCTGGTTACCATGGTGAGGGTAGGAATGTAGATCCTGGTTACCATGGTGAGGGTAGGAATGTAGATCCTGGTTACCATGGTGAGGGTAGGAATGTAGATCCTGGTTACCATGGTGAGGGTAGGAATGTAGATCCTAGTTACCATGGTGAGGGTAGGAATGTAGATCCTGGTAACCACGGTGAGGGTAGGAACGTAGATCCTGGTTACCATGGTGAGGGTAGGAACGTAGATCCTGGTTACCATGGTGAGGGTAGGAACGTAGATCCTGGTTACCATGGTGAGGGTAGGAACGTAGATCCTGGTAACCATGGTGAGGGTAGGAATGTAGATCCTGGTAACCATGGTGAGGGTAGGAATGTAGATCCTGGTTACCATGGTGAGGGTAGGAATGTAGTTCCTGGTTACCATGGTGAGGGTAGGAACGTAGATCCTGGTTACCACGGTGAGGGTAGGAACGTAGATCCTGGTTACCACGGTGAGGGTAGGAATGTAGTTCCTGGTTACCATGGTGAGGGTAGGAATGTAGTTCCTGGTTACCATGGTGAGGGTAGGAACGTAGATCCTGGTTACCATGGTGAGGGTAGGAACGTAGATCCTGGTTACCATGGTGAGGGTATTTATATATATTGTTTTCACAGTGAGCTCCATCAGCCGCGTGCTGCGTGCCCGCTTCGGCAGGAAAGAAGAGGAGGAAGAAAATGAAAAGAAAGATGAAGAAGAAGAAAAAAAAACCAAACACAGCATCGATGGAATCCTGTCTGATAAAAGTAAGCAGCGGTCTTCTCTCTCTCCTGGGAGATAAATTATTCACACACCACACTAAACGCCAGTTTTGTTGCTTTGGGATTCACTGGTCCCAGTGAGGCTTGGTGTGTGTGTGTGTGTGTGTGTGTGTGTGTGTGTGTGTGTGTGTGTGTGTGTGTGTGTGTGTGTGTGTGTGTGTGTGTGTGTTTCAACCTGCTGATTTTCCACGCTGTCACTCCCGCAGGCCTCGGAATGCTCGGCCTGAAACACGTGGAATTCCCGATTGTTAGTTTTTACAGTCTGCGTCCAAAATGGCTGCAAAAAAAAAAAAAAGAAGTAGTTTAAATATAAATAATTCATTTTTTAAAGTAATTGTGCTGATTAATTAATAAAAATAATAATTAATGGCGTTATTTTTTTTTTATTTACATAAAGAGGTATAAAGCCGGGCAGCACAGCTAGAAGGTCAGGGGTTCGAGTCCCGGATTGGGACGAGGCTTGGAACACTGGTCTTTCTGTGTGTAGTTTGCATGTTCTCCCTCATTATGTGTGGGTTTTCTCTAGTTTCCTCCAAAAACATACATGTTAGGTTGATTGGCTGCCATTAAATTGCCCCTAGGAATGAGTGTATGTGTGGATCGGTGTCTGTGTGTCTGGCAGACTGGCGACCTGTTCAGGTTGTACCCACCTCTAGCCTGAAATCCGGTGCCCTGCTGCAGCCCTTTTAGGGATGCACGGTTCAGAAAATGAAACGGAAAAGTATAAAGTGGTTTTAATGATGAAGAACCGTGCACGGTGGGCTGTCCCGCTTTTTGAAGGACTACATCTCCCAGAAAAAAAGGACTACATCTCCTGGGAAAGAAGATCTATGTCTCCTTGGAGGAAGGACTACTTTCCCCCCCAAAAAACTACATCTCTTAACAGGAAATACTATATTACCCAATAAGAAGGACTTCAAATCGCCCAAAAAATAGGAACATCACCCAGCAGGGAGGAAGGACTACATGTCCCAAAAGGAAGGACTACATCTCTCCAAAAGGAAGGACTATATCTCCTGCAAAGAGGGACTGCATCGCCCACCAGGAAGGACTACACCTTCAAAAACTGAGGGACTACAACGTCCAGAAGGTTAGGCAACATTTCCCAACAAGGTGATCTACATCTCCTAGCAGGAAGGACTACGTCTCATAAAAACAAAGACTACATCTCCCAAGAGGAAGGACTACATCTCCCAAAGAGGAAGGACTACATCTCCCAAAGAGGAAGGACTACATCTCCCAAGAGGAAGGACTACATCTCCCAAAAGAAAGAACTACATCTCCCAAAAGAAAGAACTACATCTCCCAGAAAGGAAGGACTACATCTCCCAAAAGAAAGGACTACATCTCCCAAAAAATAAGGACTACATCTCCCAAAAGAAAGGACTACATCTCCCAAAAAGGAAGGACTACATCTCCCAAAAGAAAGGACTACATCTCCCAAAAAGGAAGGACTACATCTCCCAAAAGGAAGGACTACATCTCCAAAGAGGAAGGACTACATCTCCCAAAGAGGAAGGACTAAATCTCCCAAGAGGAAGGACTACATCTCCCAAAGAGGAAGGACTAAATCTCCCAAGAGGAAGGACTACATCTCCCAAAGAGGAAGGACTACATCTCCCAAGAGGAAGGACTACATCTCCCAAAGAGGAAGGACTAAATCTCCCAAGAGGAAGGACTACATCTCCCAAGAGGAAGGACTAAATCTCCCAAGAGGAAGGACTACATCTCCCAAGAGGAAGGACTACATCTCCCAAAGAGGAAGGACTACATCTCCCAAAGAGGAAGGACTAAATCTCCCAAGAGGAAGGACTACATCTCCCAAAGAGGAAGGACTACATCTCCCAAAGAGGAAGGACTACATCTCCCAAAAGAAAGAACTACATCTCCCAAGAGGAAGGACTACATCTCCCAAAGAGGAAGGACTACATCTCTCAAGAGGAAGGACTACATCTCCCAAAAGAAAGGACTACATCTCCCAAAAAGGAAGGACTACATCTCCCAAAAGGAAGGACTACATCTCCAAAGAGGAAGGACTACATCTCCCAAAAGGAAGGACTACATCTCCCAAAAGGAAGGACTACATCTCCAAAGAGGAAGGACTACATCTCCCAAGAGGAAGGACTACATCTCCCAAAAGGAAGGACTAAATCTCCCAAGAGGAAGGACTACATCTCCCAAGAGGAAGGACTACATCTCCCAAAGAGGAAGGACTACATCTCCCAAAGAGGAAGGACTAAATCTCCCAAGAGGAAGGACTACATCTCCCAAAGAGGAAGGACTACATCTCCCAAAGAGGAAGGACTAAATCTCCCAAGAGGAAGGACTACATCTCCCAAAGAGGAAGGACTACATCTCCCAAAGAGGAAGGACTACATCTCTCAAGAGGAAGGACTACATCTCCCAAAAGAAAGAACTACATCTCCCAGAAAGGAAGGACTACATCTCCCAAAAGAAAGGACTACATCTCCCAAAAGGAAGGACTACATCTCCCAAAAGGAAGGACTACATCTCCCAAGAGGAAGGACTACATCTCCCAAAAGGAAGGACTACATCTCCCAAGAGGAAGGACTACATCTCCCAAAAAGAAAAAACTACATCTCCCAAAAGAAAGAACTACATCTCCCAAAAAGGAAGGACTACATCTCCCAAGAGGAAGGACTACATCTCCCAGAAAGGAGGACTACATCTCCCAAGAGGAAGGACTACATCTCCCAAAAGAAAGAACTACATCTCCCAAAAAGGAAGGACTACATCTCCCAAAAGGAAGGACTACATCTCCCAAGAGGAAGGACTACATCTCCCAGAAAGGAGGACTACATCTCCCAAGAGGAAGGACTACATCTCCCAGAAAGGAGGACTACATATCCCAAGAGGAAGGACTGGGAGAAAAGTGGAAAAAAGTAAAAAAATTGGATTTTAAAAGGACATAAAGACTTTAATCAAATTTTTTAACTTTGATACATCCTGTAAACCGTTAAAATAAAATATGTGATTTCCTGTGAGCGGCATCTTTTCACATTAAAATGACTTTTATTCAGAAATAAAATGTTTTTCTGCTGAAGGCTTCTTATGTGAAAAGGAGAAAATGGAAAGAAGCTTTACGGGAAACTGGGTCAGACACACACACACACACACACACACACACACACACACACACACACACACACACACACACACACACAGTCACAGACCTAGACACACAGCAATAGAATTTTATTGAACTGAAACTACTTTACATTTTATTGCAAATTTCTCAAGAAAATCACATTAAAATGTAAAAACACTTCAATTAATAAAACTTTTAATTTTATTTTGTCATGGCAACCGAAAAAAAAAGGCAGGTAAAAAACCCTTACCATGGTAGCCAGGATCTACGTTCCTACCCTCACCATGGTAACCAGAATCTATGTTCCTACCCTCACCATGGTAACCAGGATCTACGTTCCTACCCTCACCATGGTAACCAGGATCTACGTTCCTACCCTCACCATGGTAACCAGGATCTACGTTCCTACCCTCACCATGGTAACCAGGATCTATGTTCCTACCCTCACCATGGTAACCAGGATCTACGTTCCTACCCTCACCATGGTAACCAGAATCTATGTTCCTACCCTCACCATGGTAACCAGAATCTATGTTCCTACCCTCACCATGGTAACCAGGATCTACGTTCCTACCCTCACCATGGTAACCAGGATCTACGTTCCTACCCTCACCATGGTAACCAGAATCTATGTTCCTACCCTCACCATGGTAACCAGGATCTACGTTCCTACCCTCACCATGGTAACCAGGATCTACGTTCCTCATTCTTTCAGTCACCACCCAGCTGGTGACCATAGGTGAGGGTAGGAACGTAGATCCTGGTTACCATGGTGAGGGTAGGAACGTAGATCCTGGTTACCATGGTGAGGGTAGGAACATAGATCCTGGTTACCATGGTGAGGGTAGGAATGTAGATCCATGTTACCACGGTGAGGGTAGGAATGTAGATCCTGGTTACCATGGTGAGGGTAGGAACGTAGATCCTGGTTACCATGGTGAGGGTAGGAACGTAGATCCTGGTTACCATGGTGAGGGTAGGAACGTAGATCCTGGTTACCATGGTGGGGGTTGGAACGTAGATCCTGGTTACCATGGTGAGGGTTGGAACGTACATCCTGGTTACCATGGTGGGGGTTGGAACGTAGATCCTGGTTACCATGGTGGGGGTTGGAACGTACATCCTGGTTACCATGGTGAGGGTAGGAACGTAGATCCTGGTTACCATGGTGGGGGTTGGAACGTACATCCTGGTTACCATGGTGGGGGTTGGAACGTAGATCCTGGTTACCATGGTGAGGGTAGGAATGTAGATCCTGGTTACCACGGTGAGGGTAGGAATGTAGATCCAGGTTACCATGGTGAGGGTAGGAACGTAGATCCTGGTTACCATGGTGGGGGTTGGAACGTACATCCTGGTTACCATGGTGGGGGTTGGAACGTAGATCCTGGTTACCATGGTGAGGGTAGGAATGTAGATCCTGGTTACCACGGTGAGGGTAGGAATGTAGATCCAGGTTACCATGGTGAGGGTAGGAACGTAGATCCTGGTTACCATGGTAAGGGTAGGAACGTAGATCGACTTGTAAATCAAGAGCTTTGCTTTTCGGCTCAGCTCTCTCTTTACTACGACGGACCGATGCAACGTCCTAGTTATTGCTGATGCCGCACCGATCCGTCTGTCGATCTCCCGCTCCATCCTTCCCCCACTCGTGAACAAGACCCAGAGATACTTAAACTCCTCCACTTGGGGCAGGACCCTGCGCCTGACCCACAGGGGGCATTCCATCCTTTTCCGGGCGAGGACAATGGTCTCGGATTTGGTTTGGATTTTTATGGCACCGTGGTTTCCTTAGCTGCCTAAAGTCGTCCAAAACACAGCTGGTTTGTTTTTTAAAGTGCATTTTATACATTTTTATTGTAAACAGGTGTCTTTTGTTTCTTAAAGACTCTTATTGTGAAGTGTATCGGAAGTTCTCGGGTTCGAATACGCCTAAGGTCCTTGGAGAGGACACCTAACCACCCGTTTCTCCCATTGTTGGCACCGTGGTGGCAGCCTGCTGTGGTGTAAATGCAGCATACAAATTTCGTTGGGGAGGCGTTAGCTCAGTGGTAGAGTGTTTGTCCTCGAACTGGGTGAAGCTGGTTAGCTCTCTGGTATCAGTGCCAGGGCCTATCCGAGAGGCGAGAGGCAGTCTTATGAGAGGCTACAAACACAATCAACCTAACACGGATGTTTTTGAAGGAAACCAGAGAAAATTCACACATACACAGGGAGAACATGCAAACTACACACAGAAAGGATAGGGTTTCAAATCTTGTCCCCACTCTGGGATTTGAACCCTGACCTACTAGCTCGTTAAACACAGAAAAAGATAAGTTTTTTATTTTATTTGAAGAAAAAAATTAATTTTCTTTTGTTATTTTTGTTGAGATTTTTTTGTTTATTTTGGGATAAAAAATAAGACATTGAAAAAAGAGAAAATTTTTACATAATGTTTAAAATTTAAAACATGTTTTTTTTTTTATAAAAACAAAAACAATTAAAATCATTTTATTTGAATCCTTTAAAAAACAAGAAAGTTGAAAAATATTTGAACAAATTTAAGAAAAAAAAACATGTTTTTTTAAGTAAATTTAGACTCAAAAATTGAAAATTTGAATTATTTAAACAATTTTAAAAAATTATATTAAACAGTATTTTTTTATATAAATTTGTAAGAAACCATTAAAAAAAGCAAAAAATAAAAAAATATCTGGAATTTTATTTTGTCATAAAAAAAAACATTTTTTAATATAAAAAATCCATATTTTGTGTGAATTTAAAGCATAAAAATCCCATTAAAACCAAATGTGTTTAGAATCAATTTATTTGATTTTAAACTGTTTTAAAACCTTTTTAAATCAAACAGTTAATTTGATTTAAAACTGAAACATTTCTGATGATTTTCTGCAGGTTTTTTTCTGCAGAAAAAGAAATAAACGGTGTTTAAAGGGCTGAAAGGTCGTGACGTGTCGGCCTGAAGGTCTGAAAAGAATCTGTAACGAGATTAAAAAAGACACCAGATAAACTCTGAAAGGATGGGAGCAGTGTGAAGCCGCGCGCCCCAAAAAAAACACCCCCAAAAAAACCCAGACCAAATATGGAATGTAGTCCTGAATTCAGTATCGTTTATCCCAAGATCTAACACACACACACACACACACACACACTCATTCATTCATTTCTACAGACAATATCATTGCAGCCAATCAACCTCACATGCATATTTTTGGAGGAAACCAGAGAAATCCCAGGGTCCCCGCCGTTGGCTGCCACCCATCTCCTCCTTCACCCGACCCCTATTGCCCCTCCTGCAGGTGGTGAGTCCGCTGGAAGGGTGGCCCATGTCCCCTGTTCTGGCTGAGCCTGGCCGGGCCCCATGGGTAAAAGCCCGGCCACCAGGCGCTCGCACGCGTGCCAGACCCTCTAGCCTGGCTCCAAGGGGGGGCCCTGATGACCCGCGTCCGGGCAAGGGCAACTTGGCCATGTTTGATTTCTTCATAGGGGTATTTTTGAGCCACGCTTTGTCTGGCCCCTCACCTAGGACCTGTTTGCCTTGGGTGACCCTACCAGGGGTATTAAGCCCCTGACAACATGGCTCCTAGGATTATTGGGGCACGCAAACCCCTCCACCACGTTAAGGTGGCGGCTCAAGGAGGAGATCCGTCGTGGTAAATAGAGAGCTGAGCCGAAAAGCAAAACTCTCGATTTACAAGTCGATCTACGTTCCTACCATCACCATAGTAACCAGGATCTACGTTCCTACCATCACCATAGTAACCAGGATCTACATTCCTACCCTCACCATGGTAACCAGATCTATGTTCCTACCCTCACCATGGTAACCAGGATCTATGTTCCTATCCTCACCATGGTAACCAGGATCTACGTTCCTACCCTCACCATGGTAACCAGGATCTACGTTCCTACCCTCACCATAGTAACCAGGATCTATGTTCCTATCCTCACCATGGTAACCAGGATCTACGTTCCTACCCTCACCATAGTAACCAGGATCTACGTTCCTATCCTCACCATGGTAACCAGGATATACGTTCCTACCCCACCATGGTAACCAGGATCTACGTTCCTACCCTCACCATAGTAACCAGGATCTACATTCCTACCCTCACCATGGTAATCAGATCTATGTTCCTATCCTCACCATGGTAACCAGGATCTACGTTCCTATCCTCACCATAGTAACCAGGATCTACGTTCCTACTCTCACCATGGTAACCAGGATCTACGTTCCTACCCTCACCATGGTAACCAGGATCTACAGTATGTTCCTATCCTCACCATGGTAACCAGGATCTACGTTCCTACCCTCACCATGGTAACCAGCTGTGGGTGGTGACCGAAAGAATGAGATCGCGGGTACAAGCGGCTGAAATGATGTTCCTCCACAGGGTGGCTGGGCTCTCACTCAGAAATCGGGTGAGGAGCTCTGCCATCCGGGAGGAGTTCGGTGTCGAGCCGCTCCTCCTCCAGGTCGAGAGGAGCCAGATGGGTGAGCGCCTCGCGCCCGCGAGGCGTTTCGGGCACGTCCCACCGGGAGGAGACCAAGGGGCAGACCCCGGACCTGCTGGAGAGACTACAGTATGTCTCACAGCTGGCCGGGTAACGACTTGGGATCCTTCCAGGTGAGCTAGAGGATGCAGCCGGGGAGAGAGAGGCCTGGGCTGCCCGTCTGAGGCTGTTGCCCCCGCAACCCGACCCCGGAACAAGCGGAAGATGACGGAACGGAACCAGAGAAAACACACACACACACAGGGAGAACATGCAAACTACACACAGAAAGAACAGTGTTTCAATCCTCATCTCCACCCGGGACTCAAATCCCTGACCTCCTTGCTGTGAGGTCACAGTTCTACTTACTCACTATGCCACCGTGCCGCCAGCTTTCAGGTTAATTCAAGTCAACTAAATCTTATTTTTATGGCTCAGTGAGTAGGGCAGCCGCCTTGTAACCAGGGTTGCCAGTTTGATCCCCCGTCCGGATTTCAATCCGAGGTGTCGTCGATCGAGACACCGAACCCCCAATGTGTCCTGATGGTGGTTTCCAGCTTTCTCTTGGTTTCCTCACGATGGGATGTGCCCGAAAAACCTCACCAGTGAGGCGCTAGGGAGGCATCCTCACCAGATGCCCGAACCACACAAAACCTCCTCTGGTTTTCTCGACCAAGAGGAGGAGCACCTCTACTCCAAGGTCCTCCCGGATGGCAGGGCTCTCACACAGAGATTGGGTGAGGAGGAAGCTCATTTCAGGTAAAGGTAGCAATGTAGATCCTGGTTACCATGGTGATGGTTGGAACGTAGATCCTGGTTATCAGGGTGAGGGTAGGAACGTAGTTCCTGGTTACCATGGTGAGGCTAGGAACATAGATCCTGGTTACCATGGTGAGGCTAGGAACATAGATCCTGGTTACCATGGTGAGGGTAGGAACGTAGGTCCTGGTTACCATGGTGAGGGAAGGAACGTGGATCATGGTTACCATGGTGAGGGTAGGAACATAGATCCTGGTTACCATGGTGAGGGTAGGAACATAGATCCTGGTTACCATGGTGAGGCTAGGAACGTAGATCCTGGTTACCATGGTGAGGGTAGGAACGTAGATCCTGGTTACCATGGTGAGGATAGGAACGTAGATCCTGGTTACCATGGTGAGGGTAGGAACGTAGATCCTGGTTACCATGGTGAGGATAGGAACGTAGATCCTGGTTACCATGGTGAGGGTAGGAACATAGATCCTGGTTACCATGGTGAGGGTAGGAACGTAGGTCCTGGTTACCATGGTGAGGGTAGGAACGTAGATCCTGGTTACCATGGTGAGGATAGGAACGTAGATCCTGGTTACCATGGTGAGGGTAGGAACGTAGATCCTGGTTACCATGGTGAGGGTAGGAACGTAGATCCTGGTTACCATGGTGAGGGTAGGAACGTAGATCCTAGTTACCATGGTGAGGGTAGGAACATAGATCCTAGTTACCATAGTGAGGGTAGGAACGTAGATCCTGGTTACCATGGTGAGGGTAGGAACGTAGATCCTGGTTACCATGGTGAGGGTAGAAACGTAGATCCCATGTTACCATGGTGAGGATAGGAACATAGATCCTGGTTACCATGGTGAGGGTAGGAACATAGATCCTGGTTACCATGGTGAGGGTAGGAACATAGATCCTGGTTACCATGGTGAGGGTAGGAACTTAAAAATTGAAATCCCGCTTCGTCTCAAACGGTTTTTCTGGAACCTCTGATCGCTCCATTTTCTCTGCTTTTATTTTTTAATCTCCTTTTCGCCGCAGAAAGCTTCGGAGCGGCTAAACTTTGTGTGGTGTGTAAGCCGGTGGCTGTCCACTCGCTTCCCGTTCCGTCTGTAATCTCATCTCTGCTTCACACTGACGGACCACATTTTGTTTACGGCCACTTTTTTATCTCCTATTAAAAAAAAACGACATCCGCGGTTACGCTGCAGGCGGCATGAAGAGATAAAGCCTTTGCATTATTAACGCTGCGCTAAGACATAATACTCCTTTACCATCTATTATTATTATTATTATTATGGGATGCCATCCTCAAACTCAAAACGCTTGCTGTAAAATATTCAAGTGGAACTTTTTAAAAAGTGTCGACGAAGCGCGAAAAACGAGCCGCTTACTTTGGCTTTTTATTTATTCCTGCAGAAACGCTTTTGTTTTGCGGCTGAATGGAAACAATCGCGTTTCTACGGCGGTGTTTTTTGGGCTCTTTGTTCGCCGCGCCGCTCCTCGATGCCAACTGGCAGATTTATTTGATTTTCTTTGTTTTTCTGGAAGCTTTTTTTTTTTAGTATGAAAAAAAAATTGCTTTGTAAACATTTTGTTTTGAAAAAGAATTTAAGTTTTTTCAAAGTTTTTTTTTTTTTCATAAACAAATGTGTAAAAAGTTAAAGTTTTTTTTTTCATTTAAAACATTAAATAATGTAAAAAATATATTTTATTATTATAAAAAATAAATAATTATTTGTTTATTTTCTTTTTTTTCGTAAATTAATGTGTAAAAAGTTAAAGTTTTTTTTTTCATTTAAAACATTAAATGATACAAAAATATGTTTTATTATGAAAAAAAAATCCAAACATTATTTGTTTACAATAATTTTTCTTTTATTTTTTTAAACTTAAAATACATTTAAATTAATTCATTTTAATTCAATTATTTTTTTAATGATTTTTTTTACATATTTTTATTCAAAAAAAACTTTATTGTGATTTTTTTAAGTCAAAAATTTTTTTTCACATAAAACATAAACAAAAATATATTTTTTTCCATTATTTATTTATTTTTTTAACATATTTTTTGTTTAAAAATCTATGCATTTTACTTAAAATTTGACTTTTTTTTTCAAATTAAAAGCATGACTAAATGTTCATTTTTTCACATTTTTTAGTGTTTTTTTAAAAACATTTTATAAACAATTATTTTTGTTTAAAAAATTAAAATTCACATAAAAAATTTCTAGTAGATACTTTAAATTTTTTACATATAAAATACTTTAAATATCAAAATAAAATTCAAGCATCTTTAAATATTTTTTTAAACGGTTCCTTTAAAAAAAAAAGACATTTAATAACAAACGCATAAATAATTTAAATCTCTTAATCTAAACATTTATTCTAATATCTGCAGCTTTTCTGATCGTTTTTCTTTAATAATCCCTGAATCTTGTAATTATGTGTGAAATGATGTGATTTTTTTTTCATCCTTTGAGTTTATTTATTTATTTAATCCCGTTAGTTTCGGCCGCACATGTGCAGACGCTCCGTTTAAATATGCGTCCGCGCTCTGCTTGGCCGACTCACTGGCTGTGGACGTGTTTGCTTGAGGACTCGTTGAGTGTGACAGGGTGTCTTTCATACACTCCCCCACCTCTCTGTCTCTCTCTGCGGGTCCTCCAGGAGGTCCGCCTCACCTCGCTTGGACCACTTTGTCCAAACAGAAAGAGGTTGTAAAGAACTTTGAGAAGCATGACCAGATCCGCTGCCAACACGCCCCCATTCACACACACGTCCACCCAAAGACCCTCACAAAAGGAACCAATGAGACCAGGAGAGACCTGAAAGCAGGGGTCTCAAACTCAATCTATCAGGGGACTTCAGAGGCCTGAATGAGGCTGATTTTTTGGAAGAAAATATGTCAAATATTTGCTTTTTTTAAAGTCCTGCTGGTTCAACGCATTCCAGCTCTAAGACCCTCCTTCACAGTGAGGAAAAACTTTCAAAATAAAACAGCAGTGAGGAAAACAGAAGATAATGAGGATCCAAATGAAGGAGGGATCCCACCCCGGGACAAGCAGACTGAACCGTTCATAACAGGGCCGCTTATCCCGGCTGATTTAAGGCGAGAGGGAGGGTACACCATGAGCAGGTCGCCAGTTTATCGCAGGGCAACACACACACACACACACACACACACACACACACACACACACACACACACACAACCATCCACACACACTCATTCCTAGGGGTAATTTCCTTGCAGCCAATCAACGTAACATGTATGTTTTTGGAGGAAACCAGAGAAAACCCACACATACGGAGGGAGAACATGCAAACTACACACAGGTAGGGTAGTGTTTCAAGCCTCATTCCCATCAGAGACTCTTGGGAGCATCTAGGGGGTTAGGCGTCTGCTCTAGGGACACCTGGAGGGCTCAGTGGGACTCAAACCGGCTTCTCCCGGACACTCTACCACTGAGCTGATTCTGAACTACAGTTTTAAATCAAAAGATGTTCTTCATCCTGATGGAAACAGGATGGTAGATCAAACATAGAGGCCTCTCTGACCACGCCCAGGACAGGAAGACAGAGGATCCTGGTTACCATGGTGAGGGTAGGAACGTAGATCCTGGTTATCATGGTGAGGGTAGGAATGTAGATCCTGGTTACCATGGTGAGGGTAGGAACGCAGATCCTGGTTACCATGGTGAGGGTAGGAACGTAGATCCTGGTTACCATGGTGAGGGTAGGAACGTAGATCCTGGTTACCATGGTGAGGGTAGGAACGTAGATTCTGGTTACCATGGTGAGGGTAGGAACGAAGATTCTGGTTACCATGGTAAGGGTAGGAACGTAGATCCTGGTTACCACGGTGATGGTAGGAATGTAGATCCTGGTCACCACGGTGAGGGTAGAAACGTAGATCCTGGTTACCACGGTGAAACCCATCTAGATCTGGTTCGTCCAGGAAATACTATGACTTCAATATGTCCGCCAGATTCTCAAACATCTGGCAGGAGTTTGAACGAGCGCGGTCGCTAAAATCCTTCATGCCCGATGTTCTGAAACGACCCATTTCCAGTCTTTCTGATCCATCTGATGTACCTTCTATGGATCCAAACCTCCTGGTATCCATGGCAACTTGACCCGCAGTGGGCCTGTCTGGATTTGGAGAAGTTCTCCTCTTTTCCTGCTGCTAAGAGAAAGTGGAGATTATGGTAATGAGACAGTCGCCAAGAGATGATAACGCTGGACTTCATCTCTGGCTCCACCGGTGTGCCATCGCTTATCTCTCTCACACACACACACAGACGCCCACCCACACAAACAAACAATCAAATAAAACATCCTCGAGACAAACTGAAAAAAATGGACTTTTAGAAATCTTAGTGACTAATCTTAGTTTTGGTTCTACGTTCCTACCCTCACCATGGTAACCAGGATCTATGTTCCTTCCCTCACCATGGTAACCAGGATCTATGTTCCTTCCCTCACCATGGTAACCAGGATTTACGTTCCTACCCTCACCATGGTAACCAGGATCTACGTTCCTACCCTCACCATGGTAACCAGGATCTACGTTCCTACCCTCACCATGGTAACTAGGATCTACATTCCTACCCTCACCATGGTAACCAGGATCTACGTTCCTACCCTCTTCATGGTAACCAGGATCTACGTTCCTACCCTCACCATGGTAACCAGGATCTACGTTTCTACCCTCACCATGGTAACCATGATCTATATTCCTACCCTCACCATGGTAACCAGGATCTACGTACCTACCCTCACCATGGTAACCAGGATCTACGTTCCTACCCTCACCATGGCAACCAGGATCTACATTCCCAGCCTCACCATGGTAACTCGGATCTACGTTCCTACCCTCACCATGGTAACCAGGATCTACGTTCCTACCCTCTTCATGGTAACCAGGATCTACGTTCCTACCCTCACCATGGTAACCAGGATCTATGTTCCTTCCCTCACCATGGTAACCAGGATCTATGTTCCTTCCCTCACCATGGTAACCAGGATCTACCTTCCTACCCTCACCATGGTAACCAGGATCTACGTTCCTACCCTCACCATGGTAACCATGATCTATGTTCCTACCCTCACCATGGTAACCAGGATCTACGTTCCTACCCTCACCATGGTAACCAGGATCTACATTCCTACCCTCACCATGGTAACCAGGATCTACGTTCCTACCCTCACCATGGTAACCAGGATCTACTTTGTACGTTCCTACCCTCACCATGGTAACCAGGATCTACGTTCCTACCCTCACCATGGTAACCAGGATCTACATTCCTACCCTCACCATGGTAACCAGGATCTACGTTCCTACCCTCACCATGGTAACCAGGATCTACGTTCCTACCCTCACCATGGTAACTAGGATCTACATTCCTACCCTCACCATGGTAACCAGGATCTACGTTCCTACCCTCTTCATGGTAACCAGGATCTACGTTCCTACCCTCACCATGGTAACCAGGATCTACGTTCCTACCCTCACCATGGTAACCATGATCTATATTCCTACCCTCACCATGGTAACCAGGATCTACGTACCTACCCTCACCATGGTAACCAGGATCTACGTTCCTACCCTCACCATGGCAACCAGGATCTACATTCCCAGCCTCACCATGGTAACTCGGATCTACGTTCCTACCCTCACCATGGTAACCAGGATCTACGTTCCTACCCTCTTCATGGTAACCAGGATCTACGTTCCTACCCTCACCATGGTAACCAGGATCTACGTTCCTACCCTCACCATGGTAACCATGATCTATGTTCCTACCCTCACCATGGTAACCAGGATCTACGTTCCTACTCTCACCATGGTAACCAGGATCTACGTTCCTACCCTCACCACGGTAACCAGGCTCTACGTTCCTACCCTCACCATGGTAACCAGGCTCTACGTTCCTACACTCACCATGGTAACCAGGATCTACATTCCTACCCTCACCATGGTAACCAGGCTCTACGTTCCTACACTCACCATGGTAACCAGTGTGGGTGGTGACCGAAAGAATAAGATATAGGATACAAGCGACCGAAATGATCTTCCTCCACAAGGTGGCTGGACTTCACTCAAAGGTACTGTAGAGTGAGGAGCTCTAACAAGCAAACATTTTAGAGCAAAACTAAAACCTCGGGGTCGCTTTTTTTTTTTTTCTACTTGGACCAAATTTATGCAGAATGAGCTCACAAAGGCCGCGAGGGAGAGTAAGAGATATGAGTACTGGGATGGAGGGGGGGTCTCCTTCTACCCCTCTCCTCATTCCTTTCTGAAACTGATCCCAGCCCACCGCTTCGGCCTCAAGTGTTGTCACGCTGCATTAGAGGAAAATTGCTTTGCAACAATCCCCCTACCCCTATTTGCCCCCCTTCTCGTGCCACATCTGCCCCCCTTTCCCGGCACACAGAGGACACGCTGAGCTTCTCCCACGTCTCCAAATATGTTTGTTTTTAGGAATTCAAATCTTCGCAGGAGCTAAAATGAAAAGAATTGATTTAATTATGCGGCAGCAGGTCCCGCGGCTTCGTGTAATCCGTAGATATTCTCCAGTGGGAGTTTTAGAGTAGGAGGGGGTGAAAGGGGGGGCACAGACATGGGGGGTTTGAGGGAACACAAAGAGATGTTCATCCTGAGATTCCTCAGCGACCTGAAACAGGAACTCATTTTAATCCAATGATCATATTTATTTATTAATCTTTATTTAAACGTGATTAAAAATCTCTTTTATGAGAGTGGGAGCCAAGATGGCGCCACCTAGTGCACCACCTGGTTGGGCTCTCACTCAGAGCTCGAAGTAAGAGCTCCTCCGGGTCAGGAGGTCCTCCAGATGAGGTGGTTCGGGCATCTGGTTAGGATGCCTCCCGATCGTTTTGCTGGTGAGGTGTTTCGGGCACGTCCGTCTGCCATGTTTGTAGTTCTATAGCTGATAAGAGGAGATCAACCATCCTATAGGGTCTGTGTGATTCCCCAGAATGAAAAAAAGAACCAGTCTAGTCGATCAGGCTTGTGTTTTGGGCGCGTGGCAACGAACACCCACGGGATCCATACACTCGAGATGCGGGCAGAGTAAATCATTTGCACCGGGTTCAATCTGAAAAACAAACTACAGTCCAATGGGCAAATTGATAGATAATACCATTCCATCGTCTTCCACTTATCCAGGCCCGGGTCGTCGGGGTAACAGCCTTAAACGGGAAGCCCAGGCTTCTCTCATCCCATCTGCATCCTCCAGCTCACCCAGAAGGATCCTGAGGTGTTCCCTGTCCAGCTGTGAGACATAGTCTCTCCAGCAGGTCCGGGGTCTGCCTGTGGATCCCCTCCCAGAGAGAGACCACGACACCAGATACAAGCGTCCAAAATGAGCTTCCTCTGCAGTATAGCAGTGCTCTCACTCAGAGATTGGGTGAGGAATTCTGCCATCCGGGAGGAGCTCGGAGTAGAGCCGCTCCTCCTCCAGGTTCCATGGGGTGGTTCGAGCATATGGTCAGGATGCCCCCTGAGCGCCTCGCTGGTGAGGTGTTTCGGGCACGTCCCACCGGGAGGAGATCCAGAGACAGACCCCGGTCCTGCTGGAGAGACTATGTCACACAGCTGGCCAGGGAACGACTCGGGATTCTTCCGGGTGAGATGGAGGATGCAGCCGGCGTGAGAGAAGCCTGGGCTTCCCGTCTGAGGCTGTTGCCCCCGCGACCCGGCCCAGGATAAGCAGAGGACGACAGAACAGACTTTTATACCAGACTTTTTGTACCTATCTGATTTTCTCCTGTCTCCTTTAACCCACCCCTTCTCCTGCCTGGATCCAGGTAGCCGGACAGATGAGGTGTCGGACGTGGAGTCAGAACCAGATCTTCCTCTGAAGCGAAAGCAGCGGAGGAGTCGGACGACCTTCACGGCGGAGCAGTTGGAGGAACTGGAGAAGGCCTTTGAAAGGACGCACTACCCAGACATCTACACCAGAGAGGAACTGGCACAGAGGACCAAACTAACCGAGGCCAGAGTCCAGGCAAGTAAACTAATGGAGAGCCGGTTTTAACCAGTTTATTGAAGGAAGCGTAAAAGATGAGTGACTGCAGGGAGACCTCGGAGGGAGACCTCGGCTGGACGTCAAGAGGACCCTCACCATGGTAACCAGGATCTATGTTCCTACCCTCACCATGGTAACCAGGATCTACGTTTCTACCCTCACCATGGTAACCAGGATCTACGTTCTTACCCTCACCATGGTAACCAGGATCTACGTTCCTACCCTCACCATGGTAACCAGGATCTACGTTTCTACCCTCACCATGGTAACCAGGATCGACATTCCTACCCTCACCATGGTAACCAGGATCGATATTCCTACCCTCACCATGGTAACCAGGATCAACATTCTTACCCTCACCATGGTAACCAGGATCGACATTCCTACCCTCACCATTGTAACCAGGATATATGTTCCTACCCTCACCATGGTAACCAGGATCTACGTTCCTACCCTCACCAAGGTAACCAGGATCTACGTCCCTACCCTCACCATGGTAACCAGGATCTACGTTCCTACCCTTAGCAGGATGATGAGTAGCCTTGGCATGAAAGCAAGGTGTACCAGGAGCCAGGTCAAAGAATCAGGATAACAGCGTGATTGACCAAGATAACAGGGTGCACCATCATGGTCGCATGGAGGCAGCACTGCAGCCCAGTGGAGCAGTGTGCAGCAGGGCAGCAATCCAGCCTGTAAGTGAGGGAAACAAGGCACACCTGGGGATTAGGACCTCACCAGCGAGGCTTTCGGGGGCATCCTAACCCGATCTGGCTTCTCTCGACTCGGAGGAGCAACGGCTCTACTCTGAGCTCCTCCCCCTACCTCAGAGAGAGCCCGGGCGTCCGGGTGACCAGCGCTCTGGCTAGGGAAACTTGGCCAAGGTGCATTTCTTCATCAAGGGATTTTTGAGCCGTGCTTCGTCTGGCCCCTCACTGAGGACCTGTCTTCCATGGATGCCCCTACCAGGGGCATGAAGACCCCGATAGCATAGCTCCTAGGATCATTGGGGCACATGAACCCCTTCACTACGATAAGGTGGCGACTCAAGAAGGAGTTTTTCCAAGGCATAAAAGACAAGTTGGCTAATTAAATGTTACAGAAAAGCCAGACGGGTAGTTGGTGAAGCAGGTCAGATTGGCACAGCGCCAATCTGAGATGGTTCCCACACCCAGGACCCGCTCCGTGCAGGGCCATACTTCCTTAATGATTCCAGCTGGAGAATGTGCAAACAGGATCAGGTGCCCGTTCCTCTTGGGAACATTAGGCTGATGTGCTGGAGAAAATCCTCTGGAGGTGCAGGAACAGCTGTACGGCAGAGGGTCCAGCTGTCAGAAGAGGGTCGAACGGGGGGTTCCGGGGCATTCCTATGGCATGTCTCACACTCTCAGTGTTTGGCAGGAATGTGTTTTTCCCACCAGTTGCTGTAAAGTTTCAGGAACATGGAACCAGTCTTCCCGCCAGCTTCGGGATTCACAGCAATGGTTCATCCATCGTTCTGTTTAGTCTTCCCTGGCAGCGGTGCAGGGGATGCCAGGGCCTATCCTGGCTGATTTAGGGCGAGAGGAAGGGTACACCCCGAACAGATCGCCAGTCTCTAGCCAGGCCACACACACTCATTCCTGGGGGCGATTTTAAAGCAGCCAATCAACCTTACATTTATGTATTTGGAGGGTGGGAGGAAACCCATGCATACATGGAGCGAACATGCAAACTCCACACAGAAAGGACAGTGTTCCAAGCCTCGTCCCCACCCGGGACTTGAACCCACGACCTTTTTGCTGTGAAGCCACTGCGCCACCCACTGCGCCACCGTGCCGCCCTGAAGATAATTAAAAATAACAAAAAAAATTATTATCAAAACATTGAGCTGGGTACGACTTATTCTACCTCAGTGGGCGACGTGGATTCCGGGTGCACGGCCGGTTTCTGTTTTGTCACCTCAATACGTTTGAAAGAATCATGTCTCTTCATGAAGAAGGTGAAGAAGCGTGTGCAGGCAGGCTGGAACAGGTGGAGAAAAGTATCAGGTGTGATGTGTGATAGAGGAGTTGCAGATAAAATGAAAGAGAAAGTGTAGAAAACTGTGGTGAGAGCGGCCATGCTGATTGGTCTAGAGACAGTGTGGTGAGAGCGGCCATGCTGATTGGTCTAGAGACAGTGTGGTGAGAGCGGCCATGCTGATTGGTCTAGAGACAGTGTGGTGAGAGCGGCCATGCTGATTGGTCTAGAGACAGTGTGGTGAGAGCGGCCATGCTGATTGGTCTAGAGACAGTGTGGTGAGAGCGGCCATGCTGATTGGTCAAGACACAGTGTGGCGAGAGCGGCCATGCTGATTGGTCTAGAGACAGTGTGGTGAGAGCGGCCATGCTGATTGGTCTAGAGCAGAGGTGTCAAGTAACGAAGTAAGACTACTTCGTTACCTTACTCAAGTAGAAAATCTCGTTATCTTTACTTTAACGAAGTAATTATTTTTTTGTCTACTTTTTACTTTTACTCACTACTTTTTTATGCAATTATCTGTACTTTTACTTCGTTCATTTTATAAAAAGTAGTCGCTACTTTCTCCATTTTGTCACCGTTATAAAGCCGCGACTGTTTGTCGGAGTTTTTTTTTTTTTTATGAACCCTGAATGCATCAAACAAAGGAACCGATGAATGATTGGCTGAAAGGTCCAGTCAATCATTGCTTTGGGGCGAGTAGCCCCGCCCACAAACTTTTAAAGAGCAGGGACGTCAATTTCCGTGTTTGAGACTTGATGCGGGCTCGGAAATCAAAGTGTTTCTGATGCTGCAACACTGAACTTTGATTGAATTATCAGTTTTTTTTTTAAAAAAAATCAACAGCAAAGAAATGTTTTATTATTATTTTCAGTCTGTGGTTATTGTAAACGTCTTTGCTGAAAATGTTGTAGATGGTATTTTTATAAAAATAACTTTGATCTGTGACGCACTATTTTATCTTTAGAAACAAAGTTAATTGAACTGATTAATCCATAAATAGTAGTGGATGAAGTATTTGTGCTTAAAAGCATCCAAAATGTTATTGATTAGTTTATAAAGACTGACTGAGGAGATTAAAACTACACATCACTTAGATTTTGTATCATGTAGATGTTTGGGTTAACATTAAAAAAACCTTATATGTACACATATACAGTATGTAGATATGTATATATATATAAATTTATATACACCGTCTCCTAGGTCCCGCCCCTAATGGTTTTTTAAAATCTTATTTCCCTGGTTATTTTTTCATTTTTACAGTTCTTAAAATTTTAGAAAAAGAATCCAAGGATTTTGCCTCCTGTGTGTTTCCTTCACTCCCACTGCCTTACGAGTGCATGTAAAGGGTGTTATTTTGTCAATGGGCGTGATTTTACTGGGTGTACGATATTTTTTGTAAAATACGATAATTTACGTCATTAGTACGATAATTCAGCACCTCCCACCTGGCAACGCTGGTTCCAGGTGTCACGCAGGCTGTATGTGGCACTCCCAACCGTATCAACTTGATAAAGACTATTCAGTATTGCCTCAAAGAACTTTGAAAACTAGCTGCCTTCAAGGCTTAAAAAAGCCTTTTGGTCATTTTTTTTTTCATTTATTTATTTATTTTTTTACATTGAGTGTGTTTGTGTCTTGAAGTTGGTTAAATTAGGTGATGCAGAGTGAAGCTTGGTAGCTGAAGGGACGTTACATAATGCCCTGCTTATGTTAATACATTTGATTGTGTTCATTAATCGATTTCCAATAAAGATTATTAAGAAATAAATGTTTCTGATTCATAAAGTTTCACCAAAACACTTTCATTTATTATCATATTTTCTGCTCCTTAAAGCATGTGATAATAGTTAAAAAATATGTTCATACACTTTTGTTAACAATATTCCTTTTTTTCTGAAAATTACTTTTACTTTTTTTACTTGAAGTAGTTTTAAAATAGGTTACTTTTTACTTTTACTTAAGTAGAAAACTTGAGTTGATACTTCTACTTTTACTAAAGTAGTTTTTTAACTCGGTATTTATACTTCTACTTGAGTAGAAAATGTTGGTACTTTTGACACCTCTGGTCTAGAGACAGTGTCACTGAGGAAAAGACAGGAAACAGAGATGGAGGTAGCAGAGATGAAGATGCTGAGGATCTCTCTGGGAGTGACCAGGATGGACAGGATCAGAGGAACAGCACATGTTAGAGGTTTTAAAGTCAGACTGAGATGGTTTGGACATGTGCAGAGGAGAGAGAGAGAGTACATCAGAAGAAGGATGCTGGGTTTGGAACCACCAGGAAAGAGGACTAGAGGAAGACCAAAGAGGAGGTTCATGGATACAGTGAAGGAAGACATGAAGATAGTTGGTGTGACTGAAGAAGATGCAGCAGATAGGGTTAGATGGAAGAAACTGACTTGCTGTGGCGCCCCTACAGGGAAATGATGGAAGGAGAAGATGATACAAGTTTAGGGTTCCAGACGAGGCATGGTCCTGCCAGTTCTTATTAAACGAGGCCTGATGGGAGATGAAGTCCTGATTGATCCCAGGTTCTCCTGGTTTGACAGGGCATACCGTTGATGGGTTCATCATGATCCACCACGTTGCTTCCACAGCTTGTGAACGTTGCTGACTTTCATCTATTTTTCTCCACTTTTTTTTAAAGGTTTGGTTCAGCAATCGAAGAGCGAGGTGGAGAAAACAAGCAGGAGCAAGCCAGCTAGCGACGTTCAACCACCTTCTACCTGGTGGGTTTCCTCCCGCTGGGATGCCTTCACTACCCACGTACCAGCTACCAGAGACCAGCTACCCCGCCCTGTCCCAAGGTAAACGCCTTATAGGTGTTTTTATATGACAGGAATGCTGCATTGATCTGTCATGGTGAAGAAAGAGCTGAGCTGAATTACAAGTCGATCTACGTTCATATCCTCTCTATGGTAACCAGATCTACCTTCCTACCCTCACCATGGTAACCAGGATCTACCTTCCTACCCTCACCATGGTAACCAGGATCTACGTTCCTACCCTCACCATGGTAACCAGGATCTACATTCCTACCTTCATCATGGTAACCAGGATCTACGTTCCTACCCTCACCATGGTAACCAGGATCTACCTTCCTACCCTCACCATGGTAACCAGGATCTACCTTCCTACCCTCACCATGGTAACCAGGATCTACATTCCTAACCTCACCATGGTAACCAGGATCTACCTTCCTACCCTCACCATGGTAACCAGGATCTACATTCCTACCCTCACCATGGTAACCAGGATCTACGTTCCTACCCTCACCATGTTTCCCTCGCCTACCACCAGAGGGAGCTCGGGACCTTCCTTCATCTCCCTGATTCGGGACATCTGATGGTGATTGACCTGCTGCCTGTTTAAAGCCAGTCTGCTTTGCCACCAGAGTCCTTTAGATTTAGATGTCCAGTGAAACCGTCACACTGAGTTGGTAACTAAAGCTGTTTTTCTATCTCTGCCTTCCTTTGCCCCTCCGCTCAGACGTCGGTGGTACGGTTCATCGCCCTCAGCCGCTCCCTCCATCCACCGTACACCAGACGGGTTTATCCAGTCCAGACAGCAGTTCGGCTTACGGTCTGACCTCAAACCGCCACGGCTTCTCGACCTACACCGACACCTTCATGAGCACCGCAGCGCCCGGCAACCACGTCACCCCCGTTAGCAACGGACTCTCTCCTCAGGTAAGATTTTAAAACATAAAGAAACTGGATTTTTTTCCCCGTCGTTCTGAACAGCTTATCACTAGTGGAGATTCAAGGCGGGTGGGGGACGCGGAGCCCAACCCGGATGATTTCATCTGAGAGTGAGGGTACACCCTGAACAGGGTGCCAGTCTATTGTAGGGCAACACACACACAACCCTTCACGCACACACTCATTCCTAGGGGCAATTTAATAGCAGCCAATCAACTTAAGAGCCATGTTTATGGAGGGTGGCAGGATACCAGAGAAAACCAACACATACACTAGTAGAACATGCAAACTCCACACAGAAACCTCAGTGTTCTTACCCTCGCCCCCACTCTGGGCCTTGAACCCTCACCCTCTTGCTGTGAAACCACCATGCTCTGCCATCCCATCGAGCTCCTCCAGGATCTATGTTCCTACCCTCACCATGGTAACCAGGATCTACGTTCCTACCCTCACCATGGTAACCAGGATCCACGTTCCTACCCTCACCATGGTAACCAGAATCTACCTTCCTACCCTCACCGTGGTAACCAGGATCTACGTTCCTACCCTCACCGTGGTAACCAGGATCTACGTTCCTACCCTCACCGTGGTAACCAGGATCTACGTTCCTACCCTCACCATGGTAACCAGGATCTACGTTCCCACCTTCACCATGGTAACCAGGATCTACGTTCCTACCCTCACCATGGTAACCAGGATCTACGTTCCTACCCTCACCATGGTAACCAGGATCTATGTTCCTACCCTCACCATGGTAACCAGGATCTACGTTCCTACCCTCACCATGGTAACCAGGATCTACGTTCCTACCCTCACCATGGTAACCAGAATCTACCTTCCTACCCTCACCATGGTAACCAGGATCTACGTTCCTACCCTCACCGTGGTAACCAGGATCTACGTTCCTACCCTCACCATGGTAACCAGAATCTACGTTCCTACCCTCACCATGGTAACCAGGATCTACGTTCCTACCCTCACCATGGTAACCAGGATCTACGTTCCCACCTTCACCATGGTAACCAGAATCTACGTTCCTACCCTCACCATGGTAACCAGGATCTATGTTCCTACCCTCACCATGGTAACCAGGATCTACGTTCCCACCCTCACCATGGTAACCAGGATCTACGTTCCCACCTTCACCATGGTACCCAGGATCTACGTTCCTACCCTCACCATGGTAACCAGGATCTATGTTCCTACCCTCACCTATGAAGGAATTGGATCGTGGATACAAGCGGCCAAAATGAGCTTCCTCCGCAGGGTGACTGGGCTGCCACTCAGTGATTGGTTGAGGAGTTCTGCCATCGTGGAGGAGCTCAGTGTCGAGCCGCTCCTCCAGGTCAAGAGAAGCCAGATGGAGAGGCTCGGACGTCTAGTAAGGATGCCCTCCTCTCTGTTGAGGTGTTCCGTCCCACCAGGAGGGGACCAAGAGGCCAGACCCTGGACCTGCTGGAGAGACTATGTCTCACAGCTGGACAGGGAACACCTCGGGATCCTCCTGGATGAGCTGGAGGATGCAGCCGGGGTGAGAGAAGCCTGGGCTTCCCATCTGAGGCTGTTACCCCCCCCCTGGACGACCAGGCCCCGGATAAACGAAAGACGACGGAACGGAAAAAAAGCTTAAAAAAAAATCCAACCGTGTTTGTTTTGAATGCAAAACAAAAAAAAATCACAAATCGTTTCTGACAAACATATTTTTTTTTTCGATATCGACTCATCTCGATTTTATGAGCTCAACACGTAAAAAAAACGACGCATAAATTCCATCAAATTTACGTCAAAACGACGTTATGGAATTGATTTGATTGACACGGTGTCGGTCCCTGACCCGGAATCATCTGTTTGTGATCCTCTGAGTGGAAGTGGAACTACAGATGAATATTTTTCATTATTCGGGGTCTCAGGTCGGACCCTTTCATCATGTCCCCCCCTCCATTTACATCCCATAACCATGTCCTCCTTTCCAAACGGCGGGAACCAGCCTGACAGGCAATAATTCAATTTGAAACAGCTTTATTACATTTTGGAGGAATTTTTTTTCGATAAATTGAAAAGGAATAAATTTAACTTTCATTTGAAGATGAAAAAAATAAGAAACAGTGACGTTGATGTTTTTATATTTAAACACAAACATAAAAAAATTTAACATAAAATAACATTTAGTTTTTATATATTTTATATTTAAAAAATTAATTTAAGTTTTAATTAAAATATTTAAAATTATTTCTAATATTTTGAAATTGTTTTTTTATCCTCTTTTTTTTTTCAAAACAAAACCATTCATTTCTGCTGATTTTTTACTCTTTTTTAAATTAAATGTTTTTCTTTTTAATTTATTTTTAAATTAAAATAACTTTGATTGAAAAAAAATTTAATTTATGCTTTTTCTTGTTTAAAAACACGGAAAAAATATTTAAAGGTTTTATTTAAAATTTTATTTTTTTAATCTTTTTTAATGAAAATTTTTTTTTTAATTTTTAATGATGTCATTTTTAATCATTTTTATAAAATGTTTAAATTTAAAAATAAAATAAAGTGACTTTTTTTTTACAAAATTAATTAAAAAAAATGTTCTTTTTTTTGATAAAGTTGAAAATAAATTATTCAATTTAAATTATTATTATTTTTTATTTCAAATAATTTTTTCTTAAAAAACCCCCACAAAAAATATAAGAATTTCTAATTAATTAATTGTTAATTTTTTTTATTTAAAAACACATTTTTACATTTTTTTATGACATAAAAACATAATTAAAATTATCTTTAATTATTTTTATAATTAATTTTTTTTCCGTTTGGTCGAAAACGCGTTGAAATAAAATCATTTCCACGCAGACGAGAGAGCGAGCATTTTATTGTGTGTGTGTGTGTGTGTGTGTGTGTGTGTGTGTGTGTATGTGTGTGTGTGTGTGTGAGTGTGTGTGTGTGTGTGTGTGTGGATCACAGCTCCGTCTCTTTGATCCGTATCCCCCGGCCTGCCTCTCTAACTCAGGCCTCTGCTCAGGATCCCTGACAACTGTCGGCCTGAGATAAGGAGGGGATGGCAGTGTGTGTGTGTGGATGGATGAGGAGTGGTAGGGGGGGGGTGGGGGGGCATCCTGTAGCCTCCACACACACACACACACACACACACACACACACACACACACACACACACTCTCACTGCTTACTGACGGATGCTTTAATTCCACAGCTGGACCCCACATATGAAGATCATAAAAAAAATCCCCCTCCCTCACCACCCGCTCCGTTTAGCTTTACAAACAGCTGTGTGCCCCCTTTCCATCACCCAGAGGGAAGATGGGGAGGGTTGTTGGAGGGTCTGCTCTTAAAATTTTGCCCCCACTAAGCCCATCGGACTGCTGGCACGTTGCCATGTCGACACATCAAACAGGATGAACACTTATATTTACACCACGGCGGGGGGAGACGAGGAGGGGAGATGAGGAGGGGAGGGTGGGGGATGAGGAGGGGAAGAACGTGGGCACTAATTAGAAAAAAAACACAGAAAAAAAGAATGCAGATGATTCACTGGAGGCATCCTGACCATATGCCCGCACCACCCCATCCGGCTTCTCTTGACCTGGAGGAGCAGCTCTACTCCAAGCTCCTCCCGGATGGCAGAACTCCTCACCCTATCTTTGAGTGAGAGCCCGGCCACCCTGCGGAGGAAGCTCATTTCAGCCGCTTGTATCATGGTAACCAGGATCTACGTTCCGACCCTCACCATGGTAACCAGGATCTATGTTCCGACCCTCACCATGGTAACCAGGATCTACATTCCTACCCTCACCATGGTAACCAGGATCTATGTTCCGACCCTCACCATGGTAACCAGCATCTACGTTCCTACCCTCACCATGGTAACCAGGATCTACGTTCCTACCCTCACCATGGTAACCAGGATCTAGGTTCCGACCCTCAACGTGGTAACCAGGATCTACGTTCCTACCCTCACCATGGTAACCAGGATCTACATTCCTACCCTCACCATGGTAACCAGGATCTAGGTTCCTACCCTCAACGTGGTAACCAGGATCTACGTTCCTACCCTCACCATGGTAACCAGCATCTACGTTCCTACCCTCACCATGGTAACCAGGATCTAGGTTCCTACCCTCAACGTGGTAACCAGGATCTACGTTCCTACCCTCACCATGGTAACCAGGATCTAGGTTCCTACCCTCAACGTGGTAACCAGGATCTACGTTCCTACCCTCACCATGGTAACCAGGATCTAGGTTCCTACCCTCAACGTGGTAACCAGGATCTACGTTCCTACCCTCACCCTGGTAACCAGGATCTATGTTGCTACCCTCACCATGGTGACCAGGATATACGTTCCTACTCTCACCATGGTAACCAGGATCTACGTTCCTACCCTCACCATGGTAACCAGGATATATGTTTCTACCCTCACCATGGTAACCAGGATCTATGTTGCTACCCTCACCATGGTGACCAGGATATACGTTCCTACCCTCGCCATGGTAACCAGGATCTACGTTCCTACCCTCACCATGGTAACCAGGATCTATGTTGCTACCCTCACCATGGTGACCAGGATATACGTTCCTACTCTCACCATGGTAACCAGGATCTACGTTCCTACCCTCACCATGGTAACCAGGATATATGTTTCTACCCTCACCATGGTAACCAGGATCTATGTTGCTACCCTCACCATGGTGACCAAGATCTACGTTCCTACCCTCGCCATGGTAACCAGGATCTATGTTCCTACCCTCACCCTGGTAACCAGGATATATGTTTCTACCCTCACCATGGTAACCAGGATCTATGTTGCTACCCTCACCATGGTAACCAGGATCTACGTTCCTACCCTCACCATGGTAACCAGGATCTACGTTCCTACCCTCATCATGGTAACCAGGATCTACGTTCCTACTCTCACCATGGTAACCAGGATCGTTCGGTGGGCGGGGTCTCGCTCAGATATGGAGGGAGGAGCTCTGCCATTCAGGAGGAGCTTGGAGTAGAGCCGTTGCTCCTCCGGGTCAAGAGAACCCAGATGGGTGTACAGACGGGCCTCGGACCCAGGACCGGCTGCAGTCTCTGTCTCACAGCTGGTCAGGGAACACCTCGGGATCCTTCTGGGTGAGCTGGAGGATGCAGCCGGGATGAGAGAAGCCTGGGTTTCCCATCTGAGGCCGTTGGCCCTGCGACCCGGCCCCGGATAAACGTAAGACGACGGAACAGAACGGAATGTCTGACGTAGAGTTTGAAGTCCTTTCCTCTCGTTCAGCATCCGTCTGAGATCCTGAAACGTGGGACTTTAAGGATGTTTGTTCCCGTCAGTCGCTGAATGTTTGACGTTTCATCACAGCTGCTTTTCTTCCAGCCTGACTGGGATCCACCTCCCAGGGTCTGCTGTAGGCGGATGAAGCAACCAGGATTAGGATATGATACCAAAACATGTTTGTATCAAACATGACTTAAAACTGTCCCAGAACGACAGGAGGACGGTAATTGCAGAAGGTTTGAGGCTCGTCAGTTTGACAGCAGATTATCTGATGCAATCAGAAGTCATAATGGAATCATCTCATCCCGTAATCCTGAAAATCCTGACGCCGCCTTCAGCGAACGGAGAAAAAAATTACAATTAAATGTGTTTGAATTAAAACCAGAGGAAAAAACAAACATCAACATGGTGAGGACGCCAACTGAGTGCCCTGATACGGCAACACGTCTTCTCATTAATCATCTCTAAATCTCAGACATACAACTTGATCTCCATCCCGCCCCAATCACACCTCTAGAACTCCAAATATGGATCACATGCACCAGCCGCATGGCAGCAAGTTGGAATGATGTCCAAAATATGAGACATTTCAGCTGCTATGAAGCGGACTTGTCTGAGTGACATCAGAGGTGATTCCTGTCTGAATTGAATAGAATGAACTTTATTAACCCCTGATGGTAAATTTGAGTCCCCAGTGTAAACACCTCGATGCCCCTATCCACCGACATCAAGTCCGATCACCCTGTGTCCAACCTGGCAACCCAAAAGCTGGAGTCCGGAATGGCTCCACAAGCCAGGCCACAGTGAAGAACACCAAACTGGTCTCTCTGTATTTCACTGGGTCCGAGTGAGCGCCTCCAGTTCCTCAAGCGAGAAACTGGACGTTTCCATGGAAACCATATAAACACAGGAAGCACCTTTTCTAGACCGTTCATGTCTAATTTAATTGTTTCCACACTGCTTCAAATGCTTCTGTCTTTTTCCTCACATCTCACAAGCTGTATCAGTTCATCTATAGTTGGTACTGAGTAACTGTGTGCTGTTTAATTTAATTCCTTCGGTATTTTAAAAGTTTGAGGATAAACAGAAAAATAGTTTGTTTTTATTGTGTAAAACTTTGACTTTCTAATCTTTGAACTTTGATGCTTTGTGTGTGTGGACAGGTGATGGGCATCCTGGGTAACCACGGCAACACCACATCCTCTCAGCAGCAGCACGATTTCTCCGCTTCTCCGCTGGACTCGTCGTCCTCCAACAGTATCACGGCCAGCTGCAGCCAACGCTCCGCGGAACCTCCGATCAAAACGGTGGACAGCCTGCCAGCTTCCCAGACCTACTGCCCGCCCACTTACAGCATGGACCCCACAATGGCTGCCGCCGGGTACCAGTACTCTCAGTACGGCCAGAGTGAGTCACAGCTGAACGAGACCGATCAGTAGAACTCAGTATAAGTAAAAAGAGGTTCTTCAAAATGGAACTAATGTGCTTTTTTAGAGTCATTATTGTAATCTGGGGGCGTGTACGGGTAAACATTAGGGTCAATATCTTGTTGTCTTCTGTTTATCTGGGGCCGGGTTACGAGGGCAACAACCTCAGACGGGAAACCATGGCAAGCCCCATCTGGCTTCTCTCGACTTGGAGGAGGAGCGGCTCAACACCGAGCTCCTCCCTGTATCTCTAAGTGAGAGGCCAACTATCCTGCAGAGGAAGATCATTTCCTATGTGTTTTAGGAAACTTAAACTTTCCCAAACACATAGGATTGCGGGGACTTTAACATTTGTCATTCATGACCTTGGTGTGAGCCTGCCTTAGAAGAACTTTGGTTTGATACCCCAACAGAGAATATGTCAGAGTACTCACAAGAGCCAGAGGACCATGGTGAAAGGAAAGAGAAGCATCCAGGTTTGTGGTCTGTTCAGCAGAGATTCCAGAATCTCGAGCTTTCAGTCACCATGGTGAGGGTAGGAACGTAGATCCTGGTTACCATGGTGAGGGTAGGAACATAGATCCTGGTTACCATGGTAAGGGTAGGAACGTAGATCCTGGTTACCATGGTGAGGGTAGGAACGTAGATCCTGGTTACCATGGTGAGGGTAGGAACATAGATCCTGGTTACCATGGTGAGGGTAGGAACGTAGATCCTGGTTACCATGGTGAGGGTAGGAACGTAGATCCTGGTTACCATGGTGAGGGTAGGAACGTAGATCCTGGTTACCATGGTGAGGGTAGGAACGTAGATCCTGGTTACCATGGTGAGGGTAGGAACATAGATCCTGGTTACCATGGTGAGGGTAGGAATGTAGATCCTAGTTACCATGGTGAGGGTAGGAACGTAGATCCTGGTTACCATGGTGAGGGTAGGAACGTAGATCCCGGTTACCACGGTGAGGGTAGGAACATAGATCCTGGTTACCATGGTGAGGGTAGGAATGTAGATCCTGGTTACCATGGTGAGGGTAGGAACATAGATCCTGGTTACCATGGTGAGGATAGGAATGTAGATCCTGGTTACCATGGTGAGGGTAGGAATGTAGATCCTGGTTACCATGGTGAGGGTAGGAACATAGATCCTGGTTACCATGGTGAGGATAGGAATGTAGATCCTGGTTACCATGGTGAGGGTAGGAATGTAAATCCTGGTTACCATGGTGAGGGTAGGAATGTAGATCTTGGTTACCATGGTGTGGGTAGGAACGTAGATCCCGGTTACCACAGTGAGGGTAGGAACGTAGATCCTGGTTACTATGGTGAGCACAGGAACGTAGATCCCGGTTACCACGGTGAGGGTAGGAACGTAGATCCTGGTTACCATGGTGAGGGTAGGAACATAGATCCTGGTTACCATGGTGAGGGTAGGAACGTAGATCCTGGTTACTATGGTGAGCACAGGAACGTAGATCCCGGTTACCACGGTGAGGGTAGGAACGTAGATCCTGGTTACCATGGTGAGGGTAGGAACGTAGATCCTGGTTACCATGGTGAGGGTAGGAACGTAGATCCTGGTTACCATGGTGAGAGTTTGTTTTTACGCTCTGACTTCCTGTTTGGATTCATTACATATGCCACGTCCAATCGCGTCCTGTCTGAGGCTGTTGCCCCCGGCGACCCGGCCCCGGATAAGCGGAAGACGACGGATCAGAACGGAACCCGCCATCCGTCCATCGTCTTTAGTCTCTATATGTTTTTTTTGTGTGTGTTTAAATCGGTGGGTTTAAGTGTGAACGTGTGTGTTTGTGTCATGAGGTAAATAAATGAGAGCACGTATGAGGATGTCGGTGTGCCAACATGCCAATCACCCAGGCAACCAGTGGGGAGCTGTGTGTATGTGTGTGTAGCGTGGGCTTAGCAGGTCTTCGGTAAGATGCTGTTTTTCTGTCAACCTGCTTTGCCCCGTAAATCCTCGCTGAGGGGTGGGAGATAGAAACCGATCCTGCACAACATGGCAGCCATGACTTTGATCTGTACCCAGAGACCAGAACGCCCACTAAACCTGTCAGAGGGCTAAACCCCGAAGTCAGAGATCATACACTCTCAGACAGAAAAAAATCTCCCCAAAATGTTGGCGCTGCTTCTCTGAAAGAGGTTTTTTTTTGCTTTCGTGAGCTAAAAATTCTCATTTTATATTAAATACAGATTAAAACGCTCAGATTCGTTAAATCCAAAATTTACCAAAATAAAGCTCATAAAAACATTTAGTCCGTTTATTTGACTTTTTAACCTGGGGAATTCCCCCATCCTCTCGCTCCTCGTTTAGTTCTACACTATGTGTGCATGCATGACACAGCCTAAATTTCATCTGAGGCCTGAAATGGGATTCCAAACAGAGCATGTGCAAGAGCTGTAGTTCTTAGCCCGACCCGTTGGGTCTTTGATACCGTTAAGCATTTCAAAGACCCAATGGGCAACAACGAGTTTGAAAGTTGGTTGTGTTGGGCTTGGGCGTCTTCTGCTTATCCGGGGCCTGGTGGTGGGGGGATCTACTTTCCTACCCTCACCATGGTAACCAGGATCTACATTCCTACTCTCACCATGGTAACCAGGATCTACGTTCCTACCCTCACCATAGTAACCAGGATCTACATTCTTACCTTCACCATGGTAACCAGGATCTACGTTCCTACCCTCACCATGGTAACCGGGATCTACGTTCCTACCCTCACCATGGTAACCAGGATCTACGTTCCTACCCTCACCATGGTAACCGGGATCTACGTTCCTACCCTCACCATGGTAACCGGGATCTACGTTCCTACCCTCACCATAGTAACCAGGATCTACATTCTTACCCTCACCATGGTAACCAGGATCTACGTTCCTACCCTCACCATGGTAACCGGGATCTACGTTCCTACCCTCACCATGGTAACCGGGATCTACGTTCTGACCCTCACCATGGTAACCGGGATCTACGTTCTGACCCTCACCATAGTAACCGGGATCTACATTCCTATCCTCACCATGGTAACCAGGATCTACGTTCCTACACTCACCATGGTAACCAGGATCTACGTTCCTACCCTCACCATGGTAACCAGGATCTACGTTCCTACCCTCACCATGGTAACCAGGATCCACGTTCCTACCCTCACCATGGTAATCAGGATCTATGTTCCTACCCTCACCATGGTAACCAGGATCTATGTTCCTACTCTCACCATGGTAACCAGGATCTACGTTCCTACTCTCACCATGGTAACCAGGATCTACGTTCCTACCCTCACCATGGTAACCAGGATCCACGTTCCTACCCTCACCATGGTAACCAGGATCTACGTTCCTACCCTCACCATGGTAACCAGGATCTACGTTCCTACTCTCACCATGGTAACCAGGATCTACGTTCCTACCCTCACCATAGTAACCAGGATCTACATTCCTACCCTCACCATGGTAACCAGGATCTACATTCCTACTCTCACCATGGTAACCAGGATCTATGTTCCTACCCTCACCATGGTAACCAGGATCTACATTCCTACCCTCACCATGGTAACCAGGATCTACGTTCCTACTCTCACCATAGTAACCAGGATCTACATTCCTACCCTCACCATGGTAACCAGGATCTACATTCCTACCCTCACCATGGTAACCAGGATCTACATTCCTACCCTCACCATGGTAACCAGGATCTACGTTCCTACCCTCACCATGGTAACCAGGATCTACATTCCTACCCTCACCATGGTAACCAGAATCTACGGTCCTACCCTCACCATGGTAACCAGGATCTACGTTCCTTCTCCGAACAGGTTGCCAGTCTGTCACAGTGCCACACAGACACACTTAACTCTAGCAGCCAATCAACCTAACATGTATGTTTTTAGAGGAAACCAGAGAAAACCCACACATACAGAGGGAGAACATGCAAAGACCACACAGGAAGACCAGTTTTCCAAGTGTCATCCCCACCCTCGACTTAAACCCTGACCTTCTCGCTGTGAGGCCACCGTGTTATCCACCGTGCCGCCTGAGAACAAAATTCTCTGAAAGCAATGATTCTGTTTGTGAGTTTCTTCTCGTGTGTTTTAACCGCCTGCTCTCCGTCTCTCCTCCAGCTGCGGTGGATTACCTGGCAAAGAACGTCAGCCTCTCCAACCAGCGCAGGATGAAACTAGCGGACCACTCGGCTGTTCTGGGACTGCTCCAAGTCGAGACCGGACAAGCTTACTAGCACCACAAAGACTCAGGGCCTCATTTCCTACCCTCACCATGGTAACCAGCGAGCTGACGGCCAAATCCGACCGGACACCGACTTCAAACTGAGCGATTTACGAAGACGATGGAGTGCGTGGACGTTTGTGTCACTCTGAGCCAAGTTAGAAGCTGGCATACGCAAACCGTAGGAGGCGGGGATAAGACGACACCGTGGTCAGAAGCTATTTGGTACTCCTTTAAGGTTGGCATGGTAACCACCTCTCAGTTACTCTCACTGGTTGGCAACACCACAGCGGCACAAGCGGCAGTAAAGCGGCACAAGCGGCACTGACTCATCTAAGGACCATGACACATGTGTCATGCCGCTTACATGATCTATATTTGGAGTTGTAAAGGCGTGGTAAAGGTGGCATGGGTTTCAAATTCCCCGCACCTGTGATTTTTTTTTTTACCTGTGATTTAAGTTGAGCCAAAAAAAAAAAACCTCTTCCTCAGTCAAAGATCCACGTCATTCTTAGTAAATGAGGCCCTCGGTCACCAGCACAACCTGTACCTCCTGCTACTAAACAGATCTCAGTGTGTGTGTGTGTGTGTGTATGTGTGTGTGTGTGTGTGTGTGAGAGAGACAAACAGAGAGAGAGACTGAAATGTAGCTTTTTTTTTTAAAGATTCCGTTTCACTTATTTATCAGGAAAAACTCACAAATTAGGAATTTCTTATACAGTGGTCCCTTAGGGTTACGTCTCTACCCTCACCATGGTAACCAGGATCTAAATTCCTACCCTCACCATGGTAACCAGGATCTAAATTCCTACCCTCACCATGGTAACCAGGATCTACGTTCCTCCCCTCACCATGGTAACCAGGATCTACGTTCCTACCCTCACCGTGGTAATCAGGATCTACGTTCCTACCCTCACCATGGTAACCAGGATCTACGTTCCTACCCTCACCATGGTAACCAGGATCTACGTTCCTACCCTCACCATGGTAACCAGGATCTACGTTCCTACCCTCACCGTGGTAATCAGGATCTACGTTCCTACCCTCACCATGGTAACCAGGATCTACGTTCCTACCCTCACCGTGGTAATCAGGATCTATGTTCCTACCCTCACCATGGTAACCAGGATCTAAATTCCTACCCTCACCATGGTAACCAGGATCTACGTTCCTACCCTCACCATGGTAACCAGGATCTACGTTCCTACCCTCACCATGGTAACCAGGATCTACGTTCCTACCCTCACCGTGGTAATCAGGATCTACGTTCCTACCCTCACCATGGTAACCAGGATCTACGTTCCTACCCTCACCGTGGTAATCAGGATCTACGTTCCTACCCTCACCATGGTAACCAGGATCTACGTTCCTACCCTCACCATGGTAATCAGGATCTATGTTCCTACCCTCACCATGGTAACCAGGATCTATGTTCCTACCCTCACCATGGTAACCAGGATCTACGTTCCTACTCTCACCATGGTAACCAGGATCTACGTTCCTACTCTCACCATGGTAACCAGGATCTACGTTCCTACCCTCACCATGGTAACCAGGAGCTATGTTCCTCCCCTCACCATGGTAACCAGGATCTACGTTCCTCCCCTCACCATGGTAACCAGGATCTACATTCCTACCCTCACCGTGGTAACCAGGATCTACATTCCTACCCTCACCGTGATAACCGGGATCTACATTCCTACCCTCACCATGGTAACCAGGATCTAAATTCCTACCCTCACCATGGTAACCAGGATCTACGTATGTTCCTACCCTCACCATGGTAACCAGGATCTATGTTCCTACTCTCACCATGGTAACCAGGATCTACGTTCCTACTCTCACCATGGTAACCAGGATCTACATTCCTACCCTCACCATGGTAACCAGGATCTACGTTCCTACCCTCACCATGGTAACCAGGATCTACGTTCCTACCCTCACCATGGTAACCAGGATCTACGTTCCTACCCTCACCACGGTAACCAGAGCCTGAGTGATTAACACTACAGTACTGTAACATCTACGTTTTGAAGTGTTTCGGGATCTTTAAACCAAATCTTTGTGTCTGGTTTTAAAACTGAAATATGCAGCTTTAATCATTCCTCAGTCGAGACCAGGAGAAGTTTAAACGTGACCGAGTGTTTTTGGACCAAACTTTATAAGCAGAGACGTTAAAGCAAGGGGGCCCAACCAGTCGATTGACTGGTTCCACGTTGACGGCCAGGTGTGTAGACAAAACAATGAACTGAATTCAGTGTTTCCAAGTGGGTGAGTTTGACGAGTATTCAGACCCTCGAGCCACTTTTTTTTTCAAAAAGAATTAATCCAGCATTTTTTTCTTGTGTTATAAGAGAGTTTTGGAGTCTGTGACGTGAAAGCATGTTGTTAAGTCTGTTCTCAATGAGCAGTGACTGGTGCTGCTGTAGCTCCGCCCCCTCCCAAAGCGCTGCGTGCAAGTGGAAAATGTCTGTGTGTGGACTGGTAGACCTCGGTATGTGTGTGTGTGTGTGTGTGTGTGTGTGTGTGTGGTAGCTCTTGGGATAAAACGTTGGGCACCCCTGCCTCACACGGTCTGGTCGTATCTACCCGTCTGGACTCACCTGAACGAACTCTCTGGACTATTTGATTAGCATTCCCATTGGGTGTGGGCACTGCCAGGGTACATATTATTCTGGTTATTTATCTTCTAACTTTGCCCACTTTCTGTAAATATGTTTTTTTTCACAACAAACCAAACCAGGTGGAGAAAATGGGTGAAAGGGCAACGTTAAACATTTCATTAGGTCGTCTTCCGCTTGTTAGGTTCCAGGTCCCAGGGGCATAAGCCTCAGACGGGAAGCCCAGGCTTCTCTCACCGCTGGGTGCATCCTCCATCTCACCCGGAAGGATCCTGAGGTGTTCCCTGTCCAGCTGTGAGACACAGTCTCTCCAGCGGGTCCATGGTCTGCCTCTTGGTCTCCTCCCGGTGAGAGGGAACACCTCACCGGGGAGGGGCTTTTCCACCAGTGTAGCTCTCATTCACCCATTCACACCTGATGGGAACGCTGCCATGCAAGCTGTAAACCACCATTAGGAGGAATTGGAGGTTTGGTGTCTTGCTTAAGGAAACCTTGGCATGAATTCCTGGCAGGGGATCGAACCAGCAACCCTCTGGTTACAGGGCGGCCGAAACACCTCACCGACGAGTCGTTCGGAAGGCATCCTAACCAGATGCCCTACCCACCCGCATCGGTCTTCTCTCAATCCGGAGGAGGAACGGCTCTACTCCTCCCTGCTCTCTCTAGCTCTGAGTGAGAGCCCAGCCACCCTGCGGAGGAAGCTCATTTCGCCCGCTTGTACCCGCGATCTTAAACATGTTAAGTTTTCATGCCTCTCGTTTGTTGAAATAAGTGTGAAAGTTTTGCATGTATATTTTACTGTATAATTTATTCTGTACTCGTCTAGTGAAAGATTTGTATCCGATTCAACTTATTGATGTGAAAACGATTTTGTCTTTTCATTAAAGATCTACGAGTGGACCAAAACGAACGGTGACGTGTGGGCTCAGCTTACTGTCTGTCCGTCCATCTACATGTTCATTCAAGTCAGTTTCTTCCATCTAACCCTATCTGCTGCATCCTCTTCAGTCACACCAACTATCTTCATGTCTTCATTCACTGTATCCATGAACCTCCTCTTTGGTCTTCCTCTAGTCCTCTTTCCTGGTGGTTCCAAACCCAGCATCCTTCTTCTGATGTACTCTCTCTCTCCTCTGCACATGTCCAAACCATCTCAGTCTGACCTCTCTGACTTTAAAACCTCTAACATGTGCTGTTCCTCTGATCCTGTCCATCCTGGTCACTCCCAGAGAGATCCTCAGCATCTTCATCTCTGCTACAAACATCTCTGTTTCCTGTCTTTTCCTCAGTGACACTGTCTCTAGACCAATCAGCATGGCCGCTCTCCCCACACTGTCTCTAGACCAATCAGCATGGCCGCTCTCACCACACTGTCTCTAGACCAATCAGCATGGCCGCTCTCACCACACTGTCTCTAGACCAATCAGCATGGCCGCTCTCACCACACTGTCTCTAGACCAATCAGCATGGCCGCTCTCACCACACTGTCTCTAGACCAATCAGCATGGCCGCTCTCACCACACTGTCTCTAGACCAATCAGTATGGCCGCTCTCACCACACTGTCTCTAGACCAATCAGCATGGCCGCTCTCACCACACTGTCTCTAGACCAATCAGCATGGCCGCTCTCACCACACTGTCTCTAGACCAATCAGCATGGCCGCTCTCACCACACTGTCTCTAGACCAATCAGCATGGCCACTCTCACCACGGTTTTGTACACTTTCATTTTATCTGAATCTCTTCTATCACACATCACACCTGATACTTTTCTCCACCCATTCCAGCCTGGCTGCACACGCTTCTTCACCTCTTTACCTATCAAACCTTAGCCTGGTGAACCATTCCTGGTAACAGAATGGTTTGGGTAGACTTGAAAATGGTCATGATCCCTCCTCTCGTCGGGAACACTGCTTCCCTCTTATCCCATACCCCTAATTCGGTACACCTCTTCCTACTCCCCAGGTGTGTCTTGTTTCCATTGGACAATTTTAGCCCTGGTGTCCCTCACTTCCTGGCTGGATCCTTCCTCTGCTGCTTCCCCTTCTGCACACTGCTCCACTGGTCTCCAGTGCTGCTTTCAGGTAGCCAAGATGGTCTCTCTCATTAGCTCTGGTCCTCATCCGTCTGAGCTCCTACCGCCAGGCTCCTGGTGCACCTTGCCTTCCTGTTGAGCTCCATCCCTCTGGTCCCCTAGACACCCAGTCGAGCACCATCCTCCCCTTGATGTCAAGGTGAGGTCTCCATCCAGTTCCTCATCTTGCCGAGCTCTGTCTGGTTCTGCACTTCCTCCAATAAACTGGTTTAAACTGACATTCCATCTGGGTCCTACTTCACTACCCTCACCACCATCATGGCAGGAAATATTACTTTGAACATCACAGATTTTAACAAACACTTAATGTTTCAGATTAAAACAGTAAAGTTTTAAACAGAGAAATAAAAAAAGACCGTTTCACTGTCATTGCTTTATACTGACCTCATGTGGTGACTTGTGATATTGCACCACAGTCAATTTAAACATAGACATTCTTTGTCCAAAATTACTTGGAAACAAATCCCTGCTTCAACAAATAAATTCATCCTTCAACCAATAACAGCGTCCACAATTAATCAGCCATTTTATTTTAAGTCTTGATTTAAACATCTAGGATTGACTCAAAACTTAGTTACCACACTTTTGGCAGGAGTTACAGCCTTAAGTGGGTTTGAATCTGACGCCACAAGCTTGGATCGCCTTTTCTTGAAGTGTCGTCCATTCCTCTTTGCAGAACCGCTCAAGCTCCATCAGGGTGGATGGGAAGCGTCGGCGGGTGTTCAACAGGATTCAAATCTGGGTTCTGGCTGGGCGTTTTAAGGGCATTAACAGAGTTGTTCTGAAGCCACACCTTCATATCTTGGCGGTGGGTTTTAGACCATTGTCCTGCTGAAAACCGTCGCCCCCGTCCGAGGTCCAGAGCGCCTTGGATCAGGTTATCATCCAGAATGTTTCATCCAGCTTTCCCTCGATCTCCACCAGTCTTCTAGTTCCTCCTCACATCATGATGCTGCCACCACCGTGCTTCGCTGTAGAGATGCTACTGGCCTGGTTTTGTTCGAGCAGAACGCCTGACATTCACTCTGAAAAGCTCCATTTTGCTCTCATTAGACCACAGAATTTTTGATTGGATGGGCTTCCATGTGCTTTAGTAAGCAGGAGCTTCCGTCTGGCCGTTCCACCATACAGGCCTATTGCTGCAGAGATGGTTGACCTTCTGGAAGGCTCTCCTCTGAGCCTCTAACAGGGGGAACATTGGGTTATTTGTTACCACTCTGACCAAGACCATTCTCCCTGATCGCTCAGCTTAGATGGCCGTGCAAACCTGGGAAGAAACTTTACTATAAGTACAGGTCGTCTGTAATGCTGTGTCATCCCGTACTGACATTTTCTGCTTATCCAGGGCCGAGGCATTGGGGACAAACAGCCTCAGATGGGAAACCCAGTCTTCCCTCACCTCGGCTGCATCCTCCAGCTCACCTGGGAGGATCCCGAGGTATTCCCCATCCAGCTGGGTGTCAAGCAATCAAAATGCAACACTCACAAAAGTAGGGTTTCCTGGGACCGTGCTGTGGATGGTGGTAGAGCCTTTAATCAGTGTGTCCATCTAAGTTTTACCCTGTTATATCAGACTGTTTCAGTCATGCCATGGAAACAGTCAGACCTCGCTACTTTAAAGTCTGTTCGCTCCGCGGTGGGAAGGTACGTTTTTACTTCTACTTTCTGGTCAAAATCGGACGTATTTAACGTGTTAACAAGGCTGGCTGTAAAATTAAACTGTAACCAGATCTGCACAGTCTTTCCATTGAATAAAACTCACAGAAATTTTCTTTGCTCCGGGTTTAAATTCTTGCTGAAACACACCGGATACCAGGATCGACCTCCGGGTTTAGCTACTCATCAAGCGACGGTTTTGTTTGACGTAATCTCTGTTCACTGATTGGCCGACTGTCACAAAAGCTTACAAATTTGCTGCTACCTGACCATCGCCGGTTACATCAAACTGTTTCTTTCTCTACGTGGAAACAGTCTGACCTCGCAGCATTGGGGTTCACTCACTCCGCAGTGGACGGGTAAAAGCATTCCTTCCTAGAAGGAGCTGATGTGACGAATGTAATGCATCCAAACAGTCAGTGTGGTCCAGAAAACAGAGCCTGAAAACAAACCATTAACTCTTACCAACACGGACCGCGTAGTATGGTTGATCTTCTTTTTTCAGCTATAGAACTACAAACATGGCGTCCGTGCGAATCATCTCTATTTGCTGATTGGACAGACATTTCATGCCACCACTACTGGCATGATTCCCTTGCTCACCACCAGAGAGAGCCTGGGACCTTCCTTCATCACCCTGAATTGGAACACCTGAGGGTGATTGGTCTGCTGCCTATTTAAAGGCAGTCTGTCTTGCCTTCAGGGTCCGGGATCATCCCTTCCAGCCAGGTGTTCCTGGCTGCCTGACTAAGACATGCCTGGTTGATCCATGTATTTTCTCCTTCACAGCTTTACTGGACTTGTTTACTAAATAAATAATGTTTGTCGTCTGCACTTGGGTCCTCCTCCTCCTTCTGCACCCACATTCAGATCCACCTCTAGAGACAGAGTGGCTGGAAGGAGAGTCCTCCATGTTTCATTTTGTGACTGGAGTACGGTCCCTAAAATTGAGCATGGGCACCATATACAAAAGAATTTGTTTCCATGAGCAAAGCAAACATTCGGCTTTTCGATCATTTCTTTCTTGCTTTAAAGGTCCCCTATTATGCAAAACTGACTTTTATGAGGTTTTAACCTTTTATTTTACTTAGTACTACCCCAAACAATCCCCCAAAGTGTGTTTTATTGTGATTCATGCTATTTTGAGATATTTAAAGTCAAAGTAAGGGGCGTGTTCTCCAAACCTCTAACGACTGGTGGAACATAGTGACGTACATCTGTTTTTTGTTCAGCCCCCTGCAGCTCAAACACCCTCCCCCACTTCTACCTGCTCTCCACCCTGATATCCACCCATTTCCGTGCTTCATTCTACTGTGAAGCACACCTCGCCCCTCCCGCTCCACGCTGTGCTGGGTGGGTAGGGAAATCACAATGAATGACAACCAATCGCAACCAACGGGGCGGGTCCCGGGAAAAAAAAAATAAAAAAAGACTGAAACAAGCTGTTTTGACTTCCGGGTCTGAAACTGCGCTCCTAAACAGGGTAGTATTTAAAAACTATTGTGTTGAGATTGTGGCGGAATGTAAAATTATGCATATCAGATACATAGCACAGGATAAAATAAGGGAAAAAAAGCATAATAGGGGACCTTTAAAATGACCCAATAAGCACCAGATCAAGCGCCCGAGTCTCACTCAGCAGGCCCCGTTTTCCTTTAAATCCTAGAATTGTTCCTGGATATGTCGGCTAGCCGGGTCCCCGCTGTCGGAGCACTCCGTAAGGGGATTGCACCTTTTATATCGCCAGCTTACCGGGTGCACATTGTTCCCACTGGCAATGCTATCAGCTTGTAAGTAGTGTGCGACAGACAGGAGGATGAATGTGTAATAAAACGTTGGTTCTTCTCAGACAGCCGTTGTTTCAGATCCATCTCATTTTACCAGAGCTTTCCTCGTTTAACAAAAGAAGGTGAAGCACATTATCTTTTTCCAACTACTTCATCCCCACGTCGTCTGACTGCCTGGCAGATTCCTGCTCTTTCATTCAGTGTCAGGCTTTTCCTTAAATCTGCTGTCTCTTTATGTCTTATCGCGGGGCTCGGCTGGACGGGTGATTACCCCGGAGACACCTCTCTGTTCTACCCCACCCTGCTCTTACAGCATCCCACTCGTACTAATCTCTTCCCCCAGTGGCTCAGGGAAGTTAAGCTGAGGGATGACGGGAGTCTCGGGCTCATCAATCAGACTCGTTTGGGTAAAAATACTTAAGCACCTTTGAGTCACTGTTAGTGAACGTGACAGCTGCTGGAGGTGGCACCCCGAAATGAAGGTGCCCGTAAAACGTCTTATTTATCGTTCATTATCTTTAATTTGATTGATTAAATTTATCAAAAAAGTAGTTTATTTTATGTTTTATGAGCAAAAAAAGTCAAAATATAGACTTAAAAAACATTTTGTGTTGAGAGAATTAAAAAAAAACTGCCATCTGAAAGGAGCTCGGACGGTAGCCGTTGCTCGTCCGGATCGAGAGAAGCCAGATGAGGATGGTCAGGCATCTGGTCAGGATGCCTTCCTCTCCAGTGAGGCGTTCCGTTCCACCAGTAGACCCAAAGGCTGACCGCAGTCCTGCTGAGGAGGAGACCATGTCTCACAGCTGGACAGGGAAAACCTCAGGATCCTTCTTGGTGAGCTGGAGGATGCAGCTGGGGTGAGAGAAGCCTGGGTTTCCCGTGTAAGGCTGTTGCCCTCACAACCTGGCCTCTCGGTCTCCTCCTGGTGAGGAGCACCTCACCAGCGAGACACTCGGCAGGCATCCTAACCAGATGCCCGAACCACGTTTGAGGAGCGTTCCGTCAAACGTGAGGTGAGGGTAGGACCGTATATCCTGGTTACCATGGTGAGGCTAGGAACGTAGATCCTGGTTACCATGGTGAGGGTAGGAGCATAGATCCTGGTTACCATGGTGAGGGTAGGAACGTAGATCCTGGTTACCATGGTGAGTGTAGGAACGTACATCCTGGTTGCCATGGTGAGGGTAGGAGGGTAGATCCTGTTTACCATGGTGAGGGGAGGAACGTAGATCTTGGTTACCATGGTGAGGGTAGGAACGTAGATCCTGGTTACCGTGGTGAGGGTAGGAACGTAGATCCTGGTTACCGTGGTGAGGGTAGGAAAGTAGATCCTGGTTACCACGGTGAGGGTAGGAACGTAGATCCTGGTTACCATGGTGAGGGGAGGAACGTAGATCCTGGTTACCATGGTGAGGGGAGGAACGTAGATCTTGGTTACCATGGTGAGGGTAGGAACGTAGATCCTGGTTACCGTGGTGAGGGTAGGAACGTAGATCCTGGTTACCATGGTGAGGGTAGGAATGTAGATCCTGGTTACCGTGGTGAGGGTAGGAACGTAGATCCTGGTTACCATGGTGAGGGTAGGAACGTAGATCCTGGTTACCACGGTGAGGGTAGGAACGTAGATCCTGGTTACCATGGTGACGTCCTGATTGTTGCAGACGCCTCTGTCGATCTCCCGCTCCATTCTTTGTCTTTGAATCGTATCAAAACGTGGATTCAAAAGGACTTGTTATGTAATTTTGTTTCTATTTTTGTCGTCGATTCACTCACAGCTTTTTTTTCTTCTTAAATGATTAACGAGGAGGTAAAAACATGCGTCTCTTCTGTTCTAAAACAAGGTTCACATCTACATCAATTATTTACCTGCTGGATTATTTTTTCCTCCCTGCATTGCGGGCGGGGGAATGGAGGGATGGTAGGATGGAGGGGGGCGTGGTACCCCAACATCTCTCCCTAGGAAGAACCTCTCTAACTCTTCCAGGGCGGTTCGTGGACGGATCTAAAGGCTTCCATCATGAGCAGCGTGGTCCAGAACCCGTACATCGGCCGGACCCCGAGCTCCCGGGTGAGTCCAGATGGGTGCGGATGAAAGAAAGAAAAGCTTTTAAATTTTTAGTGAGGATGTTTTTGGGAAACACAGCTGGTGAGAAACCCCCTGCAGAATGTCATGAGGTGGTGACGGTGGAGATGTAGGACCTAGAAGCACAGCCAGTTTTAACCAGTTAATCAGGGGTTAGGGTAGCAGGGTTGGGCTGTGCACCCTGGAAACCAGCCTAGGGAGGCTTGGCAGAACCAGACAGAGGAGGGACAACATCATGGCTGCAGCAGAGTAGAACAGCAGATGAAGAAGAAGACGAGACACAGGTGCAGACATCAGGGAGAGGCTGTAGGGGGCAGGTGTGCTGAATTAGAGTGTTGGGCAGGATTAGGAGGAAGGATATCGTCCGGAAGGGCAGAGGATCGTGATACAGACCAGCTGGTGAGGGTTGAGATCCACCAAAGAAGATTTTTGTTTTTGGTCAAGATGAATTGTTGAAGGATTAGTTTTGATGGTCTCGGAATCTGGTCTCTGCTCAAACCAGAATGTCCTGGAATCTTTACTTTCAAAGTCATGGAACTTAATTAGAGAAGCCGAGAAGTTCGTCAGTCAAACTGAACGAGGTCAGACCCTAAGTGGAGGAGTTCAAGTGTGTAAGGCTTGTAGATCCTGGTTACAATGGTGAGGGTAGGCACATAGATCATGGTTACCATGGTGAGGGTAGGAACGTAGATCATGGTTACCATGGTGAGGGTAGGAACGTAGATTCTGGTTACCATGGTGAGGGTAGGAACGTAGATCCTGGTTACCATGGTGAGGGTAGGAACGTAGATCCTGGTTACCATGGTGAAGGTAGGAACGTAGATCCTGGTTACCATGGTGAAGGTAGGAACGTAGATCCTGGTTACCAAGGTGAGGGTAGGAACGTAGATCCTGGTTACCGTGGTGAGGGTAGGAACATAGATCCTGGTTACCATGGTGAGGGTAGGAACATAGATCTTGGTTACCATGGTGAGGGTAGGAACGTAGATCCTGGTGACCATGGTGAGGGTAGGAACGTAGATCCTGGTTACCATAGTGAGGGTAGGAACGTAGATCTTGGTTACCATAGTGAGGGTAGGAACGTAGATCCTGGTTACCATGGTGAGGGTAGGAACGTAGATCCTGGTGACCATGGTGAGGGTAGGAACGTAGATCCTGGTTACCATAGTGAGGGTAGGAACGTAGATCTTGGTTACCATAGTGAGGGTAGGAACATAGATCCTGGTTACCACGGTGAGGGTAGGAATGTAGATCCTGGTTACCATGGTGAGGGTAGGAACGTAGATCCTGGTTACCACGGTGAGGGTAGGAATGTAGATCCTGGTTACCATGGTGAGGGTAAGAAAGTAGATCCTGGTTACCATGGTGAGGGTAGGAACATAGATCCTGGTTACCATGGTGAGGGTAGGAACGTAGATCCTGGTTACCATGGTGAGGGTAGGAATGTAGATCCTGGTTACCATGGTGAGGGTAGGAACGTAGATCCTGGTTACCATGGTGAGGGTAGGAACGTAGATCGACTTGTAAATCCAGAGCTTTACTTTTCGGCTCAGCTCCTTCTTCACCATGACAGATTGATGCAGCGTCCTAATTCTTGCAGATGCTGCACCAGTCACTCTGACGATCTCCCGCTCCATCCTTCCCCCACTCGCGAACAAGACCCTGAGATATTGAAACTCCTCCACTTGGAGCAGGACCGTGTCCCTGAACTGCAGGGGGCGTTCCACCCTTCTCTAATTAAACCCAACCCTGATTTCACTGAACCTTGGTTTGGTGTCACCCATCAGATCTAAATGGTAGACAATAGGGTGTAACTCCCTCTGTCTGTCTGTCCTTTGCGTCCATCTGTAGCTGCCCAAACCCGGTGGAAGCGGAGTGGTCCCTCCAGGTGGCCGGGAGGGCAGTCTGATCCACCGTAGCAGCATCAGCAGCGACAGCAGTGGCTCCGGCGGAAGGATCCTCTCCTTCTTGTCCATGAATGACAGCTGCTTCCTGCCAGAGCACGCCTTGGAGCAGGAGGAGCGGAGGCGGAGGAACCGGCAGATTGCCGAGATCCGGCGTCTTAAAGAGGTCCGGGCCGCAGCACAACTGAAAAACCTAGAGGACTTCCTAAAGATGAACCATGTGTCCCTCAGAGAGAGCACGTCTTTCAGCACTGGCATGACCTACAGGTGGCACACGCTGCTTCTACAGCCTACAGTTAACTCTTCATATAGACTTATTCTTGTTTTGGACTAACAGAATTTTTCTATCAACAGAAATCTTGGCAAATCGGGTCTGCGGGTGTCGTGTTTGGGATTAGGTGAGCTCGTCCACGCCAGGGAAACACGGACGTACAAAACTGTTTTAAAAAAAATAATCCAATGTGTTCTCGTCCAGGGACATGGGTGACATTTGGAGGGCAAATTACAGATGAGGTATCTCCCATTAGAACCCTCCTCCTCTCATGTGGAACCCTTCCTCACTCCCATCCTACCTTTTGCCCTAATGTTGCACACCTCAATCCTCAGGTGTGTCGTATCTCCCTTCGGATTATTTAAGACCTGTTTACCCTCACTTCCTTGTTGGATCGTTCCTCTGGTGCAGCATGATTCCTCACCCATATGGTCATGATGGTTTCCCTCCACATCTGGTACCGGTACCTCACCCTGCTCCTGGTGTCTGGTCTCTCCTCCTGTTGGGCCTCTATGGTCCGTGAAACTGATCCGTCTTTAAAAAAATATAAACAAAAATAAACAAAAAATATGTCAATCGTTTGTGCTGTAAAATTTTCAGTTGTGCTATTTTAGTTTTTTTTTATTTTAGGAATTCGATTTGAACGATGACGTCATCAAAGATGGTGACGGATGACGTCATCGTCCAAATCTTTTTTTATTTTAAAAAATTTAAATAGAAAAAAATTTAATAAACTAAAAAAAAATATAATAAACTAAAAAAAATTATTTAAAAAAATTAATTGGACGATGACGTCATAGGAGCTTTATTTTTTCCGGGAGTCGCCGTCTTTGATGACGTCATCGTTCAAATCGTATTCAAATAAAAAAAAATGAAAATAGCACAAACAAAAATTTTTTTAGCACAAACGATTGACATATTTTGTGTTTATTTTTGTTTATATTTTTTTAGAGGTGCCAGCTTCATGGAGGTGAGCTCCTACCTTCTGGTCCCTCCTGGTGATCTGTGTGTCTGGTTCTGCACTAATAAACTAATTAAAACTGGCTTTGCATCTGAGTCCTACTTCACCACCATCACCATCCTCACCACCCTCACCACCCTCACCATCCTCACCATCCTCACCACCATCACCACCATCATCACCATCACCACCCTCACCACCCTCATCACCCTCACCATCCTCATCATCCTCATCATCCTCATCACCCTCATCACCCTCATCACCCTCATCACCCTCATCACCCTCATCATCCTCATCACCCTCATCACCCTCATCACCCTCATCACCCTCATCACCCTCACCACCCTCACCATCCTCACCATCATCACCACCATCACCACCCTCACCACCTTCATCACCCTCACCATCCTCACCACCCTCACCATCCTCACCATCATCACCACCATCACCACCATCATCACCCTCACCACCATCACCATCCTCACCACCCTCACCACCCTCATCACCCTCATCACCCTCATCATCCTCATCACCCTCATCACCCTCATCACCCTCATCACCCTCATCACCCTCATCACCCTCATCACCCTCATCATCCTCATCACCCTCATCATCCTCATCACCCTCATCACCCTCATCACCCTCACCACCCTCATCACCCTCACCATCATCACCACCCTCACCACCATCATCACCCTCACCACCATCACCACCCTCACCACCATCACCACCATCACCACCCTCACCACCCTCACCACCATCACCACCCTCACCACCATCACCACCCTCATCATCCTCACCACCCTCACCATTCTCACCATCCTCATCATCACCCTCACCATCCTCATCACCATCACCACCATCACCACCCTCACCACCATCACCACCCTCACCACCATCATCACCCTCACCACCATCACCACCCTCACCACCATCACCACCATCACCACCCTCACCACCCTCACCACCATCACCACCCTCACCACCATCACCACCCTCATCATCCTCACCACCCTCACCATTCTCACCATCCTCATCATCACCCTCACCATCCTCACCACCCTCACCACCATCACGACACCAGTATCCTCCACAAGAACCCTCCACCACTACCCACGAGGCGAGACCTTTCTTGCCCCCGTTTCAGGTAACTGTAGGTTGTGTTTTGGAGTTTGTCTTCTTTCCACATTCATCTCCATGTTTTTTTTCTCTCTTTAAAGCTTCCATTTCCTCCTCTGGTCTGTTCCAGGTGGCAGAGCAGTTGGTGACGTACGCCTATGAAAGTGGAATCAACCTGTTTGACACGGCAGAGATTTATAACGCTGGAAGGTGAGCAGTAAGATTTCAGTTTAAACTTCTGGTAATCTAAGTCCGACTGAGTGAGTCTGTTTTTTTTTCACAGGGCTGAGCTGGTGTTAGGAAGTATCCTAAAGAAGAAAGGATGGAGGTAAAGAAAGTAGTTCCTTCTTGGAAGGTTTGGAATGACAATGTGTGCTTGTGAACTGGTTAGAGATGCCCTTGGGACTCCATGGACATACACAGATCGACACGCCCTGTCGATCTCCATGCTGGCCGTGCTGATTGGTCTAGAGACAGTGCGGTGAGAGCGGCCATGCTGATTGGTCTAGAGACAGTGTGGTGAGAGCGGCCATGCTGATTGGTCTAGAGACAGTGTGGTGAGAGCGGCCATGCTGATTGGTCTAGAGACAGTGTGGTGAGAGCGGCTATGCTGATTGGTCTAGAGACAGCGTGGTGAGAGCGGCCATGCTGATTGGTGTAGAGACAGTGTGGTGAGAGCGGCCGTGCTGATTGGTCTAGAGACAGTGTGGTGAGAGCGGCCATGCTGATTGGTCTAGAGACAGCGTGGTGAGAGCGGCCGTGCTGATTGGTCTAGAGACAGTGTGGTGAGAGCGGCCGTGCTGATTGGTCTAGAGACAGCGTGGTGAGAGCGGCCGTGCTGATTGGTCTAGAGACAGTGTGGTGAGAGCGGCCGTGCTGATTGGTCTAGAGACAGTGTGGTGAGAGCGGCCATGCTGATTGGTCTAGAGACAGCGTGGTGAGAGCGGCCATGCTGATTGGTCTAGAGACAGTGTCACTGATGAAAAGACAGGAAACAGAGATGTTTGTATCAGAGATGAAGATGCTGAGGATCTCTCTGGGAGTGACCAGGATGGACAGGATCAGAGGAACAGCACATGTTAGAGGTTTTAAAGTCAGAGAGGTCAGACTGAGATGGTTTGGACATGTACAGAGGAGAGAGAGAGAGTACATCAGAAGAAGGATGCTGGGTTTAGAACCACCAGGAAAGAGGACTAGAGGAAGACCAAAGAGGAGGTTCATGGATACAGTGAAGACATGAAGATAGTTGGTGTGACTGAAGAGGATGCAGCAGATAGGGTTAGATGTTAGAAACTGACTTAATGTGGCGCCTCCTGGAGGGAAATGGATGAATGTCCATGTCCAAACCATCTCAGTCTGGCCTCTCTGACTTTAAAACCTCTAACATGTGCTGTTCCTCTGATCCTGTCCATCCTGAAATATGTCTATAAGATGTCTGTCTTGGAACCAGACATCGACGTTCCTCTCGCTTAGTTTAGAAACATACGACCAATTACTTTTAAACCAATCCCGTCCCGTTTGGTTGATTTTTTTCTGTTGTTTCAGTAGAAAATTAAACCCATTGAATGATTTTTTTTCCTTGTTTTGTTTTTTTTTTAGACGTTCCAGTTTGGTCGTCACGACAAAGATCTTCTGGGGTGGAAAGTAAGAACACATGTTTTTATTTTCCTCCATATTACGTATAAGTTAGGTCTGAAAAGATAAAAAAAAAATTAGAAAATAAACTAGTTTTATTAAAATTTTCTAAAAGAAAAAGATAAAAAAAAAAAATGTATAAAACTTTATTTAAAAAATCTTGTAAACAATAAACAAAAAAAAGAACCCCAGCACAAACAGTTGGGGTGCTACATGCTGGCCTCACAGCAAGAAGGTCAGGGGTTCCAGTCCCGACTGAGGATGAAGGTGGAAACACTGGTTTTTCTGTGTGTAGTTTGCATGTTCTCCATGTGTATGTGTGAGTTTTATCTGGTTTCTTCCACAAACATACATGTTTGGTTGATTGGCTAATAGAAATTACCCCTAGGAATGAGTGTGTATTTGGAGGGTTTTGTGTGTGTGTGTGTGTGTGTGTGTGTGTGTGTGTGTGGCCCCAATAGACTGACAACCTGTTTGGATCCTGGCTAATTCCAGCCACTGCCTCCACCTCCCAGAACTCCTCAGGTCCACAAAGTGGACACTCTCAAAAAAAAAAAAAGACCTAAAAACATTCATTTTTAAGTCTTTTAATTTTTTATTTTATGGTTCTTTGTTTTTCTGAATGTAGATTTTGGTTTTTAAACTGTTTTTATTGTTTGTTTTTTTACCTTTTTTAGTTTTTATGAAGCACTTTGGGATTTTTTTCTTAAAATGTAAGACGTATTATAAATAAAATATATTATCATTATCAGATGACAGGCAGCGTACATTTGAACAGGTCACCAGTTTGTTGTGGGGCCACACACACAGACAACCATCCACACACACACTCATTCATAGGAACAGTTTAATTTAATATGTTGTGTGTTTCAGAGCTGAAATGGAGAGAGGATTATCCAGGAAACACATCATTGAAGGTGAGTTTTATCGTTAATGACACGTTTCTTTTATCAATTAACTGAAAAAAATCTACAATCTGAACAGAAACAATCAGAAAAGTTTCAGTCTGTCTTTATAAAATTATTTATGGAGTTCCACCGGTGAGAGTCGGACTCCCCCAACGGAGACCAAAGTGGTCCTTAGTCACAGAGTTTCTAGTTGCAGCCTTAGCTGTGAGGGGATCCTGTTCCTCAGGATTGGGACCCTGTTTTTTGTAGATGATGTTGTTCTGTTAGTTTTGTCTGGCCATGATGTCCAACTCTCACTGGATCGATTAGAGCCTCCAAATAAGAGACCATCCTCACCATTAAAATGAAGAAGTGCCCCCTACAGGGCAAGGACAGGGTCCTGGTAACCAGGATCTACGTTCCTACCCTCACCATGGTAACCAGGATCTACGTTCCTACTCTCACCATGGTAACCAGGATCTACGTTCCTACCCTCACCATGGTAACCAGGATCTACGTTCCTACTCTCACCATGGTAACCAGAATCTACGTTCCTACCCTCACCATGGTAACCAGGATCTACGTTCCTACTCTCACCATGGTAACCAGAATCTACGTTCCTACCCTCACCATGGTAACCAGGATCTATGTTCCTACCATCATCACCAGGGTAACCAGGATCTACGCTCCTACCCTCACCATGGTAACCAGGATCTACATTCCTACCCTCACCATGGTAACCAGAATCTACATTCCTACCCTCACCATGGTAACCAGGATCTATGTTCATACCCTCACCATGGTAACCAGGATCTACGTTCCTACCCTCACCATGGTAACCAGGATCTACGTTCCTACCCTCACCATGGTAACCAGGATCTACGTTCCCACCCTCACCATGCTAACCGGGATCTACGTTTCTACCCTCACCATGGTAACCAGGATCTACGTTCCTTCCCTCACCATGGTAACCAGGATCTACGTTTCTACCCTCACCGTGGTAACCAGGATCTACGTTCCTACCCTCACCATGGTAACCAGGATCTACGTTTCTACCCTCACCGTGGTAACCAGGATCTACGTTCCTACCCTCACCATGGTAACCAGGATCTATGTTCCTACCCTCACCGTGGTAACCAGGATCTACGTTCCTACCCTCACCATGCTAACCGGGATCTACGTTCCTACCCTCACCGTGGTAACCAGGATCTACGTTTCTACCCTCACCATGGTAACCAGGATCTACGTTCCTATCCTCACCATGGTAACCAGGATCTACGTTTCTACCCTCACCATGGTAACCAGGATCTACGTTTCTACCCTCACCGTGGTAACCAGGATCTACGTTCCTACCCTCATGATGGTAACCAGGATCTACGTTCCTACCCTCACCATGGTAACCAGGATCTACGTTCCTACCCTCACCGTGGTAACCAACTGTGGGTGGTGACCGAAAGAACGAGATCACGGATTCAAGCGGACGAAATGAGGTTCCTCTGCAGGGTGGCTGGGCTCTCACTCAGAGATAGAGGGATGAGTTTGGAGTAGAGTCGTTGCTCCTCCGGGTCGAGAGAAGCCAGATAATGTGGTTAGGGCATCTGGTCAGGATGCTCCCTGAGCGCCTCATTGGTGAGGTGTTTGGGCACGTCCCACTAGGAGGAGGTCCAGAGGCAGACCCCGGACCAGCTGGAGAGACTATGTCTCACAGGTGGACAGGGAACACCTCAGGATCCTCCAGGGTGAGCTGGAGGATGCAGTCGGGGTGAGAGAAGACTGGGCTTCTTGTCTGAGGCTGTTGCCCCTGGCAACCTGGCCCTGGATAAACAGAAGATGACTTTTGTTTGTCTCTAATGGGTTTTTTTTCTAACAGGTCTGAGAGCTTCACTAGACAGACTTCAGCTGGAATACGTAGACGTGGTGTTTGCAAACCGTCCAGATCCAAACACACCCATAGAAGGTAGACCACCTCACCCTGATCTCTCTGTCTGTTCACTCCAGGGTCTCTTCTAGCTTACAGCTGGAGAATGATCAGCTGAGAATGACCTGGTTTATCCACCAGGTTTTTTTAATCTTTTGATCCCATTTTAAAGGGAAACACATTGAGAATTTGTTCTGATATGTAATTATTAGTAATAACGGCAGAAAATAACAGTCGTTTATCTAAAAGGTCTCACGGATGCCGCAGCCTATCCCGACTGATTTCAGACGAGAGGCAGGATACACCCCAAACAGGTCACCAGTCTGTGGCAGGGCCGCACACATTCATTCCGAGGAGAAACTTCATAGCAGCCTGTTAACATGACACATATTTTTTTAGAAAGTGGGAAGAAAACTGAGAAGAGAGAAAGAAGGTGGAAATTTTTAAGTACTTAGGATCAACAGTCCAGAACAATGGAGAGTGTGGAAAATTCAATTCAATTTTATTTTTCAGCCCAAAATCACAGAATGTCCGTCTCAATGGGTTTCACAAGAAAAAGAGGAATGTATTAACACAAATACACAACAAGAAAAATAACTAACAAATGCTAACTAAACAAGACTAGCACATTAATGCACTTAGACTCTCCTTCTCGGTGAGGAAAAACTCCTAAAAAACCATCAGTGGGGAAAAAATAAGAAACCTCATGGGGATCCACGTGAAAGAGAGATCCCTCCCCCGGGACGAGCAAACAATGTGTCCAAGATTATTGTTTAAATATTAGCTTATTCTAATCTACAGCTAAATATCTAAAGAAGTCAATAAATGTTCTTCATCCTGATGGATACACGGGGGGCTCCTCAGCCCGGAGATGTCCAGAGGTGAAGAAGCTTGTGCAGGCAGGCTGGAACGGGTGGAGAAAAGTATCAGGTGTGATGTGTGATAGAAAAGTTTCAGCTAGAATGAAAGAGAAAGTGTAGAAAACCGTGGTGAGAGCGGCCATGCTGATTGGTCTAGAGACAGTGTGGTGAGAGCGGCCATGCTGATTGGTCTAGAGACAGTGTGGTGAGAGCGGCCATGCTGATTGGTCTAGAGACAGTGTGGTGAGAGCGGCCATGCTGATTGGTCTAGAGACAGTGTGATGAGAGCGGCCATGCTGATTGGTCTAGAGACAGTGTGGTGAGAGCGGCCATGCTGATTGGTCTAGAGACAGTGTGGTGAGAGCGGCCATGCTGATTGGTCTAGAGACAGTGTGGTGAGAGCGGCCATGCTGATTGGTCTAGAGACAGTGTGGTGAGAGCGGCCATGCTGATTGGTCTAGAGACAGTGTCACTGAGGAAAAGACAGGAAACAGAGATGTTTGTAGCAGAGATGAAGATGTTGAGGATCTCTCTGGGAGTGACCATGATGGACAGGATCAGAGGAACAGCACATGTTAGAGGTTTTAAAGTCAGAGAGGCCAGACTGAGATGGTTTGGACATGTGCAGAGGAGAGAGAGAGAGTACATCAGAAGAAGGATGCTGGGTTTGGAACCACCAGGAAAGAGGACTAGAGGAAGACCAAAGAGGAGGTTCATGGATACAGTGAAGGAAGACATGAAGATAGTTGGTGTGACCGAAGAAGATGCAGCAGATAGGGTTAGATGGAAGAAACTGACTTGATGTGGAGACCCCTGAAGGGAAATGCTTTTCTGGACAGTACATTAATTTTCTTTTTTTGGATTGTTTTAGAAACTGTGAGGGCGATGACTTTTGTCATCAATCACGGCATGGCGATGTACTGGGGCACATCGAGGTGGAGCTCCATGGAGATCATGGTGAGTTTGACTCCTAAAAAAAACAACAGTAAACACGTGCCCGTCTGACTGCAGCCAAAACCTCCACATAATAATAAATAAGAACGTTCTGTCATGATTCCCTCACCTGCCACCAGAGAGAGCCATAGACGTTCCTCCCTCTTCCAGATTCCAGCCTGATACTAATCACCTGTGGATCAGCCTGCTGTCTATTTGAAGGCAGTCTCCCCTGACTTCTTGGTCGGGTAACCACTCCTTCCAGCCAGGTCTTCCTGGCTGACCGACCAAGACCGACCAAGGCTGTCTTACAGCAAAACATGCAACTTGAGTTGTATCGCTAAGCACGTTCATCCATTTTGGCTGGAGAACAAGACCATCTGGATGAGGTGTGGAGAAGGACACGGTCTAGAGGAGGTGCTTCCTGTGTTTTTGCGGTTTCCATGGAGACGTAGAGTAGAGCTGTTGCTCCTCCGGGTTAGAGATGCCTCCAGATCGCTCAGGCATCCGGTAGGATGCCTCGTGAACGCCTTGCTGGTGAGGTGTTCCGTCCTGCCAGGAGGAGACCCAGAGGTAGACCCTAGACCCACTGGAAGACTGTCTCACAGCTGGACAGGGAACAACTCAGGATCCTTCCGGATGAGCTGGAGGATGCAGCCGGGGTGAGAGAAGCCTGGGCTTCCCGTCTGAGGCCGTTGCCCCGCGACAGAAAACAACGGAGCAGAAAAATGGAACAGAATTTTTTACAAATCTGTAATAAAAACTGGATGAAGATAAAAAAAGTTTCTGCCTTTTTTCTCCGTGCGGCCTGCAGGAGGCGTACTCTGTTGCCCGCCAGTTCAACCAGATCCCACCAATCTGTGAGCAGGCTGAGTACCACATGTTCCAGAGGGAAAAAGTCGAAATTCAACTCCCAGAACTCTTCCACAAAATAGGTTTGTAAAAAAGTAAACCAATCACACACACACACACACCAGATCCAGACTGACCGTCACCAACCAATCACACACCAGATCCAGACTGATCATCACCAACCAATCACACACCAGATCCAGACTGACCATCACCATCCAATCACACACCAGATCCAGACTGATCATCACCAACCAATCACACACACACCAGATCCAGACTGATCATCACCAACCAATCACACACCAGATCCAGACTGACCATCACCAACCAATCACAGACCAGATCCAGACTGACCATCACCAACCAATCACACACCAGATCCAGACTGACCATCACCAACCAATCACACACCAGATCCAGACTGACCATCATCAACCAATCACACACACACACCAGATCCAGACTGACCATCACCAACCAATCACACACCAGATCCAGACTGATCATCACCAACCAATTACACACACCAGATCCAGACTGACCATCACCAACCAATCACAGACTAGATCCAGACTGATCATCACCAACCAATCACACACCAGATCCAGACTGATCATCACCAACCAATTACACACACCAGATCCAGACTGACCATCACCAACCAATCACAGACCAGATCCAGACTGACCATCACCAACCAATCACAAACCAGATCCAGACTGACCATCACCAACCAATCACAGACCAGATCCAGACTGACCATCACCAACCAATCACACACCAGATCCAGACTGACCATCACCAACCAATCACACACACACACCAGATCCAGACTGACCATCACCAACCAAACACACACACACCAGATCCAGACTGACCATCGCCAACCAATCACAGACCAGATCCAGACTGACCATCACCAACCAATCACACACCAGATCCAGACTGATCTTCACCAACCAATCACACACACACCAGATCCAGACTGACCATCATCAACCAATCACAGACCAGATCCAGACTGACCATCACCAACCAATCACACACCAGATCCAGACTGACCATCACCAACCAATCACACACACACCAGATGCAGACTGACCATCACCAACCAATCACACACACCAGATCCAGACTGATCATCACCAACCAATCACACACACCAGATCCAGACTGACCATCACCAACCAATCACACACCAGATCCAGACTGACCATCACCAACCAATCACACACCAGATCCAGACTGACCATCATCAACCAATCACAGACCAGATCCAGACTGACCATCACCAACCAATAACACACCAGATCCAGTCTGGTTGGTAACTGAAAGGGATTCTTTTGTCCGACAGGAATTGGCGCCATGACGTGGTCTCCGTTGGCATGTGGGATTATTTCAGGAAAGTATAACGCAGGAATCCCGCCACACACACGGGCATCCCTAAAGGTAGAACCCCCACTTTTATTTATCGTACACAGAACGTTTCAGAGAGCCCCGCTGACCTCTGACGTTCTCGGTAGGGTTTCCAGTGGATCAAAGAGAAGATGGGGAGTGAAGAAGGGCATCGGCAACAAGTCAAGCTGAAGGAACTGCAGGCGGTTGCCGAGCAACTGGACTGCACTCTGCCCCAACTCGCCATCGGTAAAACTGCACCTAATTTAAAGGGCCCATCTCATTCAAAAGTGATTTTTCAAGCTTGTAAGAGTGATGTCCGGGCCTTGTATATATGTGTGTGTGTGTGTGTGTGTGTGTGTGTGTGTGTGTGTGTGTGTGTGTGTGTGTGTGTGTGTGTGTGTGTGTGTGCTTTCTAGATTGATTTAGCCCGTTTTTCTGTGGATTTCTGGTACGCTCAGACAAAACAACCAATGAGCTGATGTCTATAGTACGACCAGGACGGACTTCACACACGCCCCCCTCCCTCCTCACCACGCCCCCCCCCCCTCCCTCCTCACCACCCTCCACTCCGGCCTTACGCCCTCACAAACTCGCTTTCAACGTTCGATATACAGGCTGGTTCGCTGCTCTGCGTCTTTTTTATTTTCTTGCTTGAAGCTACGCACGGGTTTACGCCCACCTTCCCCCTCCCGCTCAGAGATGGGCGGAGGAATAGCGGCTCAGTGAGAGCAGAGGGCGGAGCTTGTACTTTCTCAGGACGGGCGGGGGGATGAGCGATACCCGGCCTTTCATAGTTCCGGGTCTGTGACTGCGCTCCACCAAATCAATATATTTTCATAACTATGGTGTAATGCATGTTGTAAACGTGTGTGTGTGCAGAGGATACAATGTGAGATGGGCCCTTTAAACTTAACTTTGTTTGGAATGTTCCGCTCTGTTCTGTCGTCTTCCGCTTATCTGAGGCCGAGTCGCGGGGGCAACCATCTCAGATGGGAAGCCTAGGCTTCTCTCACCCTGGCTGCATCCTCCAGCTCACCTGTGTCTCTGCCCACACGCACTGTATTGTTTAGAAATGATTCTTGGTCTTTTATTTTGTAGTGTTGACATAGTTGGGTTCGGTTACATCACTTCCTGTGTTTTGTCAACGGCTGACAGACGAAGCAACGAGGCAGCCACAGGATCTGCAGCTTAATCCATTCATTTATAGTTAGAATCAAGGAATCATTGTCTTTTTACTACAGACATTATCCTGGCAAGGTCTCATCAAGGTGCAAGAACCCAGACTGACCACCTATGGTCTTTGGTGACCACCTATAGGTGGACCATCATCGTGAAGCCGGGTATGTTCAGACAGGAATCACTGATGATGTCACTCAAAAGATACTTCATTCCTTCTGATTCACTCCAGCACGGAACATCTCCACACGTCCATGAAGACTCCACATTCCTCACTGATGATGGAGCTACCCAGACTGCTGCCATCATGAGAAGCAATTTTTTTTTGTGACCACGCTGTGTCGGTGTTTGTTCCACCGGGAGGACACCAAGAGGCAGACCCTGGACCCGCTGGAGGGACTATGTCTCACAGCTGGACAGGGAACACCTCGGGATCCTTCTGGGTGAGCTGGAGGATGCAGCCGGGGAGAGAGAAGCCTGGGCTTCCCATCTGAGGCTGCTGCCCCCACGACCCGGCCCGGATAAACGGAAGACGACTTAACAGAATGGAATGTGATGTTTGTGTGAATGTTTCCAGCCTGGTGTCTGAGGAATGAAGGGGTTAACTCGGTGTTACTCGGAGCGAGCAGACTTGAACACCTGATGGAGAACATCAGAGCTGTACAGGTAAGACAGACACACGGTACATCTACAGACTTCCATCATCTCCCTCCATGGAGATGATGACTTTAAAACCTCTAACATGTGCTGTTCCTCTGATCCTGTCCATCCTGGTCACTCCCAGAGAGATCCTCAGCATCTTCATCTCTGCTACAAACATCTCTGTTTCCTGTCTTTGAATCAGTGACACTGTCTCTAGACCAATCAGTATGGCCGCTCTCACCACACTGTCTATAGACCAATCAGCATGGCCACTCTTTGGTTTCACTGACCCTCCAAAAACATACATGTTAGGTTGATTGGCTGGTACCAAATTGCTTCTAGGAATGAGTGTGTGTGTGTGGCCCCGCGAAAGACTGGCAACCTGTTCGGGGAGTACCCAGCCCCTCGCTTTGAATCAGCCGGGATGGGCTCTGACGCCCACCGCACCCCGTAAGGGATAGATGGTTAAGAAGGTGACTGACTGACATTGCACTGCATAAGGAAGCCATGACGGCGCCAATGATAGGACCAACTAGGACAGGGGTGGGCAAACTTTTTGGTTCGCGGGCCACATTGAGTTCTAAGGGGCCGGAACAGGAGCAGATGGATGGCATGCTTGGTAACCGATAGATTAGACCGACAGAATGACGGTAGATTTTAAACAAGAGCTAAATGTTACATCAAGCGCTTAGATTTAAAATCTAGCGCTTGATGTAACATTTTGTTTGTTTTAACATCTAACGTGCTTGTTTACGTGCGTGTATTGGCCCCGATGGCTTTCCATATTTGTGCACACTGTTTATTGGGACAGCGTGGGAGACACACACATTTTAATGGGAGCAGTGTTGTTGTATCTTTGGCGCCATCTAGTGACAAAACATCAGAATTACAGAAAAAATAAAACTTTAACAAAGTTTATTAATTTAATTTTTTCAAGTTCAGCGGGCCGGATTAACACGTTTAAAGGGCCGCATGTGGCCCACGGGCCGTGGTTTGCCATACTTGAACTAGGAGGTTAGATGTCTGCTTCAGAGACACCTAGGCAGCTCAGTGGGATTCGAACCAACCTCTCTTGGTCCAAGGACAGACACTCTACCACTGAGCCAACGCCTCCCCCCAAGAGAAAAGTCTTTGAGGTTAATTTTCCGTGTTTTTTTCTGCTTGTGTTTACCAGGTCCTTCCTAAGCTGACTGTCTCGGTTATAAACGAGGTGGACTGCATCCTGCGAAACAGACCGTACAGCAAAAAGGAGTTCCGATCCTGAACGCCTGCATCTTTAAATTCACAACACACAAATTATAAAAGGAGGTTTTGTTGTTTGGAAGAAATAAAATGTGAAAAATTCTGTTTGCATGCTGGTTTCCAGCCTTAAAAAAAAATTGAGTCTGTTATGATGACGTAAACGAGAATGAATTTGTTCAATAAAACTAATTTACAAAATTAAAAACTCAGTTTTTAACTTATTAAAGTGAGATTTTCTTAATATTAAACAAATTCCATCGCCTTCCCAGACATGCTAAGGGAGACACCTGCATTTACATAGGACCTATCTCACACTCACCCACCAAGGCTACTAAAACTCCCTCATGATGAACACTCTAGTGCATTCCATGAACATGATTAGGTACAATGAGGCTAAGCATGTGGCATCTCCTGCTGCTGTAGCTGTGCATCTGAAAGCCGCTAGTAGCGATCTGCATGGTCTAGTGCCAGTATTGTTTTTGGTGAACGTATGGAAGAAGTCGGACATCAGGGAATTTTGGTTATGTGACAACTTCTGTGCGTGAGCCTCAAAACAAAGCGTGACCAAGCAGTACAGGGGTGCATTCCTGGTGGTAATTCCTCTTCACACTGATACATAACACTAGATGGTAACACACGGAAGACGCACAATTTACCAGCTGATTTCACATAATTTGAACGGTTTGTCTTACGCCAACTGTCATGGCGAGTGTTGTACATTGGCGGATGTGACCTCATGTTATGTCATAGTCCCGCCTACCACGGTGAGGGTAGGAACGTAGATCCTGGTTACCATGGTGAGGGTAGGAACGTAGATCCTGGTTACCATGGTGAGTGTACGAACGTAGATCCTGGTTACTATGGTGAGTGTACGAACGTAGATCCTGGTTACCATGGTGAGTGTACGAACGTAGATCCTGGTTACTATGGTGAGTGTACGAACGTAGATCCTGGTTACCATGGTAAGGGTAGGAACGTAGATCCTGGTTACCATGGTGAGGGAAGGACCGTAGATCCTGGTTACCATGGTGAGTGTACGAACGTAGATCCTGGTTACCATGGTGAGTGTACGAACGTAGATCCTGGTTACCATGGTGAGTGTACGAACGTAGATCCTGGTTACCATGGTGAGTGTACGAACGTAGATCCTGGTTACTATGGTGAGTGTACGAACGTAGATCCTGGTTACCACGGTGATGGTAGGAAACGTAGATCCCGGTTACCACGGTGAGGGTAGGAATATAAATCCTGGTTACCATGGTGAGGGTAGGAATATAAATCCTGGTTACCATGGTGAGGGTAGGAACTGAGAGTCATTTCAAAATAAAAGGTTTGGTTGTGTCCACATAGTTTGTTTGACTTCTTTTTTACACTAAACAATATCGATAAGATATCAGATGAATAATCGGTATCGATAGGAGTAATGGTATCGATATCAATCCCTAGTGATCTCCCCTCTTGTTTCTGTTTTTCAAGAATCTCTTTAAGACGACATGCGTGTGCTGGTATGAGGACGTGAACATGTTGGGACAATGAAAGTTCGACCCCGCTCGTTCGCTTGCTTCCTCTTAACCCCACAAAGTGCACAACTTATTTCACCGTTTATTTATTTGAATAAAAACATTTCAGAGCCGCATGGTTGAGACAGAAAACAGGAAGATCACGCTTGATCGAGCGGAAGAGTCCAAAAGATTCCACCGGTCATTTACAGGAAGCTGCGGAAGGTCTCACAAAGTTCAGTTTGGAAGGGCGTGATCGGCCGTGTGAGTGGGCGGGACATTATCTAGTGGATGTGGCGCACTACCGTGATTGAAGGCGGGGAGGTAAGGAAGTGCGTCTCCCACCGGGATTAAAGTGGAACCTTCAAAATAAAAGTGAAAAGTCTTAATTCAGTACATTATTATTTTAAAAAAGAAGAAAGCGTTAATCCCAAGCCACGCCTTCTCACAGAGATAATCTGTTTCCATAGCAACATCAGGCCATATGTATTTAGGACACGGCGTCCCTGCAGCCCAATGCCACGCTTCCTCCGCTGGCCACCAGGTTGCGCAGTAGTTTGCGGCGCCCCGCCTGGTAGTCCTCCTCGTCCACGTTCACCAGCAGTTTTATGGCCTCGTGTCCGACCGCCTGCTTCAGGGAATCTGTGATGAAGACGCCTTTCAGGGCTTCAAGCAGCGAGCCGTTGATGTAGTCCCTCCAGAAAGCGTCCAGGTAGGTGAGCTCGGAGAACTTGATGTCGCAGATGATGGAGCCCAAATCTCTGGACTTCAAGATGGTGTTGGCTTGATTGAAACGCTCGAACTGACGCTCCACCGCTTCCTGTTTGTTGGAGAAAACGTTCCCTTGGAGAGCCGACTCGTGCTGGCAGTACTCGGCGCGAACCCTCAGCCGGATGTCTGCGGGGGAGAAAACGAACATTAACCCTTTCTGATCAAGAGACTCAGGAGACCACCCTCACCATGGTAACCAGGATCTACGTTCCTACCCTCGCCGTGGTAACCAGGACCTACGTTCCTACCCTCACCATGGTAACCGGGATTACGTTCCTACCCTCACCATGGTAACCAGGATCTACGTTCCTACCCTCACCATGGTAACCAGGATTACGTTCCTACCCTCACCATGGTAACCAGGATCTACGTTCCTACCCTCACCGTGGTAACCAGTTTCTACCGTCACCATGGTAACCAGGATCTACATTCCTACCCTCACCGTGGTAACCAGGACCTACGTTCCTACCCTCACCATGGGAACCAGGATCTACGTTCCTACCCTCACCATGGTAACCAGGATCTACGTTCCTACCCTCGCCATGGTAACCAGGATTACGTTCCTACCCTCACCATGGTAACCAGGATCTACGTTCCTACCCTCACCATGGTAACCAGGATTACGTTCCTACCCTCACCATGGTAACCAGGATCTACGTTCCTACCCTCACCATGGGAACCAGGATCTACATTCCTACCCTCACCATGGTAACCAGGATCTACGTTCCTGCCCTCGCCATGGTAACCAGGATCTACATTTCTACCCTCAACCATGGTAACCAGGATCACGGTCCCACACTGGTAACTGAGTGACTATTATCGAATCGTTCTTGAGTAACTCACTACCAACTGTAGATGAACTGATTAGTTTTCTGCTTATTATAGTTTTTTTTACCGCAAGTTTGCTTTTCTCTACAGTCGGCGGACGACTGGCTTCTCTTCCGTTTGCGGTGTGGCGCGGGGGGCGGCGGCTTTGTCCGTGGAGTGCCCACATGTGGTCCGGACGGGGAACAACATATAACCGTCTGGGAACCTGAAGAAAGAAAAAAAAAATCATCATTTAAAAAGAGTACAGAAGAGCCAATCAAATTCATTTGTGTTTGGGTCGTTGTAGGCCCTCTCCATCATGGAGGCCCTCTCCATCATGGAGGCCCTCTCCATCATGGAGGCCCTCTCCATCATGGAGGCCCTCTCCATCATGGAGAACCTCTCCATCATGGAGAACCTCTCCATCATGGAGGCCCTCTCCATCATGGAGGCCCTCTCCATCATGGAGGCCCTCTCCATCATGGAGGCCCTCTCCATCATGGAGGCCCTCTCCATCATGGAGGCCCTCTCCATCATGGAGGCCCTCTCCATCATGGAGGCCCTCTCAATCATGGAAGCTTTCCCAGGTGGTACAATCTACCCAGGTCTCTCCTCTAGGTGGTACAGTCTACCCAGGTCTCTCCTCTAGGTGGTACAGTCTACCCAGGTCTCTCCTCTAGGTGGTACAGTCTACCCAGGTCTCTCCTCTAGGTGGTACAGTCTACCCAGGTCTCTCCTCTAGGTGGTACAGTCTACCCAGGTCTTTCCTCTAGGTGGTACAGTCTACCCAGGTCTTTCCTCTAGGTGGTACAGTCTACCCAGGTCTTTCCTCTTGGTGGTACAGTCTACCCAGGTCTCTCCTCTAGGTGGTACAGTCTACCCAGGTCTCTCCTCTTGGTGGTACAGTCTACCCAGGTCTCTCCTCTTGGTGGTACAGTCTACCCAGGTCTCTCCTCTAGGTGGTACAGTCTACCCAGGTCTCTCCTCTAGGTGGTACAGTCTACCCAGGTCTCTCCTCTAGGTGGTACAGTCTACCCAGGTCTCTCCTCTAGGTGGTACAGTCTACCTAGGTCTCTACCCAGGTCCGCTCCTACTCCAGGTCAGAAGAAGCCAGATGGGGTGGTTTGGGCTGTATGTGGGCCAGGGGGGCATTCAACGCTCTGGTCTGATCTACGCTAACGACAGTTTCCATAGTAACCAATAACAAGCTGTGACATTTTCCTTAACCAATCAGGTTGGAGAGGACTTACCTGGTTGCGTGTGGGGGGTGCTGTCCTTACACTGCTCCGCACCTCTGGGGGAAATGTAGCGGACGGACGTCTCCTCTAAGTATTTATCCACAGGATCTGGACAAACTGGACACAAGAAGCAGGTGAGCGGGTGCTGGTTCTGCTGCTACACAACCTGGACCCGTCTTCTGAACCGTCTCTACTCACCCGCGTGACGTTTCCTGAGCGTGACGTAAGGCAGAAGGTCGTGACGGGTGATGATCCTCAGAAGCTGAAGAACATGCCGGAAGTTTGTTTCATCGCATCGACCCTGCCGCTCCAAAGCCAACAGGAAGTCCCGCCCGCTCCTGATGCCGCCGCGCTCGTACTCGTCGATGACGTCCACAAACAGGAAGGAGAGGACGCGTACGTCCCGGTGGGTCAGCTGGGCGCCCACTATGTCGAACATACGATGGAGGGAATACAGACCGTGGGAGTTATCCACCGCCTCTTCAGGCCACGGCTCAATGCCACGCTCTCTCCGGGACATGCCAGACATGGGGAGGGACCGCTTTCTGTCTGCGCCATGGCAACTGGTCCGGCTCCCACCGGTGTACAGGAGGAAAGCGGGCTGGGCCCGCGGAGGGGAGGAGCTATGGGGCAAGGTGCCCGCCCCACTAGCGAGCGGGGGTGGGTGTGATGTCATCGCAGAGATTAAAAGGTGAATCTGCGGGTCGTCTTCTCCTCCAAAGATCTGCAGAAAAACAGCAGGATTAATAGAATAAAAAATTTTAACCCTTCACACACTTATCAGACATGATGTAACAAGCCAGGTGACTGGACGTATGGAGGTAAACAAGAGGAACCGTGGATGTTTTGTTTCCAGGAGAGACATATTTTATTAAATTCTGGTGTCATTTTTCCAGAATCCCTTCCTTCCTGTTCTGTCCCTTCATGGAGCAAATGGGAATCCAAACCAGACGATGTGTCGCTGTGTCCCATCTGACTTTGGCCGTTCGGAGCCTCACTAGCACTAACACAGACTGGAACTGGAAGACAAGCTTTTTTTAGAACTAGGAAGAAACAGGTGAACATCGTCTGATTGTTTTCTGGGTGAAACCCGACTGGTTTGTTTTTAACCAATCGTCTGATTGGTTAAAAACAATCTGACCAGAAGAAAAAAAACAAAACTAAGCAATATTAGTTTATAAACAAACATATTGATTTTAAAGATAAACTAACCTGTTATCAGCTGATCAATACGTTTCTATTTACATTCTGTTCCGTTGTCTTCTGCTTATCGGGGCCGGGTTGTGGGGGTAACAGCCCCAGACGGGAAGCCCAGGCTTCTCTCTCCCCGGCTGCATCCTTCAGCTCACCCAGGAGGATCCCTGTCCAGCAGGTCAGGGGTCTGACTCTGGGTCTCCTCCCGGTGAGATGTGCCCGAAACACCCAACCAGCACGGAGTACAGGGGGCACCCTGACCAGATGCACAAAGCATTGTGCATCTGCTTCTCTCGACTCAGAGGAGTAGCGGCTTTGCTCCGAGCTCCTCCTGGATGGCAGAGCTGGTGACCGTAACACCGAGTGAGAGCCCTGGCACCCTGAAGAGGAAACTCTTTTATCTAGCGATCTTGAGGTGGAGGTCGGTCATCCAATTTCAGTCACCAGCCACAGCTGGTTACCGTGGTGAGGATAGAAATGTAGATCCTGGTTACCATGGTGAGCGTAGGAATATAGATTCTGGTTACCATGGTGAGCGTAGGAATATAGATCCTGGTTACCATGGTGACGGTAGGAACGTAGATCCTGGTTACCATGGTGAGGGTAGGAACGTAGATCCTGGTTACCATGGTGAGGGTAGGAACGTAGATCCTAGTTACCATGGTGAGGGTAGGAACGTAGATCCTGGTTACCATGGTGAGGGTAGGAACGTAGATCCTGGTTACCATGGTGAGGGTAGGAACGTAGATCCTGGTTACCATGGTGAGGGTAGGAACGTAGATCCTGGTTACCATGGTGAGGGTAGGAACATAGATCCTGGTTACCATGGTGAGGGTAGGAACATAGATCCTGTTTACCATGGTGAGGGTGGGAGCGTAGATCCTGGTTACCATGGTGAGGGTAGGAACGTAGATCCTGGTTACCATGGTGAGGGTAGGAACGTAGATCCTGGTTACCATGGTGAGGATAGGAACGTAGATCAATACCTGATAAATTTATAGACTTATAATCACTAATATTAATAATTCTGCATCAATCTTTTGACCAGGTAGTTTATGATGACGTCATCAATAAAACAACACCTACAAGCATCTAAAACTTGATCAAATTAATCAGATTAATTAACCAGCTGCTAATCAATCACAGAAAAAATGATCAGTATAATCGATCATTAGTATATTGATCAAAGTGAGGCTCATTGATGTTAGCTTTAATTAGCCTCATATGTTTATATTTAATTAACCAATCTTTAATCAGCTAGCTTTAACTAGCCTAGCATAGTTAGCTTAGCATAACTAGCTGTAATTAGCCTAGCATCGCATGGCTGGCTTAAGCCTCTAAAACATTCACTAAAATCATCATAACCACGTTAAAATCGGTATATTTTCTCACCTGCAGGCCTGTGGTCTCAGCTGCTCACCTGGCGACCCTCAATCTGCTTTAATTTAAGCAAATAAAGAACGAAGCGTCAGCCTCTCATGCTCTGGAAGCTAAAGAAAAACAGCCTCAGATCGCTTTACTGAAAGCCCTAAGGGACATTTTTTAAAGCTTTAGCTTTAAATTAACATCATTAATGACATTAGATCCACTGCTTTAGGAGATTTAAAAGGGTATTTTAAATTTCAGCAACACCAGAAGGAAAAAACAAGGAATTTTTTTATGATCTTCAGCTAAAATGCACTGGAGAAGGAAGTGCCTTGACGTCACTTCCTTCTCCAATAAAATAAAAAAACAACTAATGAAACATTAATTTAAAATTTAACCGTTTAATTTTTAAATAATATTTAATATAAAGTTGTATTTAAATTAAATCAGGATTATTTTAGTTGAAAAAAATTGTGATCGTTTACTTTGATGACGTCATCGTGACGTATTTAATAAATTAATTTTATTGAAGCTAATTTTGATAAAAAATTTATTTTCTTTAACATATTTATTTTAATCATAATAACAGTAAATTTACAATAAAATGTGTTTAAAACTTTAAGGTTTTAAAAATACTGAAAAAATTACACAGAAAATAATAATAAAAACAGGGTTCTGCCCAAAGTGGAGGGGGGAAAGTGTTTCGGGGTCTTGTTCACAGTGGGGGAAGGATGGAGCAGAAGATCAACAGGCGGATCGGTGCAACGTCTGCAATATTCAGGACGTTGCATCAATTCGTGGTATTAAAGAAAGAGCTGAGAAAAAAGTCAAAGCTTCAATAGGAGCTACGTTCTTACCCTCACCATGGTAACCAGAATCTACGTTCCTACCCTCACCATGGTAACCAAGATCTACGTTCCTACCCTCACCATGGTAACCAGGATCTATGTTCTTGCCCTCACCATGGTAACCAGGATCTACGTTCCTACCCTCACCATGGTAACCAAGATCTACGTTCCTACCCTCACCATGGTAACCAGGATCTATGTTCTTGCCCTCACCATGGTAACCGGGATCTACGTTCCTACCCTCACCATGGTAACCAGGATCTATGTTCCTACACTCACCATAGTAACCAGGATCTATTTCCTACGCTCACCATGGTAACCAGGATCTACGTTCCTACCCTCAACATGGTAACCAGGATCTACGTTCCTACCCTCACCATGGTAACCAGGATCTACTTCCTACCCTCACCATGGTAACCAGGATCTACGTTCCTACCCTCACCATGGTAACCAGGATCTACGTTCCTACCCTCACCATGGTAACCAGGATCTATGTTCCTACCCTCACCATGGTAACCAGGATCTACAGTACGTTCCTACCATCACCATGGTAACCAGGATCTACATTCCTACACTCACCATGATAAGCAGGATCTACGTTCCTACCCTCACCATGGTAACCAGGATCTACGTTCCTACCCTCACCATGGTAACCAGGATCTACGTTCCTATCCTCACCCTGGTAACCAACGTGAGTGGTGACCAAAAGAACCAGATCGCTGATACAAGCGGTCGTGATGGGGGACACCCAGAGCCAGACCTCAGACCTGCTGGAACGACTATGTCTCACAGTTGGACAGGGAACACCTCCGGATCCCCCCGTCAGCTGGAGGATGCAGCCGGAGTGAAGCTACATCAGTACCATGCCTGGGCCTCCCTTCTAAGGCGGTTTGAGAAGATGCCTGATCAATGGAGGAGAAGTGTGCTGGACTGTGTCTTCGTAGATCAGGTACCTAGAGAAGAACTATGGGATTGTATGACAGAATGACATCATAATGGATGAGGCACAAAATATGGAGGGTATAGAATTGCTTTTATTGAAAACAGTCATGAAACAGATTATTTGTAAAGAAAAGTTGGATTCATCTTTGGAGAAATGGCCATTGATGTCGTCGCCAACGCAGGTGAAGATGTAGAACAGAAAAGTCCATCCAGAAGATTTTTATTCAACGCCTTTCATGAACTCCAGGAACTCTGACAGGGACACAAATGGAGGAAATTGAAAAACATTCTGTTTTTCTAAAGCTCTGTGACACATTTATCTGAAAACATCAGGGGCCTCAGTTAGGACGAGCGCTAGAGCTTAACCGTGTGTGTGCACGCTGACTACTAGACCGGAGGAACAATGTACAAAGACGGCAGAGGCTGCCAAATAGTAAGACGAGGGCAAAAGACTTGTGGACAGAAGCTGAAGTAAAATGAAGTATTTGAAGCAGAGAGAAAAGAATTAGAAATCACACATGAAGGCCAGTCAGTGTAGAACTGTACGTAAGAGAAATGGAGCACATCATGGAAAACAGCTTGTTTTTCTAACATTCCGTATGCATGGTGTTCTTTATTCCATTCCGTCATCTTCCGCTTGTTCCGGGTCGGGTCGCGGGGGCAACAGCCTCAAACGGGCAGCCCAGGCCTCTCTCTCCCCAGTTGCATCCTCTAGCTCACCTGGAATGATCCCAAGTTGTTCCCCGGCCAGCTGGAGAGACATAGTCTCTCCAGCTGGTCCGGGGTCTGCCCCTTAGTCTCCCCCCGGTGGGACGTGCCCAAAACACCCCGCCCGCGAGGCGCTCGGGGGGCATCCTGACCAGATGCCCGAACCACCCCACCTGGCTCCTCTCAACCTGGAGGAGGAGCGGCACGACACCGAGCTCCTCCCGGATGGCAGAGCTCCTCACCCGATCTCTGAGAGAGAGCCCAGCCACCTTGCGGAGGAAGCTCATTTCGGCCACTTGCACCCGCAAACTCATTCTTTCGGTCACCACCCACAGCTGGTTACTATGGTGAGGGTAGGAACGTAGATCCTGGTTACCATGGTGAGGGTAGGAACGTAGATCCTGGTTACCATGGTGAGGGTAGGAACGTAGATCCTGGTTACCATGGTGAGGGTAGGAATGTAGATCCTGGTTACCATGGTGAGGGTAGGAACGTAGATCCTGGTTACCATGGTGAGGGTAGGAATGTAGATCCTAGTTACCATGGTGAGGGTAGGAATGTAGATCCTGGTTACCATGGTGAGGGTAGGAATGTAGATCCTAGTTACCATGGTGAGGGTAGGAATGTAGATCCTGGTTACCATGGTGAGGGTAGGAATGTAGATCCTAGTTACCATGGTGAGGGTAGGAATGTAGATCCTAGTTACCATGGTGAGGGTAGGAATGTAGATCCTGGTTACCATGGTGAGGGTAGGAACGTAGATCCTAGTTACCATGGTGAGGGCAGGAATGTAGATCCTAGTTACCATGGTGAGGGTAGGAACGTAGATCCTAGTTACCATGGTGAGGGTAGGAATGTAGATCCTAGTTACCATGGTGAGGGTAGGAACGTAGATCCTGGTTACCATGGTGAGGGTAGGAACGTAGATCCTGGTTACCATGGTGAGGGTAGGAACATAGATCCTGGTTACCATGGTGAGGGTAGGAATGTAGATCCTGGTTACCATGGTGAGGGTAGGAACGTAGATCGACTTGTAAATTGAGAGCTTTGCTTTTCGGCTCAGCTCTCTCTTTACCACGACGGACCGATGCAGCAATAACTAGGTGTTCTTTATATGATCCATATTTAGAGTTCTAGAGGCGTGGTTGGAGCGGGATGGAGATCAAGTCAGCTTACGCCTAAGATTTGTTACAGATGTGATTTATGAAGCTCACATCACATTACCAGAGGCAAACCCAAAACCTGCTGGAGAGACTATGTCTCACAGCTGGACAGGGAACACCTCAGGATCCTCCTGGGTGAGATGGAGGATGCAGCCGGGGAGAGAGAAGCCCGGGCTTCCCATCTGGGGCCGGATCACGTACCGAGGTTATGACCGAGGTCGTGAAAGGTAACTGATTCCATTTCTCACGTTGGATGCCCGACACCGTCCACCACTAACCATCATAGTCAATTTTTCCATCGTTGTTTTTGTCTCCATCCTTCATCAGCTCCTCGATGTCGTCCTCGGTGATGGCCTCTCCGGTGGACTCCAGCATGGTCTTCAGCTCCTCCAGGTCGATGTAACCATCTCCGTTCCTGGAGAGAAGAAAATCGTCCTTCATCCTGCACGCAGATTCTCCACCTCTTAAAATGCAACATACTTATCAAACATGCGGAAGAGTTCGGCCAGCTCTTCCTCTGATTTCCCTTTACTCTCCTCCTTCATGCAGCGCACCATCATCACCAGGAACTCATCAAAGTCCACCGTTCCGCTTCCTGCAGAGGAGAGGTACATGACAAAGCATCTCACACCTGTACAATCTGATCCCTGACTCCTTTAAGAAACGCACCGTCCTCATCCACCTCATCGATCATCTCCTGGAGTTCCTCTGGAGTGGGGTTCTGTCCCAGCATCCTCATCACCTTCCCCAGCTCCTTGGTGCTGATGCAGCCGTCCTCGGCGTCCTGGATGAAGATGTCGAAAGCTGCTTTGAACTCTGAAAGAAAACAGAAAGAAACATCAAGATTAAATGTGGATGATTTGAAGACTTTGGGTTGAAAAAAAACAGAAAGACAGACTTTCAAATCCTGTCGTAGGTCTCATAACGAACACAGCGTGTCGTCCATCCGTTCCTTTACGTTGTCTTCCGCTCATCCAGGGCCGGGTCGCCGGGGACAACAGCCTCAGATGGGAAGCCCAGGCTTCTCTCACCCCGGCTGCATCCTCCAGCTCACCCAGGAGAATCCCAAGTCGTCCCCCAGCCAGCTGTGGTCCGGGGTCTGGCTCCTGGTCTCCTCCCGGTGGGATGTGCCCAAAACACCTCACCAACGAGGCACCCCATCTGGCTTCTCTCGATCTGGGGGAGGAGTGGCTCGACACCGAGCTCCTCCCGAATGGCAGAGTTTCTCACCCGATTTCTGAGTGAGAGCCCAGTCACCCTGTGGAGGAAGATCATTTCCGCCGCTTGTATCCGGAATCTCATTCTTTCAGTCACCACCCATGGCTGGTTACCATGGTGAGGGTAGCAGGGTAGATCGTGGTTACCATGGTGAGGGTAGGAACATAGATCCTGGTTACCACGGTGAGGGTAGGAACATAGATCCTGCTTACCATGGTGAGGGTAGCAGGGTAGATCGTGGTTACCATGGTGAGGGTAGGAGGGTAGATCCTGGTTACCATGGTGAGGGTAGGAGGGTAGTTCCTAGTTACCATGGTGAGGGTGGGAACGTAGACCTCGCTGGTGAGGTGTTTTGGGCACGTCCCACCGGGAGGAGACCAAGAGTCAGACCCTGGAGAGACTCACAGCTGGACAGGAAACACCTCAGGATCCTCCTGGGTGATCTGGAGGATGCAGGCCGAGGTGAGAGAACCCTGGGTTTCCCGTCTGAGGCTGTTACCCCTAGGACCTGTCCCCGGATGAGCAGAAGACGACAGAACAGAACACACGTCCACTCTTTGCTCTCTTTGTTTATTAAAGAATAAAAAAATCCACTCACCATTTTTTTGTTCCTCCGTCAGGTTTTCAACCTGCAGAGAGAAAAGTTTTTTTTAGAGTGTGTGTAGGAATCCCAGGCGCGTGCAGCTGAAAGCCGACACGTCCAGCTGCTGCTCACACGTCTTTGTTCTATTGTCAGGATCAGACACGTCATCCAGAAACACGCTGCATGTTTAAATCCAGGCCGAACCAGTGATAATGTCCACCTTACAGTTTGTGGCCCTGTCCATAAAATCCCCGGCTACGTGTGGACATGGCCTGTGTTTCTAACCAATAGGAGTCCTTATTTATCACAGAATTCAAGAAGTAGGCGGGACTGACAGGCTGTGGATGAATGGGTTTTGTTCACCGTACAAAAATGATTGGAGTTTTTCTTTTAAACAAAGATAAACATAGAAATTTAAACATTTAAACAGATATTTGCTGATTTAGGTTTCACTCCAACGAATCCTCCCTGAGGGTGGCACGGTGGTGCAGTGGGTACCACAGCAAGGAGGTCGTGGGTTCAAGTCCCGGGTAGGAATGAGACTTGGAACACTGGCCTTTCTGTGTGGAGTTTGCATGTTCTCCCCGTGTCTACCTGGGTTTCCTCCCCGCCCACCCTCCAAAAACATGTATGTTGGGCTGATTGGCCGGTGCCAGAATGAGAGGACATAGTTGCCCCTAGGAATGAGAGTGTGTGTGTGTGTATGGTTGTGTGTGTGTGTGGCCCCGTGACAGACTGGCGACCTGTTTGGGGTGTACCCGACCCCTTGCCTTGAATCAGCTGGGGTGGGCTGATGGGATGGATGGTTAGGAAGGTGACTGAATTCTTCCCTGCTTTGTCTGCCCTCTAGCTGTGAGCATGGCACATCTTTAACCCTGTTCATGGTCATAAATATGAGCGTGGTGAGGAAGCAAATCCTTGGCCTAGAACTTCCTGGGTACGGGAGGTTAAATCAGTCCCTCTATGATTGTTGGTTGAAATTTTTACAGGGGAGGTGTTGTCCGTCCTTGGATCAGGAGAAGCAACAAAACCAATTTTATTTTGAAAAGTCGATCAAATCCAATAAATCGGGATAATTTCAGTCGGTCATATTTCTCAACCATCTATCCCTTTACGAGGTTGAGGGGTGCTGAAGCGCGTTCTGGCTGATTCAAGGAGAGGGGTAGGGTACACCCCGAACAGATCGCCAGTCTTTCGCGGAGCCACACACATACAACCATCCACACACACACACACACACACACACACACACACACACACACACACACACACACACACACACACACTCATAGGCCAATCAACCTAACATGTAGGTTTTTGGAGGAAACCAGAGAAAACCCACACATACACAAGGAGAACATGCAAACTACACACAGAAAGAAGAGAGTCCCAAGTCTCGTCCCCACCCGGGATTTGAACCCACAACCTACTTGCTGTGGGGCAACTTTCCCTCGCTGCTACCTTGTCGTGTTCTATCGAGATTTGCGACCAATCAGTCGCGAATTCCAATAGAAGTATGGCAGGTCGCAGATCTCGATGTTTACATCATCTGGAAGGGAGACGGAGCGTTCTGGGCATGTGCAGAATCGCAGATCTCGATGGTCGCAGATCTCGATGGTCACAGATCTCGATGGTCGCAGATCTCGATGGTCGCAGATCTCCTCACGGCTGCTTAACTTGATCTACGTCTTATTTTCTAAAGTCTTAAACTCATCTCTGATAAATTTGAATACATTTATTTTAATTTTTTTTAAAATTATTTTATTTTTACACACTCTATTTAGCAGCACGGTGGCGCAGTGGGTAGCACAGTAGCCTCACAGCAAGAACGTCGTGGGATCGAGTCCCGGGTGGGGACGAGGCTTGGAACACTGTTCTTTCTGTGTGGAGTTTGCATGTTCTCCCCGTGTCTGTGTGGGTTTTCTCTGGTTTCCTCCAAAAACATGCATGCTAGGTTGATTGGCCGGTGCCAAATTGCCCCTAGGAATGTGTGTATGTGTGGATGGTTGTATGTGTGTGGCCCCGTGACAGACTGGCGACCTGTTCGGGGTGTGTACCCTACCCTTCGCCTTAAATTAGCCGGGATGGGCTCTGTCACCCCCCGCAACCCTGAAAGGGACTGACGGACAAGAAGATGACTGACACTCTATTGATCCCTCACTGGGGAATTTGAGGGTTGTACTACTATGCCACAGCAGGCTGCCAGGACGGCGCCAATGGTGGGAGAAACGGAGGGTAACGTGTCTTCACCAAGGGCCCTAGACGTAAACTCAGTGAGCAGCGAACCCACGGACTTCCGGTTAACTTCAGGTTAACTTTCGGTTGACTTCAGGTCCGCGGGCGACGGTGTTGGTGGATAACCGCTGACACCACGAGCACCCACAGCTTGTTCACACACACGTTACATATGGAATTAATCACTAAACTCATCTCAAACAGAAAGTTAAAATTTGTAAAAAAAGAAAAAAATTCTTTTGACTGCATTTAATCAGCTTGTTTTCCTCCTCCTCTCGCTCCCTGCTTTGTCCAGCCCTGTGTGCGGGGCACTATATCGATCCCTCATGGGGAAATTACTGTGCTGCGTTGCACCGCAGCAGGCAGCCATGACAACACCAATGAAGTAACTGGAGGTTAGGTGTCTTCTCCAGGGAGACTTAGGAATGGGCCTAGTGGGAATCGAACTGACTTCTCCCAGTCCAAGGATGAACATTCTACCACTGAGCCAACGCCTCTTCAAATTGAAATACAGTATAAAGCTCCGCAAGTTTGAAAAACTAGGGCATATTCTTTCATAGTTTTGTTCCATTCCGTCGTCTTCCGTTTATCCAGGGCCGGGTGGCGAGGGCAACAGTCTCAGACGGGAAGCCCAGGCTTCCCTCACCCCGGCTGCATCCTCCAGCTCACCCAGGAGGATCCTGAGGTGTTCCCTGTCCAGCTGTGAGACATAGTCTCTCCAGCAGGTCCGGGGTCTGCCTCTTGGTCTCCTCCCGGTGGGACGTGCCCGGAACACCTCACCAGGGAGGTGTTTGGGAGGCATTCTACCAAATGCCCCAACCACCCTATCTGGTAATCTTTTAAGTTAATATATACATAGTACTGAGTAATTTTAATCAGACATTTGTTTGGAAATCAGACGAAATTCAAACGACCAATCAGAATTTGGCTTCTTGGATTTTTTAAATGAATATTAACATCAGTCTAAAAAAAACCCATAATAACAAAGAAGCAATCCCTTCAGTTCATCTATAGTTGGTACTGACTAACTCGTCGGCTTGGACAATAGTATGTGTGACCTTGACCTTTGGTCACATGAACCCGGATCCTTTCAAGAAGAAGAATTCCTTAATTGGTCCCTAAACGGGGAAACTATCATGCCGCATGGCACTGCAGCAGGCAGCCATGATGGCACCAATGAGGGGGCAAGTATGGGTTACGAGTCTGCGCCAGGGACACCGAACTGGCTCAGTAGGAATTGAACCGGCTTCTCTCGGTCCAAGGACAAACATTCTACCACTGAGCCAACGCCTTCCCAACGGCAAGGGGCCTAAAACTCCTTCAAATTCTGAGGTGAAGTCATTAAAAAAAACTCCAACTCGTTTGATTTTAATGGTGATTAATTTGAGTTTTTTGACCAAATAAACGAGTTTAAATAAACCAACAGGTTGAATTAAAAAGACTCACCGCTGCTTTGTACACGTCATCCATGGCTGCTGCTCGGTTCTGGTCTCTGCTCGACTAGATTAACACGACAAGAACTTCCTGATCCGACTGATCCAAGGTCGACAGATGGAGGCGTGTACAGCGGCACGGAGACAGAGGGGGCATCTATAAATGGGAAATACAGTAGCCACCCAAAAATAGTGGAACAGAGGGAGAAGAAAGGAGGGGGGGACAGAGAGGAGAGGGGCTCAGGTGGGGAAGTGATCCTGAATGCTGATTGGCTGGTTTCATACGAATTTATTAAAATCTTCAGTGACTGTTTTAATGTTAAAACGTCTTATTTTGGTAAATGTTTCTTCTTCATTTACCATGTTTCTTCATTTCAGGGAATTAGCGCCTCCTCGCCCGGAAAAGGGTGGAATGCCCCCTGCGGGTCAGGGACAGGGTCCTGCCCCAAGTGGAGGAGTTTAAGTATCTCGGGGTCTTGTTCACGAGTGGGGGAAGGATGGAGCGGGAGATCGGCAGACGGATCGGTGCGGCATCAGCAATAACTAGGACGCTGCATCGGTCCGTCGTGATAAAGAGAGAGCTGAGCCGAAAAACAAAGCTCTCGATTTACAAGTCGATCTACGTTCCTACCCTCACCATGGTAACCAGGATCTATGTTCCTACCCTCACCATGGTAACCAGGATCTATGTTCCTACCCTCACCATGGTAACCAGGATCTACGTTCCTACCCTCACCATGGTAACCAGGATCTACGTTCCTACCCTCACCATGGTAACCAGGATCTACGTTCCTACCCTCACCGTGGTAACCAGGATCTACGTTCCTACCCTCACCGTGGTAACCAGGATCTACGTTACTACCCTCACCATGGTAACCAGGATCTACGTTCCTACCCTCACCATGGTAACCAGGATCTACGTTCCTACCCTCACCATGGTAACCAGGATCTACGTTCCTACCCTCACCATGGTAACCAGGATCTATGTTCCTACCCTCACCATGGTAACCAGGATCTATGTTCCTACCCTCACCATGGTAACCAGGATCTACGTTCCTACCCTCACCGTGGTAACCAGGATCTACGTTCCTACCCACACCATGGTAACCAGGATCTATGTTCCTACCCTCACCATGGTAACCTGGATCTATGTTCCTACCCTCACCATGGTAACCAGGATCTACGTTCCAACCCTCACCATGGTAACCAGGATCTACGTTCCTACCCTCACCATGGTAACCAGGATCTACGTTCCTACCCTCACCATGGTAACCAGGATCTACGTTCCTACCCTCACCATAGTAACCAGCTGTGGGTGGTGACCGAAAGAATGAGATCGTGGGTACAAGCAGCCGAAATGAGCTTCCTCCGCAGGGTGGCTGGGCTCTCACTCAGAGATCGGGTGAGGAGCTCTGCCATCCGGGAGGAGCTCGGTGTCGAGCCGCTCCTCCTCCAGGTCGAGAGGAGCCAGATGGGATGGTTCGGGCATCTGGTCAAAATGCCCCCCCAAGCGCCTCGCGGCGAGGTGTTTTGGGCACGTCCCACCGGGAGTAGACCAAGGGGCAGACCCTGGACCCGCTGGAGAGACTATGTCTCACAGCTGGCCGGAGAACAACTTGGGATCCTTCCAGGTGAGCTAGAGGATGCAGCCGGGGAGAGAGAGGCCTGGGCTGCCCGTTTGAGGCTGTTGCCCCCGCGACCCGACCCCGGAACAAGCGGAAGATGACGGAACGGAATGTTTCTTCTTCACCAGCTCTTTTCTACCTGTGTTGGCACTCAGGACGCTTTACATTATTTCTCCCATTCACACACACATTCATACCTGATGGTAGAAGCTGCCATGCCAGCTGGAAACCACCATCAGGAAAGAATTTTTGAGAAGGGCTTGGGTAGTGAGGATCTAAGAGGAGTCAGGTTAGGATATCAAGCTCCTGGTATACACCGACTCCAACGGAGAACCAGATGAAAGAGAGAGTCAAGACAACACAATCAGGTTTGTTAGGGGTTAGCTGCCTGGAGTCGGTGTCTGTGGTCTCCATGGTAACCGACCCAGATGTGACGTAAGTCACCCGAACAGTCTGCGTAGTCTGGGAAACTTTCTAAATTCCGTTCCGTCCGTTCCGTCATCTTCCGCTTGTTCCGGGGTCGGGTCGCGGGGGTAACAGCCTCAAGCGGGCAGCCCAGGCCTCTCTCTCCCCGGCTGCATCCTCTAGCTCATCTGGAAGGATCCCAAGTTGTTCCCCGACCAGCTGTGAGACATAGTCTCTCCAGCGGGTCCGGGGTCTGCCCCTTGGTCTCCTCCCGGTGGGACGTGTCCGAAACACCCCGCCCGCGGGGTGCTCGAGGGGCATCCTGACCAGATGACCGAACCACCCCATCTGGCTCCTCTCGACCTGGAGGAGGAGCGGCTCGACACCGAGCTCCTGCCGGATGGCGGAGCTCCTCACCCGATCTCTGAGTGAGAGCCCAGCCACCCTGCGGAGGAAGCTCATTTCGGCCGCTTGTACCCGCGATCTGTGGAATCCTTACCAACATGAAGCATACAGGATGGTGGATCTACAGAACTACAAACATGGAGGACAGATTCTTATGTTCATGTTATACGGTCGTCTCTGCTTTCTGATTGGGTGGGACGTTTTCCCATCGCTGCAATTATAAGATGATTTCTGCAAACCATTACCTACTGCTGGAGGAATGTGAGCAGAAATACCAGGATCATTTTTATTGGCAAGAGGACAAAACTACCTCAAAACAAGCTGAAAAGTAAAACTGTTCAAGAGAAGCTGAACAAAGTAAAGAAACCAAGTCCACATACTGTTTCTTTTTGATGGCTTATCCAGGGCTGTCAAACGCCAGTCCGGTTTTTCATGTCTTCCTGGTTCAAACAGCTGATCCACATAAAGTGAAATTAACAGCCAACGAAATTTGTCCCATTGACTCAATAACCTGGATCAGGTGTGTAGATGTGAGAACATATGGATAACCATCAGGACACCTCCCCTCCAAGAACTGAGTTTGACACCCCTGGGCTAATCAGACATCAGGCGTTTGATTGGAAATTGGCCTCTCTTGGGTTTTTTAAATTGATGTTTAGTGGCCTAAAAAACATACACGTGATCTGTTGAGCTTTAGTTTGACTGTGTTTAAATAAAACCCCAAACTGAGCTGTTACCCCGGGTACAAAGATAGAAAGCATGATGAAAACTGGCCCGCAGGACCGTTTAGGAAACCATTTGTGGTTTAATGATCCTCACATTATAAAGAGCAGGTGTTGGGAGCGGTGCTGGCCTAAAGACAAAAGAGACACACAGGGATTATTTACAGTCTCTGCCCTTCACCAAAAATAGTTTCCTGCTTACAGGGAGGGGCGGGTGGGGTGAGCAAGGGCCTAAAAAATATGACTGTGTGTCCAAAATGTTTTTTCTGTACTGTATAAATCTATCATCAATATATAAAACTCACCGTGGTAACCAGGATCTACCCTCACCATGGTAACCAGGATCTACGTTCCTACCCTCACCATGGTAACCAGGATCTACGTTCCTACCCTCACCATGGTAACCAGGATCTACGTTCCTACCCTCACCATGGTAACCAGGTTCTACGTTCCTACCCTCACCATGGTAACCAGGTTCTACGTTCCTACCCTCACCATGGTAACCAGGATCTACGTTCCTACCCTCACCATGGTAACCAGGATCTACGTTCCTACCCTAGCCATGGTAACCAGGATCTATGTTCCTACCCTCACCATGGTAACCAGGATCTACATTACTACCCTCACCATGGTAACCAGGATCTACGTTCCTACCCTCACCATGGTAACCAGGATCTACTTTCCTACCCTCACCGTGGTAACCAGGATCTACGTTCCTACCCTAGCCATGGTAACCAGGATCTACGTTCCTACCCTCACCATGGTAACCAGGATCTACGTTCCTACCCTCACCATGGTAATCAGGATCTACGTTCCTACCCTCACCATGGTAACCAGGATCTACGTTCCTACCCTAGCCATGGTAACCAGGATCTACGTTCCTACCCTCACCATGGTAACCAGGATCTACATTACTACCCTCACCATGGTAACCAGGATCTACGTTCCTACCCTCACCATGGTAACCAGGATCTACTTTCCTACCCTCACAATGGTAACCAGGATCTACGTTCCTACCCTCACCATGGTAACCAGGATCTACGTTCCTACCTCACCATTGTTACCAGGATCCACGTTCCTACCCTCACCATGGTAACCAGGATCTACGTTCCTACCCTCACCATGGTAACCAGGATCTACGTTCCTACCTCACCATTGTTACCAGGATCCACGTTCCTACCCTCACCATGTGTGGGTGGTGACCGAAAGAATGAGACCACGGGTACAAGCAGCCAAAATGAGTCTGCGGAGCTCGGAATGGAGCTGTTGCTCCTTCGGGTCAAGAAAAACCAAGCGGAGTTTTTGTCATCTGGCCAGGATGCCTCTCTCACTGGTGAAGTGTTTTGGGAATGTCCCACCAGGAGGAGACGAGGAGGCAGACCTCACACCCGCTGGAGAGACTATGTCTCACAGCTGGACAGGGAACACTTGGGATCCGTCTGAATGAGCTGGAGAATGCGGCCGGGGTGAGAGAAGCCTGGGCTTCCTGTGTGAGGCTGTTGCCCCCGAGACCCGGTCCCGGAGAAGCGGAAGCCGACAAAATTATTGCCCCTTAAGAATTTATCACAAATATTAACATTAAAAATACCTGAAAACTCCAAAGTTTTCTTTAGAAAGTTTTAAACCCCAATATTTTTATTAAAAATGAAACATCTTTAATGTTTGGAAAATACATTTATTTGCATTTTAATGCAAAACATTAGAAAAAAAAGTCATTTAACTTTTTACATTTTATAAACAAACAGTATTGACAGTAAACAAAAGTAGGGCTTATGGATGTGGGCGGAGACTTCTGATGTGGGAGGAGCCATTGAAACAAAACAAAAGGTTAGTACTGCTAGAAACAGGATGAAAAGTGGTGACATCATTGAAGTAGAATCGTCCCTTTCTGACATGATCCCCTCACCTGCCACCAGACGGAGCCCTGGACCTTCCCTCATTCACCCTGATTAGGAACGCCTGAGTGTGATTAGTCTGTTGACACACACCTGTGGATCCTATTTAAAGACAATCACTCAAGACGTCTCGGTCGAGTTGTCCTGCATTTGGGTTCTCCTCCTCCTTCCACATCCCACATCATGACATTTCCGTGTCGGTACAACGCTTCCCTGCTTCATCCAACAGTAATTCAAACTTGTGTCAAAGAGGCCGTAGAGAACAGAGAGGTCCAGGGCGAGGCTACGAGGACCCAGGAACACTATAGAATCAGTCTGCCACTGCTTCCTTCATGATGCATACTGCCTATCACATTTGCAGTATGCGTGGTAGAAGCTGCCTCGCTTATCCCTACCAAGTGTGGCAGCGAGTTTAATGAGAACTCATTTTGTTCTTGTTAAACAAAAACAAAAAGAGCTGAGCCGAAAAGTCAAGTTCTTGTTTTACAAGTCGATCTACGTTCCTACCCTCACCATGGTAACCAGGATGTATGTTCCTACACTCACCATGGTAACCAGGATGTATGTTCCTACCCTCACCATGGTAACCAGGATGTATGTTCCTACACTCACCATGGTAACCAGGATGTATGTTCCTACACTCACCATGGTAACCAGGATGTATGTTCCTACACTCACAATGGTAACCAGGATGTATGTTCCTACACTCACCATGGTAACCAGGATGTATGTTCCTACCCTCACCATGGTAACCAGGATGTATGTTCCTACCCTCACCATGGTAACCAGGATCTACATTGCCACCCTCACCATGGTAACTAGGATCTACATTGCTACCCTCACCGTGGTAACCAGGATCTACGTTCCTACCCTCATCATGGTAACCAGGATCTACGTTCCTACCCTCACCATGGTAACCAGGATCCACGTTCCTACCCTCACCATGGTAACCAGGATCTACGTTCCTACCCTCACCATGGTAACCAGGATCTACATTCCTACCCTCACCATGGTAACCAGGATCTACGTTCCTACCCTCACCATGGTAACCAGGATCTACGTTTCTACCCTCACCGTAGCAACCACCTGTGGGTTGGAACCGAAACAACAAGATTGCCGATACAAGCGGCAAGGTTCCTCCACAGGGTGGCTGGGCTCTCACTCAGAGATAGAGTGAGGAGTTCCTTCATCCAGGATGAGTTCTGAGTAGAGCCACTGCTCATCCGAGTCTAAAGAAGCCATATGGGGGTGGTTCGGGCTTCTGGTTAGGATGCCTCCCGTATGCCTTGCTTATGAGGTAACCGGGTACGTCCCTCCGGGAGGAGACCCAGAGGCACAGCTTGGACCTGCTGGAGAGTCTATGTCTCACAGCTGGCCGGGGAACACCTCTGGATCCTCCTGGGTGAGCTGGAGGATGCAGCTGGGGTGAGAGAAGCCTGGGCTTCCTATCTGAGTCGGTTGCCCTGACAACTCGGCCCTGGATAAATGGAGACGACCGAACGGAACGGAGAACAAAAGATGGCCTAAAAAGAGAAGTTTTGGAGTTCTGATTTGGGCACAGAAGTGATGTCATAAAAGAAAAGTTTAACCCAGTTCATTTTTGTTTTAGAAAAGTTACTAAACTTATGAAGAAAATTATTAAAATTAATGAGTCATAAACATCGTTACATTCAAGGTAAAAATCAGATTTTAACAGATTTACATAAACATGATGGAGTCTAAATTATCATCCAGTTAATCCACTGCCGAGTTCGACGTCTTCTCCGGAACCGCCGACTGGATCTTTCTCAGATTTTGACGAACTCTGAAAAACTCCATCAGCTGGGCCTCTCCTCGAGTCGCCTCGTCCTGCTCCTTCTTCATCTACGATTAAAACAAACACAGACCGGATTTATGAAGCTTGCTTAATCTGGGGACGCAAATTAGGTCATGAGCCTCTTCCATTGTGGACCATTTCTTCTCTGGTAACCCTGCCCTAATTCAGCACACTTGGTACTAATTGCCTCTCCTTGATGTCTGCACCTGTGTCTCGTCTTCCCCCCATGTTATTTAACCCTTACGTCCATCACTCTGACATCAGATCAACTACTCTCTCTCCTGCTGCAGCCGTGATGTTTACCCTCCTCGTCATCTTCCAGGCTGCACATGCGTCCTCCTCTTCCCAACTCCTGATTAGCTGCAGTAAACTGCTTAAAACTGTCTTTGTCTCTGAGCCCGACATCTCCCTCTTCACCACCTCATGATCAACGTTCCCTCCAAACTGCGCACCTGCACAATTGCGCACTGCTCACAGATTGATAGCGCACAAGAAAACCTATGCAGCGCACAAAATAAAACAGTTTAAACTAAAGATGGTAAAATGAGACAGAGCTCCGAAGCCTGTCTCTTTCTTCTTTCTTTTTGAAACAAATTGCTTCAAAGCGCTGCTTCGGTGTTAGGCGCGTCACTGCTGGTGACGTCACAAAAAGTAAACGTTTTTGCTGCGCCCCCTTTCTGCTCAGGAAGCTTGTGTGTTTGCTCAGACACATAAAAAATTAGAGGGAACATTCCTCATGATACTTCCTCCAATCATGAGGAGTTTAAGTATCTCGGGGTCTTGTTCACGAGTGGGGGAAGGATGGAGCGGGAGATCGTCAGGCGGATTGGTGCGGCATCAGCAATAACTAGGACGCTGCATCGGTCCGTTGTGGTGAAGACAGCTGAGCCGAAAGGCAAAGCTCTTGATTTACAAGTCGATCTACGTTCCTACCCTCACCATGGTAACCAGGATCTACGTTCCAACCCTCACCATGGTAACCAGGATCTATGTTCCAACCCTCACCATGGTAACCAGGATCTACGTTCCTACCCTCACCATGGTAACCAGGATCTACGTTCCTACCCTCACCATGGTAACCAGGATCTACGTTCCTACCCTCACCATGGTAACCAGTATCTATGTTCCTACCCACACCATGGTAACCAGGATCTATGTTCCTACCCTCACCATGGTAACCAGGATCTATGTTCCTACCCTCACCATGGTAACCAGATCTACATTCCTACCCTCACCATGGTAACCAGTATCTACATTCCTACCCTCACCATGGTAACCAGGATCTACGTTCCAACCCTCACCATGGTAACCAGGATCTACGTTCCTACCCTCACCATGGTAACCAGATCTACGTTCCTACCCTCACCATGGTAACCAGGATCTACATTCCTACCCTCACCATGGTAACCAGGATATACATTCCTACCCTCACCATGGTAACCAGGATCTACGTTCCTTCCTCACCATGGTAACCAGGATCTGCGTTCCTACCCTCACCATGGTAACCAGGATCTACGTTCCTACCCTCACCATGGTAACCAGGATCTACATTCCTACCCCCACCATGGTAACCAGGATCTATGTTCCTACCCTCACCATGGTAACCAGGATCTACGTTCCTACCCTCACCATGGTAACCAGGATCTATATTCCTACTCTCACCATGGTCACCAGCTGTGGGTGGTGACCAAAAGAATGAGATCGTGGGTACAAGTGGCCGAAATGAGCTTCCTCCGCAGGGTGGCTGGGCTGTCACTCAGAGATTGGGTGAGGAACTCTGCCATCCGGGAGGAGCTCGGTGTCGAGCCACTCCACCTCCAGGTCGAGATGAGCCAGATGGGATGGTTCGGTCATCTGGTCAGGATGCCCCCCGAGCGCCTCGCGGGCGAGGTGTTTCGGGCACGTCCCACTGGGAGGAGATCAAGGGGCAGACCCCGGACCCGCTGGAGAGACTATGTCTCACAGCTGGCCGGGGAACGACTTGGGATCCTTCCAGGTGAGCTGGAGGATGCAGCCGGGGAGAGTGAGGCCTGGGCTGCCCGTTCGAGGCTGTTGCCCCCGAGCAACAAGCGGAAGATGACGGAACGGAATTCCTCATGATAGAAATCTGTGAAGATGTGGGCGTGCCTAGACTTTAACTCTAAGTAAAGTCAGAAGCTGACAAATTGGTAAGACGTGGGGTAAAAGAGGAGACTTGTGAACTGAAGACAGTGAAATGAAGCCTTTAAAGCAGTGAGGAAACAATTAGAAAGCCTGTCACTTTAAGACTACATGATAACTCTGCTTCTCAGTCTGTGGGGTCCTTATGATCGGGGTATGTCTGGCCTGGGGGGTGACGGTTCCTCACTTTAGCCACGTGGCTCAGAGGGTGCCCACACGTCTTTAAACCAGCTGTACGTCTGTGGTTATGACCTCTGCAGTCGTGGCTGGGCCGGCTCCTCAGTTACAGACACAGTTCCTGGCTCATTTAAATACCATCGCATATGCATCAAATCATTTGGATGATCCATATTTGGAGTCCTGGGGCGTGGTTGGAGCGGGTTGGACTTTCACAGATGTACTCTAGAAACCTTGGAATCTAGGCAAAAATTTTACACTATCTCTGTTTGGAAGCGCTCATTAGCAGGCCAGCTAGAAACATAACTAGCTTTCTAGTTGTTAGCTGAATGCCAGGAGCCAGAAACTGTTTCCTGGGGGAAGTACGGTGCACTGGGGTTCTGTTTTGTTCCATTTTCTTCTGCTCCTCCAGGGCGGGTCGCCGGGGCAACAGCTTCAGACAGGAAGTCCAGGCTTTTGTCACCCCGGCTGCAATCTCCAGCTCACCCGGGAGGATCCTGAGGTGTTCCCCGCCCAGCTGTGTGACATAGTCTCTCCAGCAGGTCCAGGGTCTACCTCTGGGTCTCCTCCTGGTGGGACGTGCCCAAAACACCTCAACAGCCAGGCACTCAGGACGCCTCGAACCACTTCATCTGGCTTCTCGACCAGGAAGAGCAGCGGCTCTACTCCGTGCTCCTTCCAGATGGCTCTGAAAGAGAGCCCAGCCACCCTGCAGAGGAAGATCATTTCGGCCACTTGTATCCGTACGGTGGCTCGGTACTGGTTTAATTTACTGAGGGAAGTACAGTACACTGGCACACTGTACTGGTACTGATGTCTGGGCACTTGCTGATCATCTCCTTCTGAACCATAAGATGGACCACAGAACATCTGGTAGACCAGAGACCACGTTGAGGGTCGTTTGGAAAGGTGTAGTGATATGGAGTTGCTTCCAGATGTTCTCACCTCCATCTGTTTCTGCTGCCGTCTGAGCAGCAGGTCCTCCAGAGGGGTTCTGCTCACACTTTCATCGTCCTGGCTGCTGGCGACACGTTTCCTCCTCTCCAGAACCTGCTGCAGCTCAGACCTGCTGCTCAGTACCAGACCCCTTTAGAGGAGGAGAGGAAACAAAGAAGATTAGACGACATGCACAGTGCTCTGAAACCAATGCTGAAACTACGTTCCTACCCTCACCATGGTAACCAGGATCTACATTCCTACCCTCACCATGGTAACCAGGATCTATGTTCCTACACTCACCATGGTAACCAGGATCTACGTTCCTACCCTCACCATGGTAACCAGGATCTATGTTCCTACCCTCACCATGGTAACCAGGATCTACATTACTACCCTCACCATGGTAACCAGGATCTACGTTCCTACCCTCACCATGGTAACCAGGATCTACATTACTACCCTCACCATGGTAACCAGGATCTATGTTCCTACCCTCACCATGGTAACCAGGATCTACGTTCCTACCCTCACCATGGTAACCAGGATCTACGTTCCAACCCTCACCATGGTAACCAGGATCTACGTTCCAACCCTCACCATGGTAACCAGGATCTATGTCCTGGTTACCATGGTAACCATGGTTACCATGGTTACCATGGTGACACGGTAACCAGGATCTACGTTCCTACCCTCACCGTGGTAACCAGGATCTACGTTCCTACCCTCACCATGGTAACCAGGATCTACGTTCCTACCCTCACCATGGTAACCAGGATCTACGTTCCTACCCTCACCATGGTAACCAAGATCTACATTCCTACCCTCACCATGGTAACCAGGATCTACATTCCTACCCTCACCATGGTAACCAGGATCTACGTTCCTACCCTCACCATGGTAACCAGGATCTACGTTCCTACCCTCACCATGGTAACCAGGATCTACATTCCTACCCTCACCATGGTAATCAGGATCTACATTCCTACCCTCACCATGGTAACCAGGATCTACGTTCCTACCCTCACCATGGTAACTAGTCGAACTCCCAAAAACAAGAAGCAGTCGGCCAAGCATAGTAGTCTTCATGGCAACGCTGCTGTCAATCATTGAGAGAAATCTTTGTCAAACTCTGCTGATGCCCCGCCCACAAAAACCAAACGACCCGACCTGATAGGCTGGTTCAGTCTGTTCCACCAACAGGGTTTTTAAAATGTGCTTGGTTAGGGCTGTAAATGATTGACTTGAAAGTAAAGACTGGCATCCTTGACGTCAGCTGGGTGATAAGAGAAGGAACTGGTTCAATCATTACCAGAATGATCACAGAACAGGAAACAAGCCGAGAAGAATGTCAGTAAAGACTTTTTTTAGAGACCCTGGAATCTACTGCTTTAACAGGTAAAGACTGCTGTTCTGTTTGATGCCATTTTTGGGGATGGTGGTTAGGTATGGCACACCAACAGCGACACTCTTGTTTTTAAAAACCTGTACAGTCTTTGCTTACAGACTTGGGAGCTCCATTACAGACCCTCGGTTGACCTTGCCAAAGGTGAAATGTTTGGCTCTCGTTCAGAAATAGTCGGGAGATGACTGGAGCTGTTCCTGCTCTCTGGTCACCGCCCACTCGGAGGAGACCCAGAACCCACTGGAGGGACTCCGTCTTACATCTGGACAGAGAACGGTTTGAGCATCCGTGTCCATCCGGTAGAGGTGGGATCCATTCTGTCTGACTCTACGGCCGGGTTTGACTCTCAATGCGGATGCTTTGATTTTGATCTGGCCCTAATGTGTATGTCCGATTCTCCCTCATTGTTTCCCCCTGAGACCCCGCCCCTTTTGTGTTAAATAGTCCCTGCCTTCCCTCGTCCTGTGTCAGAGTGTTTTGGATTCATCTGTTGTTCCTGAATGGAAATAAACTTTGTAAAAACTCTGCTTCTGGGTCTTGCTCAGGCCGACAGACTACAGTCTGGTCTTGACATTTTGTATTCCAGATCCGGAAGCACGAGTACCGTTTGTGCAGAACATTTTTCCGATTCGTTCGTCAGTTGTAAATACAATCCATCCATTTTGACGTGCGGTGTGAACGCAACCCCACAACAGACTGTTGACCTGCTCAGGGTGCACCCCACCTCTCACCTGTAGATAGCGACGATAGCTTCCAGCTGGGATGAGCGGTGACTGGTTGGCTGGCTAGCTGGCTGGCTGGCTGGCTGGCTGGCTGGCTCGCTGTCTGAATGGGTGGCTGGCTGGCTGGCTCGCTGTCTGAATGGGTGGCTGGCTGGCTTTTAATTTTTTGGCTTTCTAATTTTTACTCACTCTATTCACCAGCCGTGGTTGGTGACCGAAAGAATGAGATTGCGGATACAAGCGTCCGAAATGATCTTCCTCCTCAGGGTGGCTGGGCTCTCACTCAGAGATTGGGTGCAGGAGGAGCTCTGCCATCCGGGAGGAGCTCGGTGTCAAGCCGCTCCTCCTCCAGGTCGAGAGGAGCCAGATGGGGTGGTTTGGGGATCTGGTCAGGATGCCCCCCGAGCGCCTCGCTGGTGAGGTGTTTCTGGCACGTCCTACCGTGAGGAGACCAAGAGGCAGAACCCGGACCTACTGGACAGACTATGTCTCACAGTTGGCTGGGGAACGACTTGAGATCCTTCCGGATGAGCTGGAGGATGAGGCGGGGTGAGAGAAGCCTGGGCTCCCCGTCTGAGGCGGTTGTCCCCGCGACCCGGCCCCGGATGAGTGGAAGACGACGGAACAGAACGGAACATTGAATTAAAAACAAAGCAGATAATCTGCCTTCGTAAAGAAACCGGAATCTGTGTGAGTGTAAAGGTCGGATTTGAAGCCAACAAAGACCGGTCGCTTTCACTGGTGACCAGCCAATAGCAGAGCTCGGTCCTGGCCCGGCTCGGATCTTCTTACATGGTTCAAAGCTGCCGGTGGGCCTGGTGAGCAGGTGTAGTGTTACAGGAGCTCGTTCATTCATACTTAATGAGATGATTTTAGAGCAGAATGAGCTGGACCAGTCTCAGATATCCAGAATGGTCATGATGATGGTTCCGTTCATCTGGACCTCGGATGATTTGGTTGATTCGGTAACGAATCAAACAAAGAACGACAGGATGTGGGGCGTCACATCAGGTCCGGTTTTCATAAAACCGGTTCAGTTTGGACCCAAAAAGTTCAAACAGAAACAAAAATATATAAAACACATAGTTTAAAATTTTCTGTTGAACGACCGTCCAATCAGGAGCAAGATATTTGTCTCTGGTGTTTGTTTTAGCTTCCTATTGGACGGTTGTTCATTTATTTAAAAAAAACCAAAACTATGTGATTAAAGTTTAGAATGAACTGGTCTGCATAACGTACGCACTTCCTGTGAGCCAGGAGAAGTTCTTTATGTAGCTCGTTGTGGGTCCTGGAGGGCCGAGTGGGGTTCAGGTCACCCGAAGACGCCTCGGCTTTGACTCCGTTATCTATCAAGAAGAACCAAAACCAAACTGAGACGACTAGAGAAGGTTAGACAGCCGGTAACCGGAGGGTTAAACAGAAACCAGACTGTGAAGATGGATAGAAGAGGACAGAAAGGGTCTACCTGCTGGCCGGGTGGGCAGCTCGTGCTGCATGGTGCCTGGCTGGTAGAGGGGCAGCAAGCGCATGGTGAGCCGGCTGATTTCAGGGGAAAAGTGATTTCATGGAGCAGAGCGGGCAGAGTTAGAGTCCGATGGAAACACAAGCTGAAGTAGATATGTATAATTGATGGCATCAGTGAGTGGGAGGGTACAGGAACGAGTCCCGGTGCAGCAAAGCAGAAAAAAAAGGGATAAAAAACAATTAAATGAGAAAAAAGACATGATTTTTTTATAAATAAAGTACGATTGAGATTCATGGTTTTTTGTTTTGTGCTGATTTGGTTTTAAAAAGATAAAAAAAACTAAAGACTGAAAAAAATGTCTGAAAACATCACAGAAAGTAAATAAAAGTTAGAATATGGAGCTCAGTGTAGAGCCGCTTCTCCTACAAAATGAGAGAAGCCAGATGGGGTGGTTTGGGTATTTGTTCAGGATGCCTCCTGAGCGCCTCGCTGGTGAGGTGTTTCAGGCACATCCCGCCGGGAGGAGGGAGGAGACCAAGACGCGGACCTGCTGGAGGGACTATGTCTCACAGCTGGACAGGGAACACCTCAGGATCCTCCTGGGTGAGATGGAGGATGCAGTCGGGGGGAGAGAAGCCTGGGGTTCCTGTCTGAGGCTGTTGCCAGGGGAGGATCCAGTGAGGGGTAGTGTGGGGGCCAGGATCTGCGTTCCTACCCTCACCATCGTAACCAGGATCTACATTCCTACCCTCACCATGGTAACCAGGATCTACGTTCCTACCCTCACCATGGTAACCAGGATCTACGTTCCTACCCTCACCATGGTAACCAGGATCTATGTTCCTACCCTCACCATGGTAACCAGGATCTATGTTCCTACCCTCACCATGGTAACCAGGATCTACGTTCCTACGCTTACCATGGTAACTACGATCTACGTTCCTACCCTCACCGTGGTAACCAGGATCTACGTTCCTACCCTCACCATGGTAACCAGGATCTATGTTCCTACCCTCACCATGGTAACCAGGATCTATGTTCCTACCCTCACCGTGGTAACCAGGATCTACGTTCCTACCCTCACCATGGTAACCAGGATCTATGTTCCTACCCTCACCGTGGTAACCAGGATCTACGTTCCTACCCTCACCATGGTAACCAGGATCTACATTCCTACCCTCACCATGGTAACCAGGATCTAGGTTTCTACCCTCACCATGGTAACCAGGATCTACATTCCTACCCTCACCATGGTAACCAGGATCTAGGTTTCTACCCTCACCATGGTAACCAGGATCTACGTTCCTACCCTCACCATGGTAACTAGGATCTACGTTCCTACCCTCACCATGGTAACCAGGATCTACGTTCCTACCCTCACCATGGTAACCAGGATCTACGTTCCTACACCCTCACCATGGTAACTAGGATCTAGGGGGTCCGAGTCCCAAAGTTGGACACTACACTTTCTGTGTAGTTTTTTCCCACCCTCCAAAAACATGCATGTTAGGTTTATTGGCCGGTGCCAAATTGCCCCTAGGAACGAGTGTGTGTGTGTGTGTGTGTATGGTTGTATGTGGGTGTGTGGCCCCGTGACAGACTGGGGACCTATTTGCGGTGTACCATGCCCCTCATCTTGAATCAGCCGGGATGGGCTCTGGCACCCCCCCACAATCCGTAAGGGATAGACGGTTAAGAAGGTGACCGACTGACATATTGGGAATGATGGAGGTGTGTTCGGGGCGGGATGGAGATCAAGTTGGCTCACGTCTGAGACTTGATCTGTAAAGCTTAAGATTTCACACTGAGAGTCACGTTCATTAAGCTTAACGAGGACCCTAAAAATGCCCAACAAACCGATAACTTTCTCTGGAATGTGTTATTTTCTAGTAACCTGAAGTTTTAAAGAAGATCAAACGGGTGTTAAACCTACCTGTTCTGTGCCCGTCAGTCATGAAAGCAGGACTGAGCTGGAGGGCAGCGACACCACCTGCAGTCGTGTCATGAAGAGCCTTTCAGGTCCTTTTAGTGACAGTTTAACATCTTGTTTTGATTCACTGAAGCTTTCAAACATCATCGCCACGGTAACCCACATTCCACCCAGCCTAGAGACAACTGTCATGTGTTCTACCAAGCTGGTCCTGATTAATGGAGAGAGCATGGAGGTGGGTAACACCTAGAAACACCTGGGTGGGCATGTTGACTGTGAAGTGGACTGGTCCGAGCAGGCGAGGGTCCTGTTTAAGAAACGACAGAGCACGCTGGTTTTCCTAAAAAGACTGGGTTTGTTTGATGTTTCTGTGCCATGCTACAGTTTCTATCAGTCTTTCATGGCATGCACGTGGCAAGACTCCCACGATGTACCACCGAGAGACACAAGGAGTCATTCCTGCCCGTCAGCATGGATGTGACATGATCCCTACCCACAATGCACAGCCCTGTTTTACACTGAAGTACTCCTTCCATTGATCAAAACGTCCAGAGTCCCCCCCACCGTGACAGTGCACTGCTTTCCCCTCCTGAGCCACCAGATGGTGGACTAGAAGTTCTTCAAAGCAGCCCCGGGCTTTTGTCTTAACGACCACCAAAGCTGCGTTCCACTTCACCCACCGATACCAGCTGCCTGTCGGGTTTAATAAAGTATTCTGATCCATCAACCCGGCACCACCTAGCAGCTGTTTGGAGCTCTCTCTTGGGGTGCTTGGAGCTCCCGACACATGAATTTCTCCACCAGAACTTTTTGAGTTCCCTCCACTGTGGAGGTCGTTAACTGGTCTACGTTGTGCTTTTTTTAACCTTCATTAGAAACAATCAGAAATCGCCTTCTTATCGTGGTGGAGGGGTTTGCATGCCCTCATGATCCTAGGAGCTATGTTGTCCGGGGCTTAATGCCCCTGGTAGGGTCACCCAAGGCAACAGGTGCTAGGTGAGGGGCCAGACAAAGCCTGGCTCAAACACTCCTATGAAGACTTTAAGCATGGCCAAGTTGCCCTTACCCGGACGCGGATCACCAGGCCCCCATTTGGAGCTACGCAAGAGAGTGGGGGACGAGAGCAAGCGTCTGGTGGCCGGGCTTTTACTCATGGGGACATGGGCCGCCCTTCCGGTGGATTCACCACCTGCAGGTGAAGGAGGAGATGGGTGGCCGCCAACAACGGGGACCATGGCGGTCAGATCCTTAGCTGCATAAGTTAGCTGGGGTGGTTGGGGGATCTGGTCAGGATGCCCCTTGAGCGCCTGGCTGGTGAGGTGTTTCAGGCACGACCAAGAGGCAGACCCCGGGCCCACTGGAGAGACTCTCATCCCGGCTGGTAACCGGGGGTAACCAGCCGGGGTGAGAGAAGCCTGGGCTTCCCGTCTGAGGTTGTTGCCCCTGACGACCCAGCCCCAAATAAGCAGAAGACGACGGAACGTAAAATAATCCAAAGAGAAGTTTTGATTTTAAAGAATTCTTTATTAGTTAAATCTTTTTTACTCACAGTGTGCTTTTAGGAAAAATAAAACTTACAAACTCATTCATAAAACATTAAACCGGCTTCTAACGAACGTCGATGAGATTAAAATCTATCCTGAGATTAAACTGCTTCGTTATAAAAAAATCTAATTAATTATGTTTATGTAAAAAAAATAACCCTGAAGAGTTAAAAAATAAACACGTTGTAAACCAAGATAAACGTGGATGTGATGATGCATAGATTAATTAACATAACGATGTAAACACAAACAAGAAGTAGTGAAAACAATAATCTAAATCTGGGATTAAATTAGAACAATATTAATTATAATCTGATTACTTTCTGATAAACTGTATTGACTAACAGACATCGTGGAACTGCGGGCGAGAGCGTCCCGGTGCCACGCGTGCATGTACCGACCGTCTGGGACGAACACCACTCGGGTTTAGATCCGCCAATTACTACCCTCCTGGTCTCACTGTCGTTGCCCACGTGAGAACTAACGTCTCCCAAAGGACAGTGGAGTGCACGTGGAGTGCCCTCTACCGGACTCACCCAAACACCCCTAATAGGGCGGGTAGTCTACGCTACAAAAACGAGGACCCGTCTCCACCCGAAGGCGGAGGGAAGCAACCCTTTCATCCATTCCAACACACAGGAGCCGAGCTGGGGGGCAGTAAGTATGCCCACTCCAGCTTGGTGCTTTCACTGGGGGCGACTACAGAATAGAACAGGGTCTAGTGTCTGTAAAGAGGTCTGGTTCCAGATGCCCAAGCTGTGCGTCGAGGCGGATCCAACTATATCTAGCTGGACCCGGACGACCTGGCGCACCAGCTCGGGCTCCTTCCCCGCCAAAGAGGTGACATGTGCCTGAGGCCCCGCGACCCCGATAAGTGTTAGACAACGAACAAACAAACATATCGTCATGGAAACGATCTAACGTCTCCAACTTTTCCGACAACCCGAATCAAATCAACAGCATATCTGACGATCGAATCGATTTTAGTGCATGGTAGTATTTGCCAACGAAGTGCGACGTCGTATCAACGTGTCGATATTGTGATTAAAATTTTATCCAACGACAAATTTAAAGAATTTTATTGTCATTCAAGAAGATTTTTTACGATGTATGTTCCCACCCTCACCATGGTAACCAGGATCTACTTTCTAACCCTCACCATGGTAACCAGGATCTACGTTCCTACCCTCACTGTTGTAACCAGGATCTACGTTCCTACCCTCACCATGGTAACCAGGATCTACGTTCCTACCCTCACCATGGTAACCAGGATCTACTTTCTAACCCTCACCATGGTAACCAGGATCTACGTTCCTACCCTCACCATGGTAACCAGGATCTACGTTCCTACCCTCACCATGGTAACCAGGATCTACGTTCCTACCCTCACCATGGTAACCAGGATCTACTTTCTAACCCTCACCATGGTAACCAGGATCTACGTTCCTACCCTCACTGTTGTAACCAGGATCTACGTTCCTACCCTCACCATGGTAACCAGGATCTACGTTCCTACCCTCACCATGGTAACCAGGATCTTCATTCCCACCCTGACCATGGTAACCAGCTGTGGGTGGTGACTGAAAGAATGAAATCGTGGATACAAGTGGCTGAAATGAACTTCCTCCGCAGGGCGGTGGCAGGGCTCTCACTCAGAGATAGAGTAAGGAGCTGTGCCACACGGGAAGAGTTTGGAGTAGAGCCGCTGCTCCTCTGGGTACAGACAAGCAGGATGGAGTGGTTCGGGAATCTGGTTAGGATGCCTTCCACGGCGCCTCGATAGTGAGGTGTTTTGAGATTTGTCCCACCAGGAGGAGACCCAGAGGCAGACCCTGGACCTGCTGGAGAGACTACATCCCACAGCTGGCCGGGGAATGACTCGGGATCCTTCTAGGTGAGCTGGAGGATGCAGCCGGGGTGAGAGAAGCCCGGTTACCCTCACGACCCGGCCCCGGATGAGCGGAAGACGACGTCACGGTACTTAATGAATCGTTAATTCTTGATTAATTATATGCCGATGATTCAAAGTGTCATTTTATTAATTAAAAAACATCATTTTAGTCCAAATAATTTATTCGTATTGATTGTATCGTTAGTTTTTTTTCAATTTGAAACATTTTTTTTCTTTATTGGTTTTAAACCAGATGGAATTCAAACGAAGAAAACATGGAAACAACTCTTATTTGTTTGGATTTGTTTTAGCTGCTCATCAGGTCACAGATTTACAGACTTACAGCAGTTCCATCGCAGTGCAACGACACACCAAGTCCATTAAAAACAGGTCATATACAAAAAAAAAGCAGTTTTAATAGATTTATTCTTCCCTTATTTAAAAAACTAAGTGGTTTCTCCCTTTAAGCCCCGCCCCTTCCCGTCCCTTGATAAACTCAGACCCTTTGAAACGTAGATTAGACTCAATAATCTCTAATATTTTACACACTATTAGTATTTTTCTATTAAGAGCATCAGAAAATCTGATTGTCTCATGATTAAACAAACCGTTAGGGTTTCATTACTGATCCCCGACTGATTAACGTGGAAAAAAAACACCAATTTAAACGGTAAACAAACCATTGAAACACCATAAATAACACGAGTTAGTATTAACGTCCAAGGCTGGTTGGATCAGTGGGTGAGGAAATAAAAACTAATCTGGGTAACACTGATTTAGATGAAATGAATGGGGAAGGAATCAATTGGCACGGCTAACTCTAATCCTGCTCGACGGCAGGACGGAGAGATTCAAACTAGCAGCCGAATGCTGTGCTGTTACTTAAAGGCTGATTGAAGCTCTTTAAAAGCAGCTCGTCTCTGTTTCTGCTCCTCCGCTTGTTTCTTCTTTGCTTCCTGTTCTTCTCGGATCTCCGCCTCGAAGCGGTTCGACTCGCTGATGGCCTGGACCTGAAGCAGCGCGGTGAGGAAGAGAAAAAAACAACGGTTTTATTTAGATGGAAAGATAGGACTTTATTTACATACCCCTACCCTCACCATGGTAACCAGGATCTACGTTCCTACCCTCACCATGGTAACCAGGATCTACATTCTTACCCTCACCATGGTAACCAGGATCTACGTTCCTACCCTCACCATGGTAACCAGGATCTACATTCCTACCCTCACCATGGTAACCAGGATCTACGTTCCTACCCTCACCATGGTAACCAGGATCTACGTTCCTACCCTCACCATGGTAACCAGGATCTACGTTCCTACCCTCACCATGGTAACCAGGATCTACGTTCCTACCCTCACCATGGTAACCAGGATCTACGTTCCTACCCTCACCATGGTAACCAGGATCTACATTCGTACCCTCACCATGGTAACCAGGATCTACGTTCCTACCCTCACCATGGTAACCAGGATCTACGTTCCTACCCTCACCATGGTAACCAGGATCTACGTTCCTACCCTCACCATGGTAACCAGGATCTACGTTCCTACCCTCACCATGGTAACCAGGATCTACATTCGTACCCTCACCATGGTAACCAGGATCTACGTTCCTACCCTCACCATGGTAACCAGGATCTACATTCCTACCCTCACCATGGTAACCAGGATCTACGTTCCTACCCTCACCATGGTAACCAGGATCTACGTTCCTACCATCACCATGGTAACCAGGATCTACATTCCTACCCTCACCATGGTAACCAGGATCTACGTTCCTACCATCACCATGGTAACCAGGATCTACGTTCCTACCCTCACCATGGTAACCAGGATCTACGTTCCTACCCTCACCATGGTAACCAGGATCTACGTTCCTAACCTCACCGTGGTAACAAGGATCTACATTCCTACCCTCACCATGGTAACCAGGATCTACGTTCCTACCATCACCATGGTAACCAGGATCTACGTTCCTACCCTCACCATGGTAACCAGGATCTACGTTCCTAACCTCACCATGGTAACCAGGATCTACGTTCCTAACCTCACCATGGTAACCAGGATCTACCTTCCTACCCTCACCATGGTAACCAGGATCTATGTTCCTACCCTCACCATGGTAACCAGGATCTACGTTCCAACCCTCACCATGGTAACCAGGATCTACATTCCTACCCTCACCATGGTAACCAGGATCTAAGTTCCTACCCTCACCATGGTAACCAGGATCTACATTCCTACCCTCACCATGGTAACCAGGATCTATGTTCCTACCCTCACCATGGTAACCAGGATCTATGTTCCTACCCTCACCATGGTAACCAGGATCTACGTTCCTACCCTCACCATGGTAACCAGGATCTATGTTCAGTTTTAACTCCAAAATAAAAGTTTCAGATGAACTTACTTTTGCTTCAAAGAAGGTTTTGGCTCCTTTGACTCCTTCAGTGGAGACGTCGATTTCAGAGAGACGAGCGAGGACGGAGAGCCCGCTGTCCTCCGCCAAGTCGCCCGCCGCCGCCTTCCTGAAGATCAGCAGGAACTGTGGGAGAACAGTGAGCTGATCAGACCAGAACAGATCCTCCAATCCCCCCACTAACCCGTTCTCTTTGATTCGAACCTCTCTGAAACTCAGCTTGTTGTCCAGGTCCTCGTCCACCTCCTTAATCATGTTCTTTAAACCCAGGTGAGTCTGAGGAGCTCCGAGCTTCTCCATCATCAGTTTCAGCTCCATCAGGTCGATGTAGTTGTCTCTGCCGGTGTCGTACCTGAAAGAACGCGAGCAAAACATGTCCATTCAGCACGGCCGCAGACCTCAGAGGAACAAGTCTCAGTGACCAAACCATGCGGACCACACCCATCCATAAACATGCTCACTGGTTGAGTTTTAAGTCTACTGTTATTCGATTTGATCTCACCACATATTTAAGTGATCCCCAATCACGATTATTCAGGATTTTTTTCCGGCCATATTTGGGTGCCAATTGGTCCTTACTGTCCTTCCAGTTCTTACCCAACCATCTCCTGAGATGTTTCCTGTGATTGATGCCAGGATCTACGTTCCTAGTCACCATGGTAACCAGGATCTACGTTCCTACCCTCACCATGGTAACCAGGATCTAGTTCCTACCCTCACTGTGGTAACCAGGATCTACGCTCCTACCCTCACCGTGGTAACCAGGATCTATGTTCCTACCCTCACCATGGTAACCAGGATCTACGTTCCTACCCTCAACCAGGTTCCTACCCTGGTCTGATGCCGGCCAATGACTTGACCCTTCTCAAACATCATTTCCACGAACTGGACGTGTCTTTCGACGTGGTTGTTTTAGGAATGAGAAGCAACTCATGGCACCAGTTGGAGTTAAATAACTTGTCCCCCATGCGGTTATTATCCAATAGGAAGCTTGGACATATTTACTTAGTTAAACCCAGGTGGAGACTCTTTTTTTTTTGGGCCAGGCAGTGTCGTAAGACGTGAAGAAAAGACCAGACTTGTGAACAGAAGCTGAAGTAAACAGAGGACTGTGAAATGAAGCAGCTTATTGGAGGAAATAAAAACATGGACACGTCCAGCTTTTTAAATCAAAAGCTTTTTTTAAGGCAAACGTTCTGATTGGCTGCAGGGGGTCTTTTTTTTTTACATCATCCTTTTATTTATTTCAGTTTTCTCTTTATGACACGTGGTCTAACACACTCCGTTCCTTTACACTGAAAACCCACAACTTCCTGTGGTCGGACCCAACGATGCGTTACCCCGTTTGACCCGAACACCTCGCCTCACGTAATCAGATGATTTGAAACCACTGTTCCAGACCGTCGTCTTCCGCTTATCCGGGGCTGGGTCTATGTTCAACGACAAAATTCACCAAGCGATGCGTTCGGATATGTTATGGTTTTCTAGGTGTGCAACTTGACAAGAAACTGGACTGGTCAGAGCAGGCTGGCATCAAACCTGTATCATTTTTATTCTAGAGAGTGTCACTGAGGAAAAGACAGGAAACAGTCTTCCTCTAGTCCTCTTTCCTGGTGGTTCCAAACCCAGCATCCTTCTTCTGATGTACTCTCTCTCTCTCCTCTGCACATGTCCAAACCATCTCAGTCTGATCTCTCTGACTTTAAAACCTCTAACATGTGCTGTTCCTCTGATCCTGTCCATCCTGGTCACTCCCAGAGAGATCCTCAGCATCTTCATCTCTGATACAAACATCTCTGTTTCCTATCTTTTCCTCAGTGACACTGTCTCTAGACCAATCAGCATGGCCGCTCTCACCACACTGACTCTAGACCAATCAGCATGGCCGCTCTCACCACACTGTCTCTAGACCAATCAGCATGGCCGCTCTCACCACACTGTCTCTAGACCAATCAGCATGGCCGCTCTCACCACACTGTCTCTAGGCCAATCAGCATGGCCGCTCTCACCTCACTGTCTCTAGGCCAATCAGCATGGCCGTTCTCACCACACTGTCTCTAGACCAATCAGCATGGCCGCTCTCACCACACTGTCTCTAGACCAATCAGCATGGCCGCTCTCACCACACTGTCTCTAGACCAATCAGCATGGCCGCTCTCACCACGGTTTTCTACACTTTTCCTTTCATTTTATCTGAAACTCTTCTATCACACATCACACCTGATACTTTTCTCCACCCGTTCCAGCCTGCCTGCTCATGCTTCTTCACCTCTTTTCCACACTCTCCATTGCTCTGGACTGTTGATCCTAGATACTTAAAATCTTCCACCTTCTTTATCTCTTCTCCCTGTAACCTCACTTTTCCATTTGGATCCCTCTCATTCACACTCATGTACTCTGATTTTACTCTGACTAATCTTCAAACCTCCACCTCTCCAGCTTTTCCTCCACCTCTTCCCTCCTCTCACCACAGATCACAATGTCATCTGCAAACATTCTGGAGAGGAGGATGAGGGCTCTAATTCAGGGCATCCTGAAAAATCCCTGTCACCCTCTGCGTGATGTGTTCACAACCCAGAAAAGCACCAGAAGTAACAGGTTTTCCCTGAGCTGCAGGACTGAGAGATTTAAGAGTTCGTTTATCCCTGAAACATTGACATGATAAAAGACACAAGCACAGTTTTTTTTTTGTTCAAACCGCTCAGCACTATGTTCATGCATTGTAAGAATATTTGCAGCTGCTCAGACACGTTTAGGAGAGGAAACAGCTTTCAGTTCATCACACCATGCTGTTGCTCAAGAGCGTTACCATGTAGGTCAGAGGGAGGAAGAGGGACAGAGTGGGGGAGAGAGTGAGGGAACCTGCCGACAAAGAAAGAAAAAAAATCCTATAAATTCAGAAATCTGACAAATAAATAAGTTCTAGATTCTCATTAAATGGAACTGAATCAGATTTTTAACGCTCATTACCACGGCAACCTTACTTCCAACCTCTAGATGGACGTTAAATCAGAAGAAGTTCCTCCAATAGGAACTCTTATCAGACAGATGGATCAATGATGTTCGGTTCCGTCGTCTTCCGCTTATCCGGGTCCGGGTCGCAGGGACAACGTCCTAAGACGGGAAGCCCAGGGTTCTCTCACCCAGGCTGGAACGTAGATCCTGGTTACCATGGTGAGGGTAGGAACGTAGATCCTGGTTACCATGGTGAGGGTAGGAACGTACGTAGATCCTGGTTACCATGGTGAGGGTAGGAACGTACGTAGATCCTGGTTACCATGGTGAGGGTAGGAACGTAGATCCTGGTTACCATGGTGGGGGTAGGAACGTAGATCCTGGTTACCATGGTGGGGGTAGGAACGTAGATCCTGGTTACCATGGTGAGGGTAGGAACGTAGATCCTGGTTACCATGGTGAGGGTAGGAACGTAGATCCTGGTTACCATGGTGGGGGTAGGAACGTAGATCCTGGTTACCATGGTGAGAGCAGGAACGTAGATCCTGGTTACCATGGTGAGGGTAGGAACGTAGATCCTGGCCCCCACACCAACTCTCCCTGAATCCGACCCTGGCAACAGCCTCAGATGGGAAACCCAGGGTTCTCTCACTCCGGCTGCATCCTCCATCTCACCCAGGAGGATCCTGAGGTGTTCTCTGTCCAGCTGTGAGACATAGTCTCTCCAGCAGGTCTAGGATCTGCCTCTGGGTCTCCTCCCGGTGAGACAGAACAGAACCAGCGAAGCTTCAGGAGGAACCTGACCAGATGCTGAACCACGCCCATCTGGGTCAGCTCATCTGGGAGGATCCTGAGGTGTTCCCTGTCCAGCTGGGAGACATAGTCTCTCCAGCAGGTCTGCCTGTGGGTCTCCCTCTGGTAGGACGTGGTCTAAACACCTCACCAGGCTCTCTCAGAAAGCCGGGAGGCGGGTAGTGGGCACCCTCCAAAACCATGCATTAACATAGCTATGAGGAATGACTAGGTGTGGTCCTGTGACAGACTGGCAACCTGTTCTGGGTGTACCCTCCCTCTCGCCATGAATCACCCGGGGGTCCTTCACCCCTGTGACCCCGTCAGAGGGGTGAGAAGATGAATAAATAGAAGAACAGTGGACCCAGAGCAGGTGCATGTGGAACTCCAGAAACATTTTTAGGATCATTTATGAAGACAGACTGATTCTGATCATTAGAATCATTTTAAAGCGGAAGTTTGAAGGAGGAACAGATTTTGATTTTGGAACAGATTTCATCAGATTTATTATTTCCTTATTTGGTCTAAAATCTAACTTCCTTTTTGAGTTCTGTTCTTTCACAATAAAAATCATTTAATAATAATTGAATTTAAACCAGATTTTACTCACGTTTTAAACATCTTTTCCATGTCTTTTATTTGTTTTCTGGAGAATTCTTTGAACTCGGTGTATGGATTAAAGATTTTCATGCTTGGTTGGAGGTTTTGGCCTTCATTCAGCTCTCCTCTGCGGGCTAACAGAGCTCCAAGCTCAGCGTCAGCGTTCCCTCCTACCGGCCTGTCCTCCTCACGGTGCTCCCTGTCCACCGCCACCGCTTCCTCGGAGCCTTCCTCTATCTGCAGGCGGCGGTTAAGTTTGGAGGAAAGCTCATCTGTGGCCATTTTTTACCTGCAAACACCTGAACTTCTGATTCGATTCTGTTCTGGAACTAAAGTGAGACTTCCTGCTCACTGCGCATGCGTGTCGCCCTCTAATCACCACACCTTTTAAAATGATCAACATGGATATTTTTATTTACATTTTTTTATACACTACATTTTTTTATTGTCAAAATCAAAAATGTGATAAAAATATTTATTTTAAATCATTTTGAAGCAATTGATTAAAAAAAAGATTTAAATCTGTAAATTCTGGTGTGTAAATGTCGCCACCTCGTGGCCAAACTGTGAACTACATTATTGCTGCAGATATTAATTCGATTTTCAATTCTTTTCGATTAATCGAGAATCCTATCATGAATCATCTTGTTTGTTTTTAACCGTGGCTACACGGTGACACAGTGGCCTCACAGCAAGAAGGTCGGGGTTTGAATTGAGGCTTGGAACACTGTCCTTTCTGTGTGAAGTTTGCATGTTCTCCTGGGGAATGTGTGGGTTTCTCCGGTTTCCTCCCACCCTTCAAAAAACCCCAAGAAATGCCCTGTGACTGACTGGCGACCTGTTCGGGGTGTACCCTGCCTCTTGCCTTGAATCAGACGGTATAGGCTCTGGCATTCCCGTGACCCGCTGACCAACTTTATGTCAGGAGAAATAAAGAAGCTGTTGGCTCAACAGATGAACCTTTTAAACTGATGGAGGAAGACTTGGAAAATAGGGTGGAGCAGCTGGAGCAGGAGGTGGTGATATCTGGATTACTCCAGATATCACTGGAGGAGCCAGTGAAGGGGAGGATGCACCACCAACTTATCCAATTATTCAGCAGCAGTGACGTCATCATCAATCATTACACTAATAATTCAAAATTATTAGTGTTCCGTTTTAGATTTTTTTGGTTGATTTTATGTTAATAGTTTCAATCGAGCCTGCAGTAGACATGGAGATCATCTACGTTAACCAGGTGAGTCTGAGACGGTGTCTCTCTCCTGTAGAGGCATCAGGACGTACAGTAAGAGTCTGGTTCATTTTGGAACCTGTTGAACTCGGTCTTTCAGGGTCTCTGGAGACTTTTTTAATCATTCAAGTCAATGTAAAACAATAAAACTGACATTAAGAACTTTTTAAAAGTCTGATATTTGGGCTGATGTCGATGCCTGGGAACTACGTTCCTACCCTCACCATGGTAACCAGGATCAACGTTCCTACCGTCACCATGGTAACCAGGATCTACGTTCCTACCCTCACCATGGTAACCAGGATCAACGTTCCTACCGTCACCATGGTAACCAGGATCTACGTTCCTACCCTCACCATGGTAACCAGGATCAACGTTCCTACCCTCACCATGGTAACCATTATCTAGGTTCCTACCCTCAACATGGTAACCAGGATCTATGATCCTACCCTCACCATGGTAACCAGGATCTACGTTCCTACCCCCACCATGGTAACCAGGATCTACGTTCCTACCCTCACCATGGTAACCAGGATCTACGTTCCTACCCCCACCATGGTAACCAGGATCTATGATCCTACCCTCACCATGGTAACCAGGATCTACGTTCCTACGCTTACCATGGTAACCAGGATCTACGTTCCTACCCTCACCATGGTAACCAGGATCTACGTTCCTACCCTCACCATGGTAACCAGGATCTACGTTCCTACCCCCACCATGGTAACCAGGATCTATGATCCTACCCTCATCATGGTAACCAGGATCTACATTCCTACCCTCACCATGGTAACCAGGATCTACGTTCCTACCCTCACCATGGTAACCAGGATCTACGTTCCTACCCTCACCATGGTAACAAGGATCTACATTCCTACCATCACCATGGTAACCAGGATCTACGTTCCTACCCTCACCATGGTAACAAGGATCTACATTCCTACCCTCACCATGGTAACAAGGATCTACATTCCTACCATCACCATGGTAACCAGGATCTACATTCCTACCCTCACCATGGTAACCAGGATCTACATTCCTACCCTCACCATGGTAACCAGGATCTACGTTCCTACCCTCACCATGGTAACCAGGATCTACATTCCCACCCTCACCATGGTGACCAGGATCTACATTCCTACCCTCACCATGGTAACCAGGATCTACGTTCCTACCCTCACCATGGTAACCAGGATCTACGTTCCTACCCTCACCATGGTAACAAGGATCTACATTCCTACCATCACCATGGTAACCAGGATCTACGTTCCTACCCTCACCATGGTTACCAGGATCTACGTTCCTACCATCACCATGGTAACCATGATCTATGTTCCTACCCTCACCATGGTAACCAGGATCTACATTCCTACCCTCACCGTGATAACCAGGATCTACGTTCCAACCCTCACCATGGTAACCAGGATCTACATTCCTACCCTCACCATGGTAACCATGATCTATGTTCCTACCCTCACCATGGTAACCAGGATCTACATTCCTACCCTCACCGTGGTAACCAGGATCTACGTTCCTACCCTCACCATGGTAACCAGGATCTATGTTCCTACCCTCACCATGATAACCAGCTCTGGTTGGTGACCAAAAGAACAAGATCGTAGATTCAAGCGGCTGAAATGAGCTTCCTCTGCGGGGTCACTGGACTCTCACTCAGTGATCAGGTCAGGAGTTCTGCCATCCGGAAGGAGCTCACTGCAGGGCCTCTTGAGAGAAGCCAGATGGGATGGTTCGGTGAACGACTCGGGACCCTCCTGGGTGAGCTGGAGGATCCATGCAGGGTGAGAGAAACCTGGGTTTCCCGTGTAAGGCTGCCGCCACCGTGACCCGGTCCCGGATGAGCAGAAGACGACGGTACATCATAGAATTATGACAAAAAAAACCAAAGTCAAACTGACTTTTGTTGAATTCTGTTTATTTTATTTGAACTCTGTGACATTTTTTAAGTATATTCTGAGTTTTTATGTTTGTGTGAATGTTTAATAAGCTTCGTATAAACGTCTGAACTACCACAGCCTGATCGACAGCTCACTGCCAAAGAGAGAGATGCCGGTACGACGACCCAAAGCAAAACCAGTTCCTGCAAGCTGAAAGCTGACCCCTGTTATTCCCACTTCAACCCCCGTGTCTAATGCCAGGCCCAGTTTGCCTTTCACCGGACCGACAGTACTAGAAATACTGGACAGTTCAGCTTTGGCGAACGCTTTGGCCGCCAGCGCCTTTCCATCCACGCCGATACCTGCGCTGGCGCTGGGCAGCTTAAACTCTGCTTCACAGATGCCCTCTTCCATATGGACTTTCCCAAGGCCCCCGGCAACACACAGCCCCGCCTCGAAACTGTCCTCATCCACGTAAGGCCCAGCGTCCAGGTAGGGATCCGTTGTGGTGGACTTTTTAGGACGATTTACGTTGTCGAACATGTCGTTTATTGCGAGAGGATCGAAGGAGTGACTGTAGTTTGCTTTCAGGTCAGCATGAGCTGCAAAAAAACAAAACAGAAAAAAATTTATTCACATACAAATTGGTTCAAAATTCCATTTAAAACATAGAAAAACTACATTTTTTAGACTCAAAATCAAGTCAAAAACTTCTTTTTAAAAAATTTTTGATGCTTTTAGGACCGGATTAATCGATTGAATCGGACGACATACCTGATCGGTGTTGATGGATTTCTGTTTGGAAGCCAATCTACTAAACTAGACGTGCCGTCACCATGGTAATCAGAATCTACGTTCTTACCCTCGCCATGGTAACCAGGATCTATGTTCCTACCCTCACCATGGTAACCAGGATCTACGTTCCTACCCTCACCATGGTAACCAGGATCTATATTCCTACCCTCACCATGGTAACCAGGATCTACGTTCCTACCCTCACCATGGTAACCAGGATCTATATTCCTAACCTCACCATGGTAACCAGGATCTATGTTCCTACCCTCACCATGGTAACCAGGATCTACGTTCCTACCCTCACCATGGTAACCAGGATCTACGTTCCTACTCTCACCATGGTAACCAGGATCTACGTTCCTACCCTCACCATGGTAACCAGGATCTATGCTCCTACCCTCACCATGGTAACCAGGATCTACGTTCCTACCCTCACCACTGTAACCAGGATCTACGTTTCTACCCTCACCATGGTAACCAGGATCTACGTTCCTACCCTCACCATCGTAACCAGGATCTAAATTCCTACCCTCACCATGGTAACCAGGATCTACGTTCCTACCCTCACCATCGTAACCAGGATCTAAATTCCTACCCTCACCATGGTAACCAGGATCTACGTTCCTACCCTAACCATAAAAGAATGAGATCGCGATTACAAGCAGACGAAATCATCTTCCTCTGCAGGCTGGCTGGGCTCTCTCTCAGAGATCGGGTGAGGAGCTCTGCCATCCGGGTGGAGCTCGGTGTCAAACCGCTCCTCCTTCAGGTCGAGAGAAGCCAGATGGGGTTGTTCCCGAGCGCCTCGCTGGTGAGGTGTTTCGGGCACGTCTCACTGGGAGGAGACCAAGAGCCAGACCCCGGACCTGCTGGAGAGACTATGTCTCACAACTGGACAGGGAACACCTCAGGATCCTTCCTAGTGAGCTGGAGGATGCAGCCGGGGAGAGAGAAGCCTGGGCTTCCCGTCTGAGACTGTTGCCCCCGCGACCCGGCCTTGAATGAACGGAAGATGACGGAACGGAACGGCTCTGCCCCTGACCCCATCCCTGCGACCCAGTTATGGATGAGTGACAAATAATCAAAGATCAAACACTGAATTATTTTATTCTTGATGAACAAAAAGAGTTGATTTAAAAAACAAAAAGAAGAATTTAAAGTGTTTTACTTACAACGAACGTCTGGATGAAAAAAAAAAACAAACAAAAAACAGTGTTAATTAATGTCATTTAAAACCGAATTTTATCAAACATTAAAAACAGGTCTTACCGAGAGTCATGATGGGGGTCAGAACAAGACCAACTGGTTTTAAGAAGACGACCTGGAAAAAAACAAGTTAATTACACTTAGGATGGAGGAGAAGAGAAAGAGGACGAGTGGAGGAGAGGAAGAGAAGAGGGATGGAGAGATAGTGAGGTGAAGGAGGTTGATTTTTAACAGACCTTTATTTGCTTGTAGAAAACATTTTACAACCCAAAATACACAATATCACCAATACCAAACAGCACGGTTCACACAGAGGTAAACAATCCACTAAACCAGGGGTGCTGTCACCATGGTAACCAGGATCTACATTCCTACCCTCACCATGGTAACCAGGATCTACATTCCTACCCTCACCATGGTAACCAGGATCTACATTCCTACCCTCACCATGGTAACCAGGATCTACATTCCTACCCTCACCATGGCAACCAGGATCTACGTTCCTACCCTCACCATGGTAACCAGGATCTAGGTTCCTACCCTCACCATGGTAACCAGGATCTACGTTCTACCCTCACCATCATAACCAGGATCTACGTTCCTACCCTCACCATGGTAACCAGGATCTACGTTCCTACCCTCACCATGGTAACCAGGATCTACGTTCCTACCCTCACCATGGTAACCAGGATCTACGTTCCTACCCTCACCATGGTAACCAGGATCTACGTTCCTACCCTCACCATGGTAACCAGGATCTACGTTCCTACCCTCACCATGGTAACCAGGATCTACGTTCCTACCCTCACCATGGTAACCAGGATCTACGTTCCTACCCTCACCATGGTAACCAGGATCTACGTTCCTACCCTCACCATGGTAACCAGGATCTACGTTCCTACCCTCACCATGGTAACCAGGATCTACGTTCCTACCCTCACCATGGTACCTCACGGTACATTCACACGGAGGTGAAGGAGAGGAGGAGAGAGGGAGGAGGACAAAAGGTGGAGAGGAACAGGAGAGAAGTAGGAGAAGAGGAGGAGGGTGGAGGACAGGAGGATAGAAGGAGAAGAGGTAAAGAGGGCGAAGGAGAGGTGGCGGTAAGGAGGAAAGAAGCAGAGGTGGTGCAGAAGAGGAGTTGGAGGAGAGGAGGAGAGATGAAGAGGAGGAGAATAGCAGAGAAGGTGAAGGAGAGGAAGACTAGAGGAGGAGGAGAGGTGGCGGAGAAGAGGTGAGGAGGAGAGGAAGACGAAACAACAAATTATCAACAAACAATCACTAAAAAATATAAAAAAGTTTCAAAATAAAACTTTCATTCGGACATCATAAAAAAACAAAAGAACAAATCAAGTTTGAAACGAGTTCAAAATAAACCGATGGCTTTTAGAACGAACTGAACCCAATCAGTCTGACCAAAAACCACCAGAAAAAAAAACTACAAGAAAAGAAAAAGAGGGTTTAACCCTTCATTCCCTGGTACGGATCGTACACTGTAGACCCCACATTACAGTACACCCTAAAAAAAAAGATGTTTCTTTATCTTTAAAAACTAAAACATAAACTTTTAACAGTTAATCTTAAAAAAAACATTAAAAACTGAAAAAAACAAATGTTTTTAAAGAAGAAAACTTACCAGAGAAAAGTTGTACGTGTTTGGCTTCAGTCACAGAAAGACCGTTATAAATACTGCTGGATGAGGTCACAAGAGGGGCGGGAGGGGAGTTAGATAACAGACGGATGTGTGTGTGTGTGTGTGTGTGTGTGTGTGTGTGTGTGTGTGTGTGTGTGTGTCAGAAGTGAAACTATTTCAATGTTAAAGTTTAGACTGTACCAGATCGTTCCGGCTGAGGAGACGGGTGAGGTCGAGGCCTGGCGGCCTCTGTTCCTCATTGGTGGTCAGCCTCATAAAAACATGGGTGATGTGGTCAAATTTTGCCCTCCTGGTCAGAATCCTGGCAGCACAGTTTAGCTGCTCAGGGCTCCAATCAGGAATCCCAGTGAGTCGAGTCAGGAGGAGATAGAGCCTAGACTCACCCAGAGTAACACCCTCAGATGAGAAGCCCGGGCTTCTCTCACCCTGGCTGCATCCTCCAGCTCACCCAGGAGGATCCTGAGGTGTTCCCTGTCCAGCTGTGAGACATAGCCTCTCCAGCAGGTCTGGGGTCTGACTCTTGGTCTCCTCCCAGTGGGACGGAAGGCCTCATCAGTGAGGGAGGCATCCTAACCAGATGTCCAAACCACCCGATCTGGCTTTTCTCGACCTGGAGGAGGAGCGGCTCGACACCGAACTCCTCCCGGATGGCAGAACTCCTCACCCGATCTCTGAGAGAGAGCCCAGCCACCCTGCAGAGGAAGATGATTTTGGTTGCTTGTATCTGTGATCTTGTTCTTTCAGTCACCACCCACACTGGTTACCATGGTGAGGGTGCGTAGATCCTGGTTACCATGGTGAGGGTGCGTAGATCCTGGTTACCATGGTGAGGGTAAGAACATAGATCCTGGTTACCATGGTGATGGTAGGAACGTAGATCCTGGTTACCATGGTGATGGTAGGAACGTAGATCCTGGTTACCATGGTGATGGTAGGAAAGTAGATCCTGGTTACCATGGTGAGGGTAGGAATGTAGATCCTGGTTACCATGGTGAGGGTAGGAACGTAGATCCTGGTTACCATGGTGAGGGTAGGAACGTAGATCCTGGTCACCATGGTGAGGGTAGGAATGTAGATCCTGGTTACCATGGTGAGGGTAGGAATGTAGATCCTGGTTACCATGGTGATGGTAGGAATGTAGATCCTTGTTACCATGGTGAGGGTAGGAATGTAGATCCTTGTTACCATGGTGAGGGTAGGAACGTAGATCCTGGTTACCATGGTGAGGGTAGGAACGTAGATCCTGGTTACCATGGTGAGTGTAGGAACGTAGATCCTGGTTACCATGGTGAGGGTAGGAACGTAGATCCTGGTTACCATGGTGAGGGTTGGAACGTAGATCATGGTTACCATGGTGATGGTAGGAACGTAGATCCTGGTTACCATGGTGAGGGTAAGAACATAGATCCTGGTTACCATGGTGAGGGTGGGGATGTAGATCCTGGTTACCATGGTGAGGGTAGGAATGTAGATCCTGGTTACCATGGTGAGGGTAAGAACGTAGATCCTGGTTACCATGGTGAGGATAGGAACATAGATCCTGGTTACCATGGTGAGGGTAGGAACGCAGATCCTGGTTACCATGGTGAGGGTAGGAACATAGATCGACTTGTGAGAGCTTTTCTTTTCTTCATAATTTTTTAACACCTTCAGTGATTTGGGGGATAGATGTTACAGAAGCATGGACAGCCCGTCTACTTAATGCCTGCTCCACGTTCCCCTGGCATAAAACTCATGTCAGACGAACACCAGCACTGTTGTTTCTAAGGTTCATATGTGGGTCAGATCCTCCTTACATTCCTAAAGAGGCAAACATGTTACTCTCTGCCAAGTAATCAAGTGTTTTTTCCCCCTCCGCTGGCCTTCGTACTCCCCTTCTGTTCTTGGCTTCGGATACACGAGGCGTCACCCGTCCGTGTAAAGATAATTTACACGGAAGATCATTTTGAAATGTTTACTTAAATTATGGGTTGAGAGAAGCCTGGGCGTCCTGTCTGAGACTGTTGCCCCTGGCGACCCGGCCCCGGATAAACGAAAGACGTCAGAAAGGAACTTCAATAGTGCAGACTTTATTCAAATCTTATTGGCCGTCATTGTATGCAGCTCACTTCTGGTCCAGATGTTAGAAAAACGTTCTGCTCCGTTATCTTCCACTCATCCGGGGTCGGGTCGCAGGGGCAACAGCCTCAGAGGGAAGGCCCAGGCTTCTCTCACCCCGGCTGCATCCTCCATCTCACCCAGGAGGATCCTGAGGTGTTCCCTGTCCAGCTGTGAGACATAGTCTCTCCAGCAGGTCCGGGGTCTGCCTCTTGGTCTCCTCCTGGTGGGACGTGCCTGAAACACCTCACCAGCGAGGCACTCGGGAGGCATCCTAATCAGATGCAAATGGAAGTCCCTAAAAAATCAAACTGAATCCAGATGCTGTGCCCACTTTGGGAGTTTGGAACCAGCCCAGCACTAACATGGGCACGTCAGGAAGGGTCGGAGCAGCTTTAAGAAACTGGCAGAAACATCTCGTTATAATAAACAAAACAAGCTCATAGAAACCGGTTCCGTGGTGGCCTCACAGCAAGAAGGTCAGGGTTTGAGGCCCACAGGAGGGGCGAGGTTTGAATAACTGGTCTTTCTGTGTGTAGTTTACATGTTCTACCTGTTTATGTGTGGGTTTTCTCCGTTTTCCTCCAAAAACATCCATGTTAAATTATTTGGCTGATATGAAATTACCCCTAGAAATGAGTGTGTGTGGATGGTTTACGTGTGTGGATACAATTCAATCCCTCCCAAGGTCGCATGGGGTGGCACACGCGCACGCATACACACACACACACACACACACACACACACACACACACACACACACATTCCCTGGAGCAATTTCCTAGCAGCCAATCAACCTAACATGTATGTTTTTGGAGGAAACCAGAGAAAACCCACACATAAATGGGGAGAGCATGCAAACTCTACACAGAAAGACCAGTGTTTCAAGCCTTGTCCCGAGCATTTGGATGGTCCAGAAGAGGACTGGGAGAATGTCATATGGTCAGATGAAACCAAAATAGAACTTTTTGGTAACAACTCTACTCGTCGCGTTTGGAGGAGAAAGAACACCATACCTACTGTAAAGCATGGCGGTGGAAACATCATACTTTGGGGCTGTTTTTCAGCAAAGAGACCAGGACAACTGATCCGTGTAAAGGAAAGAATGAATGTGGCCATGAATCATCACATTTTGAGTGAAAATCTCCTTCCGTCAGCAAGGGCATTGAAGATGAAACGTGGCTGGGTCTTTCAGCATGACAATGATCCCAAACACACTGCCCGGGTAACGAAGGAGTGGCTTCATAAGAAGCATTTCAAGGTTCTGGAGTGGCCTAGCCCGTCTCCAGATCTCAGCCCTATAGAAAATCTTTGGAGGGAGTTGAAAGTCTGTGTTGCCCAGCAACAGCCCCAAAGCATCACTGCTCTAGAGGAGATCTGAATGGAGGAATGGATCAAAATAGCAGCAACAGTTTGTGAAAACCTTGTGAAGACTTACAGAAAATGTTTGACCTATGTCCTTGCCCACAAAGGGTATAAAACAAAGTTCTGAGATGAACTTTTGTTATTGACCAAATACTCATTTTCCACCATAATTTACAAAGAAATTCTTTAAAAATCAGACAATGTGATTTTCTGGATTTTTTTTTCTCATTTTGTCTCTCAGTGGGGCAAAAATGGTAGGAAAATAGATCCAAAAATTTTTTTTAGTGTCTTTAACATGCAAAATTTTCTAATTCAAAGGCATGATTGAGGTGTACCTATGATGAAAATTACAGGTCTCTCTCATCTTTTTAAGTAGGAGAACTAACACAATTGGTGGGAGACTAAATACTTTTTTGCCCCACTGTACGTCTAATGAAGCAATGACAATGAAAGCCTGGTCTCTGGTGATGCAGTCAGTAACTGGACACATCAGTTCTGCTCCTGTTATTCTATCAGCAGCCTTGATTCAAGTTAAACATTCAAGCTGCAAAAACAACAAAAATCCAGTTGTACAAACAAGCTGTCTGATTGGTTGGCACACGTTAATGTATCAGTTATTTTTTACCCCGACAGGCTTATCTGCCCAGTAACAGAACAGTTTAACTTTATCTCCCTCTCTAAAAACGGACATTCATTTCCTCTTTTTGTCAACGATCCCACCGCACGCACGTCCTGTGTGCAAAAAAAAAAAAAAACTTTGCAAGAAAGCTCTTGACTTTTTTAGCTCAACGGATGCGTCCACCAGGGGCGGATCCAGGATTTTCTAAAGGGGGGAGGGGGGGATCTTTTTGTCCACGATCCCTCCGCACGCATGTCCTGTGTGTTCTGATCCGAGCTGTGAAAACCTCCAAAACTTTACTCCAAAAAGATTGAAGCACTTTTGGACTAAATGAAAGTCCACACATCACTTTTGAACTTCCATCATAGATTATTTACCCAGGTGGTTAGAGCTGGTTACGACCAGCTGCACATGCTCAGTGCGCTTAAAAATGACCATCCTCACTCAGGTTTGGAGTGCGTCGTTCATGTCTTGTTCATTCCGTCGTCTTCCACTATTCTAGTGCCGGATCGCAGGGGGCAACAGCATCAGACGGGAAACCCAGGCTTCTCTCACCCCGGCTGCATCCTCCATCTCACCCATGAGGATCCCGAGTCGTTCCCTGTCCAGCTGTGAGACATAGTCTCTCCAGCAGGTCCAGGGTCTGCCGCTTGGTCTCCTCTCGGTGGACGTGCCTGAAACACCTCACCAGTGAGGCACTCGCGGGCATCCTTACCAGATGCCCGAACCACCCCATCTGGCTTCTGTGGAGTGGCTCGACACTGAGTTCCTCCCAGATGGCGGAACTCCTCACACAATCTCTGATTGAGAGCCCAGCTAGCCTGCGGAGGAAGCTCATTTCGGCCACTTTTATCCGCAATATCATTCTTTCAGTCACCAACCACAGCTGGTTACCATGGTGAGGGTAGGAACGTAGATCCTGGTTACCATGGTGAGGGTAGGAACATAGATCCTGGTTACCATGGTGACGGTAGGAACATAGATCCTGGTTACCGTGGTGAGGGTAGGAACGTAGATCCTGGTTACCACGGTGAGGGTAGGAACGTAGATCCTGGTTACCATGGTGACGGTAGGAATGTAGATCCTGGTTACCATGGTGAGGGTAGGAACATAGATCCTGGTTACCATTGTGACGGTAGGAACAAAGATCCTGGTTACCATGGTGAGGGTAGGAATGTAGATCCTGGTTACCATGGTGAGGGTAGGAACGTAGATCCTGGTTACTATGGTGAGGGTAGGAACATAGATCCTGGTTACCATGGTAAGGGTAGGAACATAGATCCTGGTTACCATGGTGAGGGTAGGAACATAGATCCTGGTTACCATGGTGAGGGTAGGAACGTAGATCCTGGTTACCATGGTGAGGGTAGGAACATAGATCCTGGTTACCATGGTGAGGGTAGGAACGTAGATCCTGGTTACTATGGTGAGGGTAGGAACGTAGATCCTGGTTACCATGGTGAGGGTAGGAACATAGATCCTGGTTACCATGGTGAGGGTAGGAACATAGATCCTGGTTACCATGGTGAGGGTAGGAACGTAGATCACGGTTACCACGGTGAGGGTAGGAACGTAGATCCTGGTTACCACGGTAAGGGTAGAAACGTAGATCCTGGTTACCATGGTGAGGGTAGGAACATAGATCCTGGTTACCATGGTGAGGGTAGGAACAAAGATCCTGGTCTAGGGGCCCATTTTAATTTGCATGTTAACATTTTGCAGAATTTAAAGTGAATGTTTTTATTTTTGCAAAAAAAAAACACATTTAGACTAAAATCACTATTTTTTTGTCTTTCTTTTTTCTTCTATTTTCTTCAGGTAGTCCCTCATTATAATTGGTCTGTGATTCAAAGTAAAACTCTGAGGGTTTTTATCAGCAGACTGAAGAAAAAACAGGAAACAAAGAAACTTTAAAACAAAACTAAACCTTCTGTATCCTGTTTACAACGAAGGGCGGCTGCTTCTTTCCGGTCGTCTTGTTGACTCGTTTCTGAACTGTTATTGTATCTGAACTTATTCCAGTAACCAGAAACTGAAAGTAAAACTCTCACAGCTTCACATTCTCTGGCAGCCATGAGGACCTTTGCCCCAGACCAGTTGCTCCTAAAGCAGCTGTAAACAATCCCAGAACCACGAGGAATCCAAAGTCTGATGCTCCCCTGGTTTAGATGCAGAGAACAGAAACGATCACAGATTGTTTCAGGACTTCAGCCAGACTGACGAGCAGTCACAGCTCAGTAGAGCTGTTCATGACCCTGAGTCAAATATTAGAGATGGATTGAACAAATTTATTTCTACAGTCCGTCTGGATCAGACTGGAGCAGAAGAAATGATGCATCTATAAAAATCCTCATGTCTGGGTGTGTGTCTTTGAGGGGGAAGGCCTGAGTACGGTAGAGGCCTCACTGTCTCTAGAACGGGTTTTAAAGGAGTGTTTGGGGAGAGCAGCTGGGGGAGCGGGAAGGTTTACTCTGGTGGGAAACAGGTGAGGAGCGTAGCTGTAGGACTCGGGCAGGATTACAGGGGAATGGACCTGGCTGCTTTGCTGCCTCCATGGAACCTCCATAGTTTTGGTTCTCATCCTGCTGAGCTCGTTCCCCCTGGCTCCTGGTGTACTATGCCTTCCAATTGAGCTGCATAGCTCTGATCCTGGTGAGGGTGGGAGCGTAGATCCTGGTTACCATGGTGAGGGTAGGACCATAGATCCTGGTTACCATAGTGACGGTAGGAACGTAGATCCTGGTTACCATGGTGAGGGTAGGAACATAGATCCTGGTTACCATGGTGAGGGTAGGAACGTAGATCCTGGTTACCATGGTGAGGGTAAAAACGTAGATCCTGGTTACCATGGTGAGGGTAGGAACGTAGATCCTGGTTACCATGGTGAGGGTAGGAACGTAGATCCTGGTTACCATGGTGAGGGTAGGAACGTAGATCCTGGTTACCATGGTGAGGGTTGGACCACAGATCCTGGTTACCATGGTGAGGGTAGGAACGTAGATCCTGGTTACCATGGTGAGGGTAGGAACGTAGATCCTGGTTACCATGGTGAGAGTAGGAACGTAGATCCTGGTTACCATGGTGAGGGTAGGAACGTAGATCCTGGTTACCATGGTGAGGGTAGGAACATGTAAAAACGTAGATCCTGGTTACCATGGTGAGGTTACGAACGTAGATCCTGGTTACCATGGTGAGGGTAGGAACGTAGATCCTGGTTACCATGGTGAGGGTTGGACCACAGATCCTGGTTACCACGGTGAGGATAGGAACATAGATCCTGGTTACCATGGTGAGGGTAGGAACGTTGATCCTGGTTACCATGGTGAGGGTAGGAACGTAGATCCTGGTTACCATGGTGAGAGTAGGAACGTAGATCCTGGTTACCATGGTGAGGGTAGGAACGTAGATCCTGGTTACCATGGTGAGGGTAGGAACATAGATCCTGGTTACCATGGTGACGGTAGGAACGTAGATCATGGTTACCGTGGTGAGGGTAGGAACGTAGATCCTGGTTACCACGGTGAGGGTAGGAACGTAGATCCTGGTTACCATGGTGACGGTAGGAATGTAGATCCTGGTTACCATGGTGAGGGTAGGAACGTAGATCCTGGTTACCATGGTGACGGTAGGAACGTAGATCCTGGTTACCATGGTGAGGGTAGGAACGTAGATCCTGGTTACCACGGTGAGGGTAGGAACGTAGATCCTGGTTACCATGGTGAGGGTAGGAATGTAGATCCTGGTTACCATGGTGAGGGTAGGAATGTAGATCCTGGTTACCATGGTGAGGGTAGGAACGTAGATCCTGGTTACCACGGTGAGGGTAGGAACGTAGATCCTGGTTACCATGGTGAGGGTAGGAACGTAGATCCCGGTTACCTTTTGAACTCTGTTTAATATTTTTTTAAGTTTGACTAGGTAACATTCCTTTGTTTTTAAACCTGTGCCATGCCTTACAGCCTTTTAGAACCCTTTCTTTTAATACATATTATTTGTTGCCCTGCAGTTGGCACGCCCTCCTCCTTCTGTATCCTCATCATAACAAAACAAAAAGTAAAGTGGTGTTTATAGTGTGGAGACGTTGTATAATAGTCAGATTACATTCCTTGGCAACCATGAGGGTCTTTATCACGCACACACACATACACACACGCAAACATAGGGCCATCTTGGAGAGTATGGCTGCTCAACAGGACAGGAAATAAAACCAAACTGAACCCCTGTGTTTCATCTGTTTGGAGTCTTCTTTTGAAAGTCCTCTGACAGACTGATGGCATGAGAAAGTTTATGCCCGAATCTAAACAACCTGATGATTTAGTCTGGACTCCCTGTGACCGGCCTTGGCCAAGGCTGGTTATCTCACATCCCTTCAGAAGCTCCGCATGAAGCGACTAATCCACTACCTTCTTCTCCTTCCATCATTTCCCTCCAGGGGGCGCCACATCAAGTCAGTTTCTTCCATCTAACCCTATCTGCTGCATCTTCTTTGGTCACACCAACTATCTTCATGTCTTCCTTCACTGTATCCATGAACCTCCTCTTTGGTCTTCCTCTAGTCCTCTTTCCTGGTGGTTCCAAACCCAGCATCCTTCTTCTGATGTACTCTCTCTCTCTCCTCTGTACATGTCCAAACCATCTCAGTCTGACCTCTCTGACTTTCATACATCTCTGTTTCCTGTCTTTTCCTCAGTGACACTGTCTCTAGACCAATCAGCATGGCCGCTCTCACCACACTGTCTCTAGACCAATCAGCATGGCCGCTCTCACCACACTGTCTCTAGACCAATCAGCATGGCCGCTCTCACCACACTGTCTCTAGACCAATCAGCATAGCCGCTCTCACCACACTGTCTCTAGACCAAACAGCATGGCCACTCTCACCACACAGTCTCTAGACCAATCAGCATGGCCGCTCTCACCACACTGTCTCTAGACCAATCAGCATGGCCGCTCTCACCACACTGTCTCTAGACCAAACAGCATGGCCACTCTCACCACACAGTCTCTAGACCAATCAGCATGGCCGCTCTCACCACACTGTCTCTAGACCAATCAGCATGGCCGCTCTCACCACGCTGTCTCTAGACCAATCAGCACGGCCGCTCTCACCACGGTTTTGTACACTTTTCCTTTCATTTTAACTGAAACTCTTCTATCACACATCACACCTGATACTTTCCTCCACCCGTTGCCTGCACATGCTTCTTCACCTCTTTTCCACACTCTCCATTGCTCTGGACTGTTGATCCTAGATACTTAAAATCTTCCACCTTCTTTATCTCTTCTCCCTGTAACCACACTTTTCCATTTGGATCCCTCTCATTCACACACATGTACTCTGTTTTACTCTGACTAATCTTCATTCTGATTCTTTCAGGTGCAGACCTCCACCAGACTGCTCCACCAATCCCTCCCCTCAAATCAACGCGTTCCTCAGCATGTTTATGTCTGTATATGTTTTTTTTATTTGCCCAGCTGTGCCCTCCCTTCCTGCTGTATCTTTATCTCTTCTACAGCGGTTATAATTTTCCAACAACAGGAACATGAATAAATAATAAAATGAGTTACACATTAATGTGATTGTATAAAGACATTTGTTTCTTTTTCATTTTTAGTCACAGATGTTAGACTTTGGTTGATCACATCGGTGTGTTTATAAAGGACGGTTTCTCCAGATTCGTACAGACTTTTTTTTCTTCACACCAGTAAGTTCTTTATTATTTGCAGACTTTATTTTTTAATGTAAAACTTGTGGATTTAATTTGTTAAAGAAGGACGTTTAAAACATAAATTTGATGGAAAACGTTTGATTTAATAAGTTTTTAATCAGTGTTTAATTTTTTTTTTTTTTTTTTCAGAGTAAACAAAGCGACTTGAAGATGACAGGTAAGAAAAAAAAAACATTTCAAATCAACTTTTTGAGTCTTCCGTTCGGTTGTCTTCCGCTCATCCAGGGCCGGGTCACGGAGGTAACAGTTTTAGACGAGAAGTCCAGGCTTCTCTTACCCCACCTGCATCCTTCAGCTCACCTGACGAGCTGGAAACTTAGAAACTTTACACTAGACTTCAGGAAACTGAAGTCTAGTTGCCTGAAGTCTCGTGTAAAGTCTAGTAAAGTTTCCACCATCAGTGATGGTTTGGGGTGCCATGTCATCTGCTGGTGTCGGTCCACTCTGTTTCCTGAGATCCGGGGTCAACGCAGCAGTCTACCAGCAGCTTTTAGAGCAATTCAATGCTTCCTGCTGCTGACCTGCTCTATGGAGATGGAGATTTCAAGTTCCAACAGGACTTGGCGCCTGCACACAGCGCAAAATCTACCCGTGCCTTGTTTACGGACCGTGGTATTTCTATTCTAAACCTGACCTTAGCTGCATAGAAAATCTGTGGGGTATTGTGAAAAGGAAGATGCAGAATGCCAGGCCCAAAAACGCAGAAGAGTTGAAGACCACTACAAGAGCAACCTGGGCTCTCATAACACCTGAGCAGTGCCAGAAACTCATCGATTCCATGCCACGCCGCATTAATGCAGTAATTGAGACAAAAGGAGCTCCAACCAAGTATTGAGTATTGTACATGCTCATAGTTTTCATTTTCAACATTTCTAGAAATCCCTTTTTTGTATTAGCCTTAAGTAATATTCTAATCTTGGATTTTCATTTGTTGTCTCTTCAAATCATCACACTTAAAAGAAACCAGTGGTGGAACGTAACAAAGTAAATGTACTTCGTTACTGTACTTAAGTAAAAAAATTAGGTATCTGTACTTTACTTAAGTAAAATTTAAGACCTGTACTTTTACTTTTACTTCACTACATTTTTAGAGTAAATATCTGTACTTTTACTTCGCTACTTTTTAAAAGTGTGTTTTACATTTTTTGTTACATTTTCGTTCAGGAATTTGAAAAATACACAGTTTTTTTTTTTATCGCATCTTGAAGCCGCATCGCTAAAATCAAAAGAAGCAGTTGATCGGGAGAAGAAGTCATGAATCGAGAAACATTTTCCATTCATTTAAAAACCAAACATCAAATCTAGTACAAATTAAAAAGAGTCAGAAGATTGTTGTTTGTTGTGTTTACTTCTAAATAAAAAGTTGAGCCATCATTACGCGAGGAGGGGCGGATCTAGAATTTTCCAAAGGCGGGTGGGGCTTTCACAAAACCAATATATAGTGACTGGGGGGCCTCTCCTCCCCCCCAAAACATTTAAAAAAATAAGTGTCATTTTCCTCCATTTTGGCGGCCCATTCATTGGCCCTTCTAGGGGATAGCTTGACTTGTCCTCTTTCCTTTTATTTTATTTATTTATTTTGTGGACCAAAAGAGGCGGGAGAGGGGGGGTCACACTCCTGCACAGTATTTATCCTGGTTACCATGGTGACACCCTATAGCACAACAAATAACATTTGAATTATGATCGAATACTTTTACTTTTTAACTTAAAAAGTACAATTTACACCAACTACTTTTGTACTTTTACTTAAGTAGATTTTTTTATTGGTACTTTTACTTTTACTTAAGTACAAAAAGTGAGTACTTCATCCACCACTGAAAGAAATCCACATTTGAATGCATCAGTCTGTGTGTAATGAATACATATAATGTACAAGTTACACCTTTTGACTGCAATTACTGAAATAAATCAAGTTTTTCATAATATTCTAATTTACTGGCTTTTACCTGTATCTTTGATCTCGTGTGATTTTTGTACATTATTATTTTCATTTTGTGTTCTGAACCGCTTAGTCCCTGACGGGTCGCGCAGGGTACTGGCGCTTATCCAGGCTGATTTAAAAGAGAGGCAGAGTACACCCCAAACAGGTCACCAGCCTGTTGCGGAGCCACACACACTCATCCCTGGGGGCAATTTCATAGCAGCCAATCAACCTAACATCTCAGACGGGAAACCCAGGCCTCTCTCTCCCCGGCTGCAGGCTCCAGCTCACCCGGAAGGATCTTGAGGTGTTCCCCAGCCAGCTGTGAGACATAGTCTCTCCAGCGGGTCCGGGGTCTTCCTCTGGGTCTCCTCCTCCCTCTTTTAAATATAAGATAAGACTCCTGTGTATCCCGTGTGGGTATGTATGGGCGCCGCCCCGGGTCCTCCCCCTTACTTCCCACCCTCCAAAATCATGCATTTTATGTTGATTAGCCGCTACCTAGGGAGGAGTGCGGGTCTGGTTGTGTATGTGTGTCCCTATAACAAACTGGCGACCTGTTCGGTATGTACCCTGCCTCTTGGCTTGAATCAACTGGGATAAGCTGGCAGCGTGGCACTCCCCGCAGTGGAATGAATGAATTTAGGAAATTAAGAATCAGGACAAAGTTAAGTGAGTTTACAGGGAGAAGAGATAAAGAAGGTGGAAGATTTTAAGTATCTAGGATCAACAGTCCAGAGCAATGGAGAGTGTGGAAAAGAGGTGAAGAAGCGTGTGCAGGCAGGCTGGAACGGGTGGAGGAAAGTATCAGGTGTGATGTGTGACAGAAGAGTAACCGTGGTGAGAGCGGCCATGCTGATTGGTCTAGAGACAGTGTGGTGAGAGCGGCCATGCTGATTGGTTCTAGAGACAGTGTGGTGAGAGTGGCCATGCTGATTGGTCTAGAGCAGAGGTGTCAAGTAGCGAAGTAAGACTACTTCGTTACCTTACTCAAGTAGAAAATCTCGGTATCTTTACTTTAACGAAGTAATTATTTTTTTGTCTACTTTTTACTTTTACTCACTACTTTTTTATGCAATTATCTGTACTTTTACTTCGTTCATTTTATAAAAGGTAGTCGCTACTTTCTCCATTTTGTCACCGTTAAAAAGCCGCGACTGTTTGTCGGAGTTTTTTTTTTTTTTTTATGAACCCTGAATGCATCAAACAAAGGAACAGATGAATGATTGGCTGACAGCTCCAGTCAATCATTACTTTGGGCCAAGTAGCCCCGCCCACAAACTTTTAAAGAGCAGGAACGTTAGTTTGCGTGTTTAAGACTTGTTGCGGGCTCGGAAATCAAAGTGTTTCTGATGCTGCAACACTGAACTTTGATTGAATTATCAGTTTTTTTAAAAAAACAACAGCAAAGAAATGTTTTATTATTATTATTTTCAATCTGCAGTTATTGTAAACGTCTTTGCTGAAAATGTTGTAGATGGTATTTTTATAAAAATAATTTTGATCTGTGACGCACTATTTTATCTTTAGAAACAAAGCTAATTGAACTGATTAATCCATAAATAGTAGTGGATGAAGTATTTGTGCTCAAAAGCATCCAAAATGTTATTGATTTGTTTATAAAGACTGACTGATGAGATTAAAACTACACATCGCTTAGATTTTGTATCATGTAGATGTTTGGGTTTACATTAAAAAAAAAAACAAAAACCTTATATGTACACATATAAGGTGTACATATACGTACATATCTACATATGTACAGTATATGTAGATATGTATGTATATAAATTTATATATACCGTCTCCTAAGTCCCGCCCCTACTGGTTTCTTTCTGGGTTTCTTAAAATCTCATTTCCCTGGTTATTTTTTCATTTTTACAGTTCTTAACATTTTAGAAAAAGAATCCAAGGATTTTGCCTCCTGTGTGTTTCCTTCACTCCCACTGCCTTACGAGTGCATGTAAAGGGTGTTATTTTGTCAATGGGCGTGGTTTTACTGGGTGTACGATATTTTTTGTAAAATACAATAATTTTACGTCATTAGTACGATAATCCAGCACCTCCCACCTGGCAACGCTGCCCAGGCTGTATGTGGCACTCCCATACTTACCAACTTGTTAAAGACTTTTCATTATTGCCTCAAAGAACTTTGAAAACTAGCTGCCTTCAAGGCTTGAAAAAGCCTTTTGGTCATTTTTATTTATTTATTTATTTATTTTTTTTACATTGAGTGTGTTTGTGTCTTGAAGTTGGTTAAATTAGGTGATGCAGAGTGAAGCTTGGTAGCTAAAGGGACGTTACATAATGCCCTGCTTATGTTAATACATTTGATTGTGTTCATTAATCGATTTCCAATAAAGATTATTAAGAAATAAATGTTTCTGATTCATAAAGTTTAACACCAAAACACTTTAATTTATTATCATATTTTCTGCTCCTTAAAGCATGTGATAATAGTTAAAAAATATGTTCATACGCTTTTGTTAACAATATTCCTTTTTTTTTTAAAATTACTTTTACTTTTCTACTTTAAGTAGTTTTAAAATAGGTTACTTTTTACTTTTACTTAAGTAGAAAACTTGAGTTGATACTTCTACTTTTACTAAAGTAGTTTTTTAACTCGGTATTTATACTTCTACTTGAGTAGAAAATGTTGGTACTTTTGACACCTCTGGTCTAGAGACAGTGTGGTGAGAGTGGCCATGCTGATTGGTCTAGAGACAGTGTGGTGAGAGCGGCCATGCTGATTGGTCCAGAGACAGTGTGGTGAGAGCGGCCATGCTGATTGGTCTAGAGACAGTGTGGTGAGAGCGGCCATGCTGATTGGTCTAGAGACAGTGTGGTTAGAGCGGCCATGCTGATTGGTCTAGAGACAGTGTGGTTAGAGCGGCCATGCTGATTGGTCTAGAGACAGTGTGGTGAGAGCGGCCATGCTGATTGGTCTAGAGACAGTGTGGTGAGAGCGGCCATGCTGATTGGTCTAGAGACAGTGTGGTGAGAGCGGCCATGCTGATTGGTCTAGAGACAGTGTGGTGAGAGCGGCCATGCTGATTGGTCTAGAGACAGTGTGGTGAGAGCGGCCATGCTGATTGGTCTAGAGACAGTGTGGTGAGAGCGGCCATGCTGATTGGTCTAGAGACAGTGTGGTGAGAGCGGCCATGCTGATTGGTCTAGAGACAGTGTGGTGAGAGCGGCCATGCTGATTGGTCTAGAGACAGTGTGGTGAGAGCGGCCATGCCGATTGGTCTAGAGACAGTGTGGTGAGAGCGGCCATGCTGACTGGTCTAGAGACAGTAGCACTGAAGAAAAGACAGGAAGCAGAGATGTTTGTAGCAGAGATGAAGATGCTGAGGATCTCTCTGGGAGTGACCAGGATGGACAGGATCAGAGGAACAGCACATGTTAGAGGTTTTAAAGTCAGAGAGGTCAGACTGAGATGGTTTGGACATGTACAGAGGAGAGAGAGAGTGTACATCAGAAGAAGGATGCTGGGTTTGGAACCACCAGGAAAGAGGACTAGAGGAAGACCAAAGAGGAGGTTCATGGATACAGTGAAAGAAGACATGAAGATAGTTGGTGTGACCGAAGAGGATGCAGGAGATAGGGTTAGATGGAAGAAACTGACTTGATGTAGCGCCCCCTAAAGGGAAACGCCGAAATAAGAAGAAGAAAGTTATGAAAGTGGATAAAATATTTACCCGCTTTATCTCCTACCAAAAGTTTGGCAAGCAAATAAAACTGACTTTTTTTTCTTTTCAGCAAGAATAAAGGGCAACTGTGATGCCCAAGGCGTCGTGGGCATGATCGACACCTTTGATCGGCCCGGGAATGCTACTGCCAAGGGTCTGTATGCCGGGAAAAAGACATACGCTACCGGCTTTGAGAACGCACCGATGAAACGTGTTCCTAAAGCTGGAGCCTTCGCAGAAGCTGGTACGGGCCATGCTCGGGCTGAGTGGAGGTTTTTTGATGCAGAGGCCAAAGGTCCAAACGCCAGAGCAGCAGCATTTGCCAACGGAGGATCCTTAACCGCCGGTGCCGTTGCCATTGCTGAGCTGGTCAGTGCTTCAGTCACTGCAGGTCCAGTGAAAGTTAAAGTGGGGTTGGCAGCAGACACCGGGGTTGAAGTCAGTCCAACACATGTTGAATTTAAAATTCTTGGAACAGGGATTTCTTTCGGTCGTAAAATGGGCATCTCTCTGTTTGGAAGTGAGGTGTCCTTCAAGTTATGGTAGCTTAGCTTGGGTTGGAATTTCTGGGACCGCACTAATTGGTTTAATTTTATTTTGAAAGTATTTGAAAGTATTTTGTAGAAATTGTGTGTCAGATGACTTTGACCTTGTCAGGACCCCCTCGCCTTCCAACAAAGAGAGCCCTAATCAGCTGTACATAGTCAGCCTGCTGCCTTTATGAAGACAATCACCCCAGACTTCTGTTATTATTTTAACTTTTGAAATCCTGAGTTAACCAGTTTATATGTGTTTGGTGGATCTGGAGAAGGCATTCGATCGTGTCCCTAGGGGACTCCTGTGGAGGGTGCTCCGGGAGTACGGAGTCTCAGAGCCCTTGGTACAGGCTGTCCGATCTTTGTACAACCGGAGCCAGAGCTTGGTCTGTATACCCGGCAGTATGTCGATTCATTTCCAGTGAGAGTTGGACTCCGCCAAGGCTGCCCTTTGTCACCGATTCTGTTCATCACCTTTATGGACAGAATATCTAGGCACAGCCGAGGTGTTGGAGGGATCCGGTTTGGTGACCTCAGGATCGGATCTCTGCTTTTTGTGGATGATGTGGTTCTGTTGGCTTCATCGGACCGTGATCTCCAGCTCTCACTGGATCGATTTGCTGCCGAATGTGAAGCGGCCGGGATGGGAATTAGTGCCTCCAAATCTGAGACCCCCTGCAGGTCAGGGACAGGGTCCTGCCCCAAGTGGAGGAGTTTAAGTATCTCGGGGTCTTGTTCACGAGTGGGGGAAGGATGGAGCGGGGGATCGACAGGCGGATTGGTGCGGCATCAGCAATAACTAGGACGCTGCATCGGTCCGTCGTGGTTTTAAAGAGAGAGCTGAGCTGAAAAACAAAGCTCTCGATTTACAAGTCGACCTAAGTTCCAACCCTCACCATGGTAACCAGCTGTGGGTGGTGACCGAAAGAATGAGATCGCGGGTACAAGCGGCCGAAATGAGCTTCCTCCGCAGGGTGGCTGAGCTCTCACTCAGAGATCGGGTGAGGAGCTCTGCCATCCGGGAGGAGCTCGTTGTCGAGCCGCTCCTCCTCCAGGTCGAGAGGAGCCATATGGGGTGGTTCGGGCATCTGGTCAGGATGCCCCCCGAGCGCCTCGTGGGCGAGGTGTTTTGGCCATGTCCCACCGGGAGGAGACCAAGGGGCAGACCCCGGACCCGCTGCAGAGACTATGTCTCACAGCTGTTAGGGCAGATCACAGCCAGTAATAACGTGTCCTATCCCACTCAGATCGATGTGTCACTGACAGCAGGTGAACATGGACCACATGGATTCACTCTGTTACTGGATACAACACATCAGTGTCAGGATCAACTTTCTCCAACTAAACTTAGACCAAAATGAAATCAATGTCTTTGTCACAGAAACAAAAAGAAAGCGTCATCAGGTACCTTCAATCTCGCTCTCGAGAACCGACAAACCAAGTAAGAAATCTGGGGTTAATATTGGACTCAGACTTGAACTTTAAGTTACATCAGCAGCCTTTTACCAGAGTCAGGACTAAACATGAACCATCTAGAACTCTGAGGACCTCTGGGACCGGCCTCCTGCTGGTGTCTAGAGTCAGGACTAAACATGAACCATCTAGAACTCTGAGGACCTCTGGGACCGGCCTCCTGCTGGTGTCTAGAGTCAGGACTAAACATGAACCATCTAGAACTCTGAGGACCTCTGGGACCGGCCTCCTCCTGGTGTCTAGAGTCAGGACTAAACATGTAGAACATACTTACTGAGGCCCTGAGACAGACCGACACTGTCACGATGTTTAAACGTAGACTGAAATAACTTATGTTAAAGTTTTATATTTTTATAAACTTGATTTTTCTGATTTTTTTGGGAAGTTTCTTTAATTCGTAATAAAAACACAAAAATAATCAAAACTTAAATAAAGAAGTTTTAAAGAGATTTTAATGTGATGTTTTGCTGCCACCTTCTGGTTGAAAAAAAATCTGTTTCCAAAAAAATAAATCAGTGAAATGTTTACTTTTGGAATAAATAAGTTTGTCATAAAAACACATTTTAAAGTGATTTCCAGCTTAATATGAGGTCAGTTCCTGTGACCCCACATGTGATCCTCACAGCCAGCCCCACACCGCCCCCTTCAGCCCTGGTAGATTCTATCAAACCGAGAGGAGACCAAGAGGCAGACCCCAGACCCACTGGAGAGACTATGTCTCACAGCTGGACAGGGAACACCTCAGGATCTTGCTGGGTGAGATGGAGGATGCAACCAGGAGAGAAGCCTGGGTTTCCCGTCAGAGGCTGTTGCCCACGCGACCCAGCCCCAGATAAGTGTAAGACGACGGAACGGAAAGTCAAATCCTCCAAATTATAATAATAATAATATAATAAAAATTTTATTTGTAACGCACTTTATATCTCCAGTGGAGATCTCAAAGTGCTACAATGACCAAAAGAAACAACAAACAGCAAAATTAAATAAAACCACAACAAAAAACACTAAAAACTTTGTTGAAAAGCCTTTAGAAATAAAAATGTCTTCAGTCTTTTTTGTGGAGCCTTCAAGCTCTCGGGAAGATCGTTCCAGAGCCGTGGAGCAGCTGCCTGGAAGGCCCTGTCCCCCATAGAAAAGAGTTTGGTCCTTGGTTGATGCAGGCAGTAGGAGGAGGAGGAGAATTGCAGGTCTCAGACAGTGGTGTGGAGGGTTAGGAGTTCTTGGAGATAAACAGGTACAGTGCCGTGTATGCACTGATGGGTGAGGAGGCAGACCTTGTACTGAATTCTGTATTTAACGGGTAGCAAGTGGAGGGATTTGAGGATGGGGGTGATATGGTCATATTTGCGCCTCCTTATCAGGATCCGGGCAGCACAGTTCTGGATGTGCTGGAGCTTTTGTAAACCCCTGCATGGGATCCCTACAAGGAGGGCATTGCAGTAATCCAGCCTGGAGGAGATGAAAGCGTCATGTTTGGAAAGACATGGACGTAACTTAGCTGTATTTTTAAGATGGAGGAAGGAAACCTTGCAGAGATGGTGAATGTGGGAGTCAAAGGTGAGGTTAGAATCCATTTTGACTCCAAGGTTTTTTACAGAGGATGACAGAAGGATGCTGTGTCCAAAAATGGGGATACTACTGAGGGAAAGTGACTGGGTTTGGTGAGGCGTGCCGATGAGAATGGCCTCCGTTTTGCTGCTATTGAGTTGGAGAAAGTTTTCAGACATCCATGTCTTAATCTCCTCCAGGCAGACCGAAAGCACAGATGGCAGAGCTGAAAGTAGAGCAGTGTTCATTTTCATATACAGTTGTGTGTCGTCTGCATAAGAATGGAATGAAAGATTATGTTTATGGATTATTTGTCCAAGGGGAAGCATGTAAATAGTGAACAGGGTTGGACCGAGGACAGACCCTTGTAGCACTCCACAGCTGACTATACGTGGAAGTGATTTGCTCTGCCCCAAGGCCACAAACTCTGACCTGCCGGAGAGGTACGACTGGAACCAGTCAAGGGTGGTCCCAGTAAGGCCCACAACAGTGCGAAGTCTGTGGAGCAGGATGTTGTGGTCCACGGTGTCAAAAGCCGCTGACAAGTCCAGTAAGACGAGAAGAGACGGGGAGCCTTGGTCAGCTGTAATGAGCAGGTCGTTCATGACGCGAACCAGAGCAGTCTCTGTACTGTGTGCAGATCGGAAACCAGATCGAAATTTGTCAAAGATATTATGGGAATGAAGGTGATGATGAAGTTGGATTGCAACAACTTTTTCCAAGACTTTGGATAAGAACGGTAAGTCAGCTGATTGGAACGGGCTGGACATGTCACTGTTAAAGGACATCATTGACTGTGTGGTGATCCCAATCACCTATATCTACAACATGTCTTTACAATCAGGTGTATTTCCAGATGCAATGAAGAGGGCTAAAGTCATACCCATATACAAGTCTGGTGATAAACAAGAATTTACAAATTACAGACCCATTTCCATTTTATCTCAGTTTGCAAAAATATTGGAGAAATTATTCCACAAACGCTTATACAATTTTTTACAAAAACACAATCTGCTCTGTGAACAGCAATATGGTTTCAGACCCAAAAGGACCACCACCCTAGCATTGATAGACTTGGTTGAAAACATATCAACTGCTATTGATGAAAAACAATTTGCCATTGGTGTTTTTCTAGATTTAACAAAAGCTTTCGATACAGTCAACCATAAGGTATTACTGAAAAAACTGTGTCGATATGGTATCAGAGGTGTGGCATACCTATGGCTCAAAAGCTATTTAGAAAATCGATCTCAGTATGTCCACATTAATGGACATGATTCAGAGCTTCAGTCTGCTCCTTTCCAGACCTCATACATATTGTTTGCTTTTGTTTTTGTTTTGTAAGAAAATGATCAAATGTCTGGAAAAATAAAATAAACTACTACTACTAAGTTTGAAATAGGTCTACAGTGTGCAAGAATGTCGGGGTCCAGTGAGGGCTTTTTCAGATGGGGGTGTATAACCGCCGTTTTAAGGGCTGTAGGAACTTGGCCAGACTGTAGTGACTGGTTTATGATGGCAGTGATTAAAGGACTGATGGCTGTAATGTTGGATTTGAGTAGTGAAGTAGGCAGAGGATCCAGAGAGCATGTGGAGACATTTCATGATCTTCTCTACTTGTATCCGAGTAACATTTGAGAAAACAGAGAAGGTGTTTAATGTCTTTTGAGGAGTGATTTCAGAGAGAGGCTGGGTTGTTGTCGGAAGGTTGGACTGGATTGAGGCTACTTTATTTGCGAAAAAGTCCATAAACTTGTTGCACTGATCTGTACTGAGGTCCATGTGTGGATGTGAGGCAGATTTGAGCAAAAAATTGATTGTTTTGAATAAGTGTTTAGCATTACCAGAGATGCTCAAAATTTTATGGGAAAAATATTGGGACCTGGCTGAGGTGAGAGATCTAGAATAGGCCTTTTTTACACACGAACAAAAAATCACACCATTCCCTCAAAACTTTGCAGGAAATCCTTAAAACAGAGAAAAAAAGGAGGAATTTTCAGTGATTTTCTGGAAGATAAAAACTTTTCTCTGTTTTTTTCCCTTTTTGTTCAAGAAGGTAAAACTGACCCGGGGTCAGACGCTGCCCACCACAGCTTCTCAGGGAAGGATGGCCCGGTGGGTAAAACGACCATCCTGTTACTGGAAGGTTGCAGGTTCGATAACCGCCCAGAGTGCATGCCAATGTGTCCTTGAGCAAGACACCGAAACCCCAATTGCTTCTGATGATAGTGAAAAGAATTCCTTCACAACACCAAGAAACCAGATTTTTAAATACCAGGAAACTAGAGCTCTGCTGGTTACGGTAAAGACCTGGCAGTGCCCTGATGTAGAACAGGAAAGACATCTGTTCCTGAGGTTTATGAATAGCTTTGTGCCACACCTACAAAAATCTTTTATAAATAAACATTTGTCTTGATTTATTCTGCGAGGAAAAGCCGGAAGAAAGCATGACAAGAGCTACTAGGAGGACTCCAAGCTAATCACCAGGAATTCTGGAATAACACGGGTAGGGTAGGAACGTAGATCCTGGTTACCATGGTGAGGGTAGGAACGTAGATCCTGGTTACCATGGTGAGGGTAGGAACATAGATCCTGGTTACCATGGTGAGGGTAGGAACGTAGATCCTGGTTACCATGGTGAGGGTAGGAACGTAGATCCTGGTTACCATGGTGAGGGTAGGAATGTAGATCCTGGTTACAATGGTGAGGGTAGGAACGTAGATCCTGGTTACCATGGTGAGGGTAGGAACGTAGATCCTGGTTACCATGGTGAGGGTAGGAATGTAGATCCTGGTTACCATGGTGAGGGTAGGAATGTAGATCCTGGTTACCATGGTGAGGGTAGGAATGTAGATCCTGGTTACCATGGTGAGGGTAGGAACGTAGATCCTGGTTACAATGGTGAGGGTAGGAACGTAGATCCTGGTTACCATGGTGAGGGTAGGAACGTAGATCCTGGTTACCATGGTGAGGGTAGGAACGTAGATCCTGGTTACCATGGTGAGGGAAGGACTGCAAGCTAATCACCAGGAATTCTGTCTTAGTTTGACCCACGGTAGATGAGCAAAAGATCAAGTGAAGAGCACTAGAGAAGAGAGATGCCACCGTTTGTTTTTAAAGGCTGTTTAAATGTCTAAAAGATCCACCATGGAGAATACAGACCAAAGGCAGAGCTCACACTTGGATCCTTCCGGGTGAGCTGGAGGATGCAGCCGGGATGAGAGAAGCCTGGGCTTCCCGTTTGAGGCCGTTGCCCCCGCGACCCTACCCCGGAACAAGCGGAAGATGACGGAACAGAATTTGTCGCAGGTAGTGATGCATAAAACCGCAAATCTCCGTTTTCGCACGTCCACACGCAAACTCAAAAACAGAGTTTTCCAAAATCTCCACTTTGGTCGGGTTTTCAAAAACACCGGTTTTGAGTAAAAAAAACTTTTCGTGTGGACGGTAAAACAGATAAAAATATATGCGTTTTCAAAAATACCCGGCTACATGTGGACGGGGTCTGAAACTGCGCCTTTTAATACGGTGCGCCTTTTAGTCGTGAAAATACGGTATAAAGCAACTTTTTGTTGAAGCAGGTAGAATACTAGAGTAGGTAGAAAACAATAATAAATACAAGGATTCCAAGTGGGCTGTTGGAGCTACTGCTGTCGCAAACCTAACATATGCAATAAGCACATAAAAAAATGTGAATCAAAATACTTTATCAATCCCCAAAAGTGAGTTTGATGCTGCAGTGCTAACACCTTGACGCTTTCCGGTCCACTTACACGGTGTGAAACTTGGGGTCTGAACAGCTGAGTCCGGAGAATCAGGCTTCAGTAAAACACATTAAAAACTGGGCTCTCTCTATTCCCCCGAGGTCAGAGCAAGTGTGCCCAGTTCCTCCATCTTGCCAGTGAGCGATTGTATGTTTCCTTGACAACCGCATTGACACTGGGCTCAGGTGATTTAATAACTGCTTAATGCCAACTTTACTGGTTAAATATTAAAATTTGAGAAGTATATTTTCTGGTGAAAATCCTACAGAATTAAGTTCCTACTTATTTGTGGGATCGGTAAAGCTTCTTATAGAATTTTACCATCTATAGACTTTGAATTTTTCTATATAACAATTCTTCTTCTTCTATCGACATTTCCCTTCAGGGGGCGCCACAGCAAGTCAGCCTCTTCCATCTAACCCTATCTGCTGCATCTTCTTCAGTCACACCAACTATCTTCATGTCTTCCTTCACTGTATCCATGAACCTCCTCTTTGGTCTTCCTCTAGTCCTCTTTCCTGGTGGTTCCAAACCCAGCATCCTTCTTCTGATGTACTCTCTCTCTCTCTCTCCTCTGCACATGTCCAAACCATCTCAGTCTGACCTCTCTGACTTTAAAACCTCTAACATGTGCTGTTCCTCTGATCCTGTCCATCCTGGTCACTCCCAGAGAGATCCTCAGCATCTTCATCTCTGCTACAAACATCTCTGTTTCCTGTCTTTTTCTCAGTGACACTGTCTCTAGACCAATCAGCATGGCCGCTCTCACCACACTGTCTCTAGACCAATCAGCATGGCCGCTCTCACCACACTGTTTTTAGACCAATCAGCATGGCCGCTTTCACCACACTGTCTTTAGACCAATCAGCATGGCCGCTCTCACCACACTGTCTCTAGACCAATCAGCATGGCCGCTCTCACCACACTGTCTCTAGACCAATCAGCATGGCCGCTCTCACCATGGTTTTGGACACTTTCATTTTATCTGAAACTCTTCTATCACACATCACACCTGAAACTTTTCTCCACCCGTTCCAGCCAACATTATCTCAAGATCTTAAGAACTTTTTTTTCAGTAAAATGAAACCGAGTTTAGTGAAAAGTATTTTTTCACAACACCAGGAAACTACAGCTCTGCTGCTTACGGTAAAGACCTGGCAGTGCCCTGATGTAGAACAGGAAAGACATCTCCTCCTGAGGTGTATGAATAGCTGTCAAATCATCTACAAATTCACACAATCAAATCTTTATAAATAAAGATAAAGATCCAGCGTAAATGCTCTGAATTCCTGTCACCTTCCTGCTGTGAGGCCACTGTTCTAACCACTACACAACCATGCAGCTCAAAAAAAGAAAGTAAAACACAAATTCCGATGCCCGTTAGTTGAAGTTAATTAAATACCTAACAGACTGTGCCCACCACATTTTTGTTAGCAATTTCACAGAAAAGGGGCGTGTTTGAACTCATACAGAATATAAAGCAGCTTTTTCTGCTGAACCATTCAGACTCCTTTGATTCTTCTCTGATCTTCTATCGTAAGTTAACCTTAAATATTATTTAAAATTGATCATTTTAACCTTTTGTGTTTTAATATTTCTTCTTTTTTTTGTTCTTTTTCTCAGAGTTAAAAAATCCAACTGATCATGCCAGGTAAGAAAAAGATGTTTTCACTATCAGCGCATGCGCAGGGGTTCTAGGACATTTCAGCCACGGACATTTGGGCCAAAAACCTATTTTATGTAGAAAATTGTGATATTTTATGTAAAAATTTTATCGTAAATAAACAGTTGCGCCCAGGTTGCAGTTCTTCAAATGTCCGTGGCTGAAATCTCCGAGTCACCGTGGCTCAAATAGCCTAGGTTGCAGTTTTTTGGCTCATATGTCCGTGGCTGAAAAGACCGTTCACCATGCGCAGGCTATGTGTTAAAAAATGAAATAGTGTCAATAGAAGAGCTGTGACCACAGATAGAAACACAATCAGCACAGTGAGGACTAAACGGACCAGAACCAGGCGTGAACGGACATTTCGGCCATGGACATTTGGGCCGCGGTGACTAGGATGTTTGAGCCATGGGATAAAACAGACTAAAAGCAATCATTTTGTGTAATGCAACTGTTTTATTCAATTTCACAGGATACATTATCACAGAAATAGGGTCAGGATTAGGGTTATATTTTAAGAGAAAAGAAAAAAAAATGGTTCGTGGCCCAAAAGTCCATCCCAAGTGGCCCACAAGGCCCAAATTGCAGTTTCTTGGCCCATATGTCCATGGCCGAAATGTCCTAGATTCGAACCAGGACGCTCGAGTTGTTAGAGGCAGGTTTAGGGAAGAACCGGTCCACCCCCTCAGGAAAAAAAGCAACGTTCAGAAAGAGAAGGCCGGTAAAAGAGGAAAATATTTACCTGCTTTACCTACGACAACAGTCTGACTGGCAATTTTAAAAAATAATTCAATCAATAAAACTGTCTTTTCTTTTTTTTTTTTCAGTAAGCGCAAATATTGATGCAGAAAGCGTCGTGGGCATGATTGACACCTTTGATCGGCCCGGGAATGCTTTCGCCAGGGGTCCATATGCCGAGACAGAGACATACGCTACCGGCTTTGAGAACGCACCGATGAAACGTATTCCTAAAGCTGGAGCCGTCGCAGAAGCTGGTACGTGCCAGGCTCGGGCTGAGTGGAGTTTTTTTGATGCAGAGGCCAAAGGTCCAAACGCCAGCGCAGCAGCCATTGCCAACGCGGGATCTTTGACTGCCAGTGCCTTCGCCAAAGCCGAGGTGGCCAGTGCTTCAGCCACTGCAGGTCCAGTGAAAGTTAAAGTGGGGTTGGCAGCAGACACCGGGGTTGAAGTCAGTCCAACACATGTTGAAGCTAAAGTTCTTGGAACAGGGATTTCTCTTGGTGATAAGACGAGCATCTCTCTGCTTGGTAATGAGGTGTCCTGCAGTCTGATGTAGCTCAGCTCATCGATCTGTAAAACCTGACCTGATGGTTAATGGTTTAATCATGAAGCTCCTTTAATCATAAAACAAAGAAAAAAATATTAACTCATGTTAAAGTTTTATTATTTTATAAACTTGATTTTACTGATTTTTTGTGGGAAGTTTCTTTAATTTGTAATAAAAGCACAAAAATGATCAAAACTTAAATAAAGAAGTTTTAAAGAGATTTTAATGTGATGTTTTGCTGCCATCTTCTGGTTGGAAAAAAATCTGTTTCCAAAAAATAAATCAGTGAAATGTTTACTTTTGGAATAAATAAGTTTGTCATAAAAACACATTTTAAAGTGATTTCCAGCTTAATATGAGGTCAGTTCCTGTGACCCCACATGTGATCCTCACAGCCAGCCCCACACCGCCCCCTTCAGCCCTGGTAGATTCTATCAAACCAGGAGGAGACCAAGAGGCAGACCCAGACCCACTGGAGAGACTATGTCTCACAGCTGGACAGAGAACACCTCAGGATCCTCCTGGGTGAGATGGAGGATGCAACCAGGAGAGAAGCCTGGGTTTCCCGTCAGAGGCTGTTGCCCACGCGCCCCAGCCCCAGAGACATAGTCTCTCCAGCGGGTCCGGGGTCTGCCCCTTGGTCTCCTCCCGGTGGGACGCGCCCGAAACACCTCGCCCATGAGGCGCTCGGGGGGCATCCTGACCAGATGCCCGAACCACCCCACCTGGCTCCTCTCGACCTGGAGGAGGAGCGGCTCGACACCGAGCTCCTCCCGGATGGCAGAGCTCCTCACCCGATCTCTGAGTGAGAGCCCAGCCACCCTGCGGAGGAAGCTCATTTCGGCCGCCTGCACCCGCGACCTCACCCTTTCGGTCACCATTCACAGCTGGTTACCATGGTGAAGGTAGGAATGTAGATCCTGGTGACCATGGTGAGGGTAGGAATGTAGATCCTGGTCACCATGGTGAGGGTTGGAACGTAGATCCTGGTTACCATGGTGAGGGTAAGAACGTAGATCCTGGTTACCATGGTGAGGGTAAGAACGTAGATCCTGGTTACCATGGTGAGGATAGGAACATAGATCCTGGTTACCATGGTGAGGGTAGGAACGTAGATCCTGGTTACCATGGTGAGGGTAGGAACATAGATCGACTTGTGAGAGCTTTTCTTTTCTTCATAATTTTTTAACACCTTCAGTGATTTGGGGGATAGATGTTACAGAAGCATGGACAGCTCGTCTACTTAATGCCTGCTCCACGTTCCCCTGGCATAAAACTCATGTCAGACGAACACCAGCACTGTTGTTTCTAAGGTTCATATGTGGGTCAGATCCTCCTTACATTCCTAAAGAGGCAAACATGTTACTCTCTGCCAAGTAATCAAGTGTTTTTTCCCCCTCCGCTGGCCTTCGTACTCCCCTTCTGTTCTTGGCTTCGGATACACGAGGCGTCACCCGTCCGTGTAAAGATAATTTACACGGAAGATCATTTTGAAATGTTTACTTAAATTATGGGTTGAGAGAAGCCTGGGCGTCCTGTCTGAGACTGTTGCCCCTGGCGACCCGGCCCCGGATAAACGAAAGACGTCAGAAAGGAACTTCAATAGTGCAGACTTTATTCAAATCTTATTGGCCGTCATTGTATGCAGCTCACTTCTGGTCCAGATGTTAGAAAAACGTTCTGCTCCGTCATCTTCCACTCATCCGGGGTCGGGTCGCAGGGGCAACAGCCTCAGAGGGAAGGCCCAGGCTTCTCTCACCCCGGCTGCATCCTCCATCTCACCCAGGAGGATCCTGAGGTGTTCCCTGTCCAGCTGTGAGACATAGTCTCTCCAGCAGGTCCGGGGTCTGCCTCTTGGTCTCCTCCTGGTGGGACGTGCCTGAAACACCTCACCAGCGAGGCACTCGGGAGGCATCCTAATCAGATGCAAATGGAAGTCCCTAAAAAATCAAACTGAATCCAGATGCTGTGCCCACTTTGGGAGTTTGGAACCAGCCCAGCACTAACATGGGCACGTCAGGAAGGGTCGGAGGAGCTTTAAGAAACTGGCAGAAACATCTCGTTATAATAAACAAAACAAGCTCATAGAAACCGGTTCCGTGGTGGCCTCACAGCAAGAAGGTCAGGGTTTGAGGCCCACAGGAGGGGCGAGGTTTGAATAACTGGTCTTTCTGTGTGTAGTTTACATGTTCTACCTGTTTATGTGTGGGTTTTCTCCGTTTTCCTCCAAAAACATCCATGTTAAATTATTTGGCTGATATGAAATTACCCCTAGAAATGAGTGTGTGTGGATGGTTTATGTGTGTGGATACAATTCAATCCCTCCCAAGGTCGCATGGGGTGGCACACGCGCACGCATACACACACACACACACACACACACACACACACACACACACACACACACACACACACACACACACACACATTCCCTGGAGCAATTTCCTAGCAGCCAATCAACCTAACATGTATGTTTTTGGAGGAAACCAGAGAAAACCCACACATAAATGGGGAGAGCATGCAAACTCTACACAGAAAGACCAGTGTTTCAAGCCTTGTCCCGAGCATTTGGATGGTCCAGAAGAGGACTGGGAGAATGTCATATGGTCAGATGAAACCAAAATAGAACTTTTTGGTAACAACTCTACTCGTCGCGTTTGGAGGAGAAAGAACACCATTCCTACTGTAAAGCATGGCGGTGGAAACATCATACTTTGGGGCTGTTTTTCAGCAAAGAGACCAGGACAACTGATCCGTGTAAAGGAAAGAATGAATGTGGCCATGAATCATCACATTTTGAGTGAAAATCTCCTTCCGTCAGCAAGGGCATTGAAGATGAAACGTGGCTGGGTCTTTCAGCATGACAATGATCCCAAACACACTGCCCGGGTAACGAAGGAGTGGCTTCATAAGAAGCATTTCAAGGTTCTGGAGTGGCCTAGCCCGTCTCCAGATCTCAGCCCTATAGAAAATCTTTGGAGGGAGTTGAAAGTCTGTGTTGCCCAGCAACAGCCCCAAAGCATCACTGCTCTAGAGGAGATCTGAATGGAGGAATGGATCAAAATAGCAGCAACAGTTTGTGAAAACCTTGTGAAGACTTACAGAAAATGTTTGACCTATGTCCTTGCCCACAAAGGGTATAAAACAAAGTTCTGAGATGAACTTTTGTTATTGACCAAATACTCATTTTCCACCATAATTTACAAAGAAATTCTTTAAAAATCAGACAATGTGATTTTCTGGATTTTTTTTTTCTCATTTTGTCTCTCAGTGGGGCAAAAATGGTAGGAAAATAGATCCAAAAATTTTTTTTAGTGTCTTTAACATGCAAAATTTTCTAATTCAAAGGCATGATTGAGGTGTACCTATGATGAAAATTACAGGTCTCTCTCATCTTTTTAAGTAGGAGAACTAACACAATTGGTGGGAGACTAAATACTTTTTTGCCCCACTGTACGTCTAATGAAGCAATGACAATGAAAGCCTGGTCTCTGGTGATGCAGTCAGTAACTGGACACATCAGTTCTGCTCCTGTTATTCTATCAGCAGCCTTGATTCAAGTTAAACATTCAAGCTGCAAAAACAACAAAAATCCAGTTGTACAAACAAGCTGTCTGATTGGTTGGCACACGTTAATGTATCAGTTATTTTTTACCCCGACAGGCTTATCTGCCCAGTAACAGAACAGTTTAACTTTATCTCCCTCTCTAAAAACGGACATTCATTTCCTCTTTTTGTCAACGATCCCACCGCACGCACGTCCTGTGTGCAAAAAAAAAAAAAACTTTGCAAGAAAGCTCTTGACTTTTTTAGCTCAACGGATGCGTCCACCAGGGGCGGATCCAGGATTTTCTAAAGGGGGGAGGGGGGGATCTTTTTGTCCACGATCCCTCCGCACGCATGTCCTGTGTGTTCTGATCCGAGCTGTGAAAACCTCCAAAACTTTACTCCAAAAAGATTGAAGCACTTTTGGACTAAATGAAAGTCCACACATCACTTTTGAACTTCCATCATAGATTATTTACCCAGGTGGTTAGAGCTGGTTACGACCAGCTGCACATGCTCAGTGCGCTTAAAAATGACCATCCTCACTCAGGTTTGGAGTGCGTCGTTCATGTCTTGTTCATTCCGTCGTCTTCCACTATTCTAGTGCCGGATCGCAGGGGGCAACAGCATCAGACGGGAAACCCAGGCTTCTCTCACCCCGGCTGCATCCTCCATCTCACCCATGAGGATCCCGAGTCGTTCCCTGTCCAGCTGTGAGACATAGTCTCTCCAGCAGGTCCAGGGTCTGCCGCTTGGTCTCCTCTCGGTGGACGTGCCTGAAACACCTCACCAGTGAGGCACTCGCGGGCATCCTTACCAGATGCCCGAACCACCCCATCTGGCTTCTGTGGAGTGGCTCGACACTGAGTTCCTCCCAGATGGCGGAACTCCTCACACAATCTCTGATTGAGAGCCCAGCTAGCCTGCGGAGGAAGCTCATTTCGGCCACTTTTATCCGCAATATCATTCTTTCAGTCACCAACCACAGCTGGTTACCATGGTGAGGGTAGGAACGTAGATCCTGGTTACCATGGTGAGGGTAGGAACATAGATCCTGGTTACCATGGTGACGGTAGGAACATAGATCCTGGTTACCGTGGTGAGGGTAGGAACGTAGATCCTGGTTACCACGGTGAGGGTAGGAACGTAGATCCTGGTTACCATGGTGACGGTAGGAATGTAGATCCTGGTTACCATGGTGAGGGTAGGAACATAGATCCTGGTTACCATTGTGACGGTAGGAACAAAGATCCTGGTTACCATGGTGAGGGTAGGAATGTAGATCCTGGTTACCATGGTGAGGGTAGGAACGTAGATCCTGGTTACTATGGTGAGGGTAGGAACATAGATCCTGGTTACCATGGTAAGGGTAGGAACATAGATCCTGGTTACCATGGTGAGGGTAGGAACATAGATCCTGGTTACCATGGTGAGGGTAGGAACGTAGATCCTGGTTACCATGGTGAGGGTAGGAACATAGATCCTGGTTACCATGGTGAGGGTAGGAACGTAGATCCTGGTTACTATGGTGAGGGTAGGAACGTAGATCCTGGTTACCATGGTGAGGGTAGGAACATAGATCCTGGTTACCATGGTGAGGGTAGGAACATAGATCCTGGTTACCATGGTGAGGGTAGGAACGTAGATCACGGTTACCACGGTGAGGGTAGGAACGTAGATCCTGGTTACCACGGTAAGGGTAGAAACGTAGATCCTGGTTACCATGGTGAGGGTAGGAACATAGATCCTGGTTACCATGGTGAGGGTAGGAACAAAGATCCTGGTCTAGGGGCCCATTTTAATTTGCATGTTAACATTTTGCAGAATTTAAAGTGAATGTTTTTATTTTTGCAAAAAAAAAACACATTTAGACTAAAATCACTATTTTTTTGTCTTTCTTTTTTCTTCTATTTTCTTCAGGTAGTCCCTCATTATAATTGGTCTGTGATTCAAAGTAAAACTCTGAGGGTTTTTATCAGCAGACTGAAGAAAAAACAGGAAACAAAGAAACTTTAAAACAAAACTAAACCTTCTGTATCCTGTTTACAACGAAGGGCGGCTGCTTCTTTCCGGTCGTCTTGTTGACTCGTTTCTGAACTGTTATTGTAACTGAACTTATTCCAGTAACCAGAAACTGAAAGTAAAACTCTCACAGCTTCACATTCTCTGGCAGCCATGAGGACCTTTGCCCCAGACCAGTTGCTCCTAAAGCAGCTGTAAACAATCCCAGAACCACGAGGAATCCAAAGTCTGATGCTCCCCTGGTTTAGATGCAGAGAACAGAAACGATCACAGATTGTTTCAGGACTTCAGCCAGACTGACGAGCAGTCACAGCTCAGTAGAGCTGTTCATGACCCTGAGTCAAATATTAGAGATGGATTGAACAAATTTATTTCTACAGTCCGTCTGGATCAGACTGGAGCAGAAGAAATGATGCATCTATAAAAATCCTCATGTCTGGGTGTGTGTCTTTGAGGGGGAAGGCCTGAGTACGGTAGAGGCCTCACTGTCTCTAGAACGGGTTTTAAAGGAGTGTTTGGGGAGAGCAGCTGGGGGAGCGGGAAGGTTTACTCTGGTGGGAAACAGGTGAGGAGCGTAGCTGTAGGACTCGGGCAGGATTACAGGGGAATGGACCTGGCTGCTTTGCTGCCTCCATGGAACCTCCATAGTTTTGGTTCTCATCCTGCTGAGCTCGTTCCCCCTGGCTCCTGGTGTACTATGCCTTCCAATTGAGCTGCATAGCTCTGATCCTGGTGAGGGTGGGAGCGTAGATCCTGGTTACCATGGTGAGGGTAGGACCATAGATCCTGGTTACCATAGTGACGGTAGGAACGTAGATCCTGGTTACCATGGTGAGGGTAGGAACATAGATCCTGGTTACCATGGTGAGGGTAGGAACGTAGATCCTGGTTACCATGGTGAGGGTAAAAACGTAGATCCTGGTTACCATGGTGAGGGTAGGAACGTAGATCCTGGTTACCATGGTGAGGGTAGGAACGTAGATCCTGGTTACCATGGTGAGGGTAGGAACGTAGATCCTGGTTACCATGGTGAGGGTTGGACCACAGATCCTGGTTACCATGGTGAGGGTAGGAACGTAGATCCTGGTTACCATGGTGAGGGTAGGAACGTAGATCCTGGTTACCATGGTGAGAGTAGGAACGTAGATCCTGGTTACCATGGTGAGGGTAGGAACGTAGATCCTGGTTACCATGGTGAGGGTAGGAACATGTAAAAACGTAGATCCTGGTTACCATGGTGAGGTTACGAACGTAGATCCTGGTTACCATGGTGAGGGTAGGAACGTAGATCCTGGTTACCATGGTGAGGGTTGGACCACAGATCCTGGTTACCACGGTGAGGATAGGAACATAGATCCTGGTTACCATGGTGAGGGTAGGAACGTTGATCCTGGTTACCATGGTGAGGGTAGGAACGTAGATCCTGGTTACCATGGTGAGAGTAGGAACGTAGATCCTGGTTACCATGGTGAGGGTAGGAACGTAGATCCTGGTTACCATGGTGAGGGTAGGAACATAGATCCTGGTTACCATGGTGACGGTAGGAACGTAGATCCTGGTTACCGTGGTGAGGGTAGGAACGTAGATCCTGGTTACCACGGTGAGGGTAGGAACGTAGATCCTGGTTACCATGGTGACGGTAGGAATGTAGATCCTGGTTACCATGGTGAGGGTAGGAACGTAGATCCTGGTTACCATGGTGACGGTAGGAACGTAGATCCTGGTTACCATGGTGAGGGTAGGAACGTAGATCCTGGTTACCACGGTGAGGGTAGGAACGTAGATCCTGGTTACCATGGTGAGGGTAGGAATGTAGATCCTGGTTACCATGGTGAGGGTAGGAACGTAGATCCTGGTTACCACGGTGAGGGTAGGAACGTAGATCCTGGTTACCATGGTGAGGGTAGGAACGTAGATCCCGGTTACCTTTTGAACTCTGTTTAATATTTTTTTAAGTTTGACTAGGTAACATTCCTTTGTTTTTAAACCTGTGCCATGCCTTACAGCCTTTTAGAACCCTTTCTTTTAATACATATTATTTGTTGCCCTGCAGTTGGCACGCCCTCCTCCTTCTGTATCCTCATCATAACAAAACAAAAAGTAAAGTGGTGTTTATAGTGTGGAGACGTTGTATAATAGTCAGATTACATTCCTTGGCAACCATGAGGGTCTTTATCACGCACACACACATACACACACGCAAACATAGGGCCATCTTGGAGAGTATGGCTGCTCAACAGGACAGGAAATAAAACCAAACTGAACCCCTGTGTTTCATCTGTTTGGAGTCTTCTTTTGAAAGTCCTCTGACAGACTGATGGCATGAGAAAGTTTATGCCCGAATCTAAACAACCTGATGATTTAGTCTGGACTCCCTGTGACCGGCCTTGGCCAAGGCTGGTTATCTCACATCCCTTCAGAAGCTCCGCATGAAGCGACTAATCCACTACCTTCTTCTCCTTCCATCATTTCCCTCCAGGGGGCGCCACATCAAGTCAGTTTCTTCCATCTAACCCTATCTGCTGCATCTTCTTTGGTCACACCAACTATCTTCATGTCTTCCTTCACTGTATCCATGAACCTCCTCTTTGGTCTTCCTCTAGTCCTCTTTCCTGGTGGTTCCAAACCCAGCATCCTTCTTCTGATGTACTCTCTCTCTCTCCTCTGTACATGTCCAAACCATCTCAGTCTGACCTCTCTGACTTTCATACATCTCTGTTTCCTGTCTTTTCCTCAGTGACACTGTCTCTAGACCAATCAGCATGGCCGCTCTCACCACACTGTCTCTAGACCAATCAGCATGGCCGCTCTCACCACACTGTCTCTAGACCAATCAGCATGGCCGCTCTCACCACACTGTCTCTAGACCAAACAGCATGGCCACTCTCACCACACAGTCTCTAGACCAATCAGCATGGCCGCTCTCACCACACTGTCTCTAGACCAATCAGCATGGCCGCTCTCACCACACTGTCTCTAGACCAAACAGCATGGCCACTCTCACCACACAGTCTCTAGACCAATCAGCATGGCCGCTCTCACCACACTGTCTCTAGACCAATCAGCATGGCCGCTCTCACCACGCTGTCTCTAGACCAATCAGCACGGCCGCTCTCACCACGGTTTTGTACACTTTTCCTTTCATTTTAACTGAAACTCTTCTATCACACATCACACCTGATACTTTCCTCCACCCGTTGCCTGCACATGCTTCTTCACCTCTTTTCCACACTCTCCATTGCTCTGGACTGTTGATCCTAGATACTTAAAATCTTCCACCTTCTTTATCTCTTCTCCCTGTAACCACACTTTTCCATTTGGATCCCTCTCATTCACACACATGTACTCTGTTTTACTCTGACTAATCTTCATTCTGATTCTTTCAGGTGCAGACCTCCACCAGACTGCTCCACCAATCCCTCCCCTCAAATCAACGCGTTCCTCAGCATGTTTATGTCTGTATATGTTTTTTTTATTTGCCCAGCTGTGCCCTCCCTTCCTGCTGTATCTTTATCTCTTCTACAGCGGTTATAATTTTCCAACAACAGGAACATGAATAAATAATAAAATGAGTTACACATTAATGTGATTGTATAAAGACATTTGTTTCTTTTTCATTTTTAGTCACAGATGTTAGACTTTGGTTGATCACATCGGTGTGTTTATAAAGGACGGTTTCTCCAGATTCGTACAGACTTTTTTTTCTTCACACCAGTAAGTTCTTTATTATTTGCAGACTTTATTTTTTAATGTAAAACTTGTGGATTTAATTTGTTAAAGAAGGACGTTTAAAACATAAATTTGATGGAAAACGTTTGATTTAATAAGTTTTTAATCAGTGTTTAATTTTTTTTTTTTTTTTTTCAGAGTAAACAAAGCGACTTGAAGATGACAGGTAAGAAAAAAAAACATTTCAAATCAACTTTTTGAGTCTTCCGTTCGGTTGTCTTCCGCTCATCCAGGGCCGGGTCACGGAGGTAACAGTTTTAGACGAGAAGTCCAGGCTTCTCTTACCCCACCTGCATCCTTCAGCTCACCTGACGAGCTGGAAACTTAGAAACTTTACACTAGACTTCAGGAAACTGAAGTCTAGTTGCCTGAAGTCTCGTGTAAAGTCTAGTAAAGATTCCACCATCAGTGATGGTTTGGGGTGCCATGTCATCTGCTGGTGTCGGTCCACTCTGTTTCCTGAGATCCGGGGTCAACGCAGCAGTCTACCAGCAGCTTTTAGAGCAATTCAATGCTTCCTGCTGCTGACCTGCTCTATGGAGATGGAGATTTCAAGTTCCAACAGGACTTGGCGCCTGCACACAGCGCAAAATCTACCCGTGCCTTGTTTACGGACCGTGGTATTTCTATTCTAAACCTGACCTTAGCTGCATAGAAAATCTGTGGGGTGAAAAGGAAGATGCAGAATGCCAGGCCCAAAAACGCAGAAGAGTTGAAGACCACTACAAGAGCAACCTGGGCTCTCATAACACCTGAGCAGTGCCAGAAACTCATCGATTCCATGCCACGCCGCATTAATGCAGTAATTGAGACAAAAGGAGCTCCAACCAAGTATTGAGTATTGTACATGCTCATAGTTTTCATTTTCAAGATTTCTAGAAATCCCTTTTTTGTATTAGCCTTAAGTAATATTCTAATCTTGGATTTTCATTTGTTGTCTCTTCAAATCATCACACTTAAAAGAAACCAGTGGTGGAACGTAACAAAGTAAATGTACTTCGTTACTGTACTTAAGTAAAAAAATTAGGTATCTGTACTTTACTTAAGTAAAATTTAAGACCTGTACTTTTACTTTTACTTCACTACATTTTTAGAGTAAATATCTGTACTTTTACTTCGCTACTTTTTAAAAGTGTGTTTTACATTTTTTGTTACATTTTCGTTCAGGAATTTGAAAAATACACAGTTTTTTTTTTTATCGCATCTTGAAGCCGCATCGCTAAAATCAAAAGAAGCAGTTGATCGGGAGAAGAAGTAATGAATCGAGAAACATTTTCCATTCATTTAAAAACCAAACATCAAATCTAGTACAAATTAAAAAGAGTCAGAAGATTGTTGTTTGTTGTGTTTACTTCTAAATAAAAAGTTGAGCCATCATTACGCGAGGAGGGGCGGATCTAGAATTTTCCAAAGGGGGGTGGGGCTTTCACAAAGCCAATATATAGTGACTGGGGGGCCTCTCCTCCCCCCCAAAACATTTAAAAAAATAAGTGTCATTTTCCTCCATTTTGGCGGCCCATTCATTGGCCCTTCTAGGGGATAGCTTGACTTGTCCTCTTTCCTTTTATTTTATTTATTTATTTTGTGGACCAAAAGAGGCGGGAGAGGGGGGGTCACACTCCTGCACAGTATTTATCCTGGTTACCATGGTGACACCCTATAGCACAACAAATAACATTTGAATTATGATCGAATACTTTTACTTTTTAACTTAAAAAGTACAATTTACACCAACTACTTTTGTACTTTTACTTAAGTAGATTTTTTTATTGGTACTTTTACTTTTACTTAAGTACAAAAAGTGAGTACTTCATCCACCACTGAAAGAAATCCACATTTGAATGCATCAGTCTGTGTGTAATGAATACATATAATGTACAAGTTACACCTTTTGACTGCAATTACTGAAATAAATCAAGTTTTTCATAATATTCTAATTTACTGGCTTTTACCTGTATCTTTGATCTCGTGTGATTTTTGTACATTATTATTTTCATTTTGTGTTCTGAACCGCTTAGTCCCTGACGGGTCGCGCAGGGTACTGGCGCTTATCCAGGCTGATTTAAAAGAGAGGCAGAGTACACCCCAAACAGGTCACCAGCCTGTTGCGGAGCCACACACACTCATCCCTGGGGGCAATTTCATAGCAGCCAATCAACCTAACATCTCAGACGGGAAACCCAGGCCTCTCTCTCCCCGGCTGCAGCCTCCAGCTCACCCGGAAGGATCTTGAGGTGTTCCCCAGCCAGCTGTGAGACATAGTCTCTCCAGCGGGTCCGGGGTCTTCCTCTGGGTCTCCTCCTCCCTCTTTTAAATATAAGATAAGACTCCTGTGTACCCCGTGTGGGTATGTATGGGCGCCGCCCCGGGTCCTCCCCCTTACTTCCCACCCTCCAAAATCATGCATTTTATGTTGATTAGCCGCTACCTAGGGAGGAGTGCGGGTCTGGTTGTGTATGTGTGTCCCTATAACAAACTGGCGACCTGTTCGGTATGTACCCTGCCTCTTGGCTTGAATCAACTGGGATAAGCTGGCAGCGTGGCACTCCCGGCAGTGGAATGAATGAATTTAGGAAATTAAGAATCAGGACAAAGTTAAGTGAGTTTACAGGGAGAAGAGATAAAGAAGGTGGAAGATTTTAAGTATCTAGGATCAACAGTCCAGAGCAATGGAGAGTGTGGAAAAGAGGTGAAGAAGCGTGTGCAGGCAGGCTGGAACGGGTGGAGGAAAGTATCAGGTGTGATGTGTGACAGAAGAGTAACCATGGTGAGAGCGGCCATGCTGATTGGTCTAGAGACAGTGTGGTGAGAGTGGCCATGCTGATTGGTCTAGAGACAGTGTGGTGAGAGCGGCCATGCTGATTGGTCTAGAGACAGTGTGGTGAGAGTGGACATGCTGATTGGTCTAGAGACAGTGTGGTGAGAGCGGCCATGCTGATTGGTTCTAGAGACAGTGTGGTGAGAGCGGCCATGCTGATTGGTCTAGAGACAGTGTGGTGAGAGTGGCCATGCTGATTGGTCTAGAGACAGTGTGGTGAGAGCGGCCATGCTGATTGGTCTAGAGACAGTGTGGTGAGAGCGGCCATGCTGATTGGTCTAGAGACAGTGTGGTGAGAGCGGCCATGCTGATTGGTCTAGAGATAGTGTGGTTAGAGCGGCCATGCTGATTGGTCTAGAGACAGTGTGGTGAGAGTGGCCATGCTGATTGGTCTAGAGACAGTGTGGTGAGAGCGGCCATGCTGATTGGTCTAGAGACAGTGTGGTGAGAGCGGCCATGCTGATTGGTCTAGAGACAGTGTGGTGAGAGCGGCCATGCTGATTGGTCTAGAGATAGTGTGGTTAGAGCGGCCATGCTGATTGGTCTAGAGACAGTGTGGTGAGAGCGGCCATGCTGATTGGTCTAGAGACAGTGTGGTGAGAGCGGCGATGCTGATTGGTCTAGAGACAGTGTGGTGAGAGCGGCCATGCTGATTGGTCTAGAGACAGTGTGGTGAGAGCGGCCATGCTGATTGGTCTAGAGACAGTAGCACTGAAGAAAAGACAGGAAGCAGAGATGTTTGTAGCAGAGATGAAGATGCTGAGGATCTCTCTGGGAGTGACCAGGATGGACAGGATCAGAGGAACAGCACATGTTAGAGGTTTTAAAGTCAGAGAGGTCAGACTGAGATGGTTTGGACATGTGCAGAGGAGAGAGAGAGAGTACATCAGAAGAAGGATGCTGGGTTTGGAACCACCAGGAAAGAGGACTAGAGGAAGACCAAAGAGGAGGTACATGGATACAGTGAAAGAAGACATGAAGATAGTTGGTGTGACCGAAGAGGTTGCAGGAGATAGGGTTAGATGGAAGAAACTGACTTGATGTAGCGCCCCCTAAAGGGAAACGCCGAAATAAGAAGAAGAAAATTATGAAAGTGGATAAAATATTTACCCGCTTTATCTCCTACCAAAAGTTTGGCAAGCAAATAAAACTGACTTTTTTTTCTTTTCAGCAAGAATAAAGGGCGACTGTGATGCCCAAGGCGTCGTGGGCATGATCGACACCTTTGATCGGCCCGGGAATGCTACTGCCAAGGGTCTGTATGCCGGGAAAAAGACATACGCTACCGGCTTTGAGAACGCACCGATGAAACGTGTTCCTAAAGCTGGAGCCGTCGCAGAAGCTGGTACGGGCCATGCTCGGGCTGAGTGGAGGTTTTTTGATGCAGAGGCCAAAGGTCCAAACGCCAGAGCAGCAGCATTTGCCAACGGAGGATCCTTAACCGCCGGTGCCGTTGCCATTGCTGAGCTGGTCAGTGCTTCAGCCACTGCAGGTCCAGTGAAAGTTAAAGTGGGGTTGGCAGCAGACACCGGGGTTGAAGTCAGTCCAACACATGTTGAATTTAAAATTCTTGGAACAGGGATTTCTTTCGGTCGTAAAATGGGCATCTCTCTGTTTGGAAGTGAGGTGTCCTTCAAGTTATGGTAGCTTAGCTTGGGTTGGAATTTCTGGGACCGCACTAATTGGTTTAATTTTATTTTGAAAGTATTTGAAAGTATTTTGTAGAAATTGTGTGTCAGATGACTTTGACCTTGTCAGGACCCCCTCGCCTTCCAACAAAGAGAGCCCTAATCAGCTGTACATAGTCAGCCTGCTGCCTTTATGAAGACAATCACCCCAGACTTCTGTTATTATTTTAACTTTTGAAATCCTGAGTTAACCAGTTTATATGTGTTTGGTGGATCTGGAGAAGGCATTCGATCGTGTCCCTAGGGGACTCCTGTGGAGGGTGCTCCGGGAGTACGGAGTCTCAGAGCCCTTGGTACAGGCTGTCCGATCTTTGTACAACCGGAGCCAGAGCTTGGTCTGTATACCCGGCAGTATGTCGATTCATTTCCAGTGAAAGTTGGACTCCGCCAAGGCTGCCCTTTGTCACCGATTCTGTTCATCACCTTTATGGACAGAATATCTAGGAGCAGCCGAGGTGTTGGAGGGATCCGGTTTGGTGACCTCAGGATCGGATCTCTGCTTTTTGTGGATGATGTGGTTCTGTTGGCTTCATCGGACCGTGATCTCCAGCTCTCACTGGATCGATTTGCTGCCGAATGTGAAGCGGCCGGGATGGGAATTAGTGCCTCCAAATCTGAGACCCCCTGCAGGTCAGGGACAGGGTCCTGCCCCAAGTGGAGGAGTTTAAGTATCTCGGAGTCTTGTTCACGAGTGGGGGAAGGATGGAGCGGGGGATCGACAGGCGGATTGGTGCGGCATCAGCAATAACTAGGACGCTGCATCGGTCCGTCGTGGTTTTAAAGAGAGAGCTGAGCTGAAAAACAAAGCTCTCGATTTACAAGTCGACCTAAGTTCCAACCCTCACCATGGTAACCAGCTGTGGGTGGTGACCGAAAGAATGAGATCGCGGGTACAAGCGGCCGAAATGAGCTTCCTCCGCAGGGTGGCTGAGCTCTCACTCAGAGATCGGGTGAGGAGCTCTGCCATCCGGGAGGAGCTCGTTGTCGAGCCGCTCCTCCTCCAGGTCGAGAGGAGCCATATGGGGTGGTTCGGGCATCTGGTCAGGATGCCCCCCGAGCGCCTCGTGGGCGAGGTGTTTTGGCCATGTCCCACCGGGAGGAGACCAAGGGGCAGACCCCGGACCCGCTGCAGAGACTATGTCTCACAGCTGTTAGGGCAGATCACAGCCAGTAATAACGTGTCCTATCCCACTCAGATCGATGTGTCACTGACAGCAGGTGAACATGGACCACATGGATTCACTCTGTTACTGGATACAACACATCAGTGTCAGGATCAACTTTCTCCAACTAAACTTAGACCAAAATGAAATCAATGTCTTTGTCACAGAAACAAAAAGAAAGCGTCATCAGGTACCTTCAATCTCGCTCTCGAGAACCGACAAACCAAGTAAGAAATCTGGGGTTAATATTGGACTAAGACTTGAACTTTAAGTTACATCAGCAGCCTTTTACCAGAGTCAGGACTAAACATGAACCATCTAGAACTCTGAGGACCTCTGGGACCGGCCTCCTGCTGGTGTCTAGAGTCAGGACTAAACATGAACCATCTAGAACTCTGAGGACCTCTGGGACCGGCCTCCTGCTGGTGTCTAGAGTCAGGACTAAACATGAACCATCTAGAACTCTGAGGACCTCTGGGACCGGCCTCCTGCTCGTGTCTAGAGTCAGGACTAAACATGAACCATCTAGAACTGTGAGGACCTCTGGGACCGGCCTCCTGCTGGTGTCTAGAGTCAGGACTAAACATGAACCATCTAGAACTGTGAGGACCTCTGGGACCGGCCTCCTGCTGGTGTCTAGAGTCAGGACTAAACATGAACCATCTAGAACTCTGAGGACCTCTGGGACCGGCCTCCCGCTGGTGCCTAGAGTCAGGACTAAACATGAACCATCTAGAACTCTGAGGACCTCTGGGACCGGCCTCCTGCTGGTGTCTAGAGTCAGGACTAAACATGAACCATCTAGAACTCTGAGGACCTCTGGGACCAGCCTCCTGCTGGAGTCTAGAGTCAGGACTAAACATGAACCATCTAGAACTCTGAGGACCTCTGGGACCGGCCTCCTGCTGGTGTCTAGAGTCAGGACTAAACATGTAGAACATACTTACTGAGGCCCTGAGACAGACCGACACTGTCACGATGTTTAAACGTAGACTGAAATAACTTATGTTAAAGTTTTATATTTTTATAAACTTGATTTTTCTGATTTTTTTGGGAAGTTTCTTTAATTCGTAATAAAAACACAAAAATAATCAAAACTTAAATAAAGAAGTTTTAAAGAGATTTTAATGTGATGTTTTGCTGCCACCTTCTGGTTGAAAAAAAATCTGTTTCCAAAAAAATAAATCAGTGAAATGTTTACTTTTGGAATAAATAAGTTTGTCATAAAAACACATTTTAAAGTGATTTCCAGCTTAATATGAGGTCAGTTCCTGTGACCCCACATGTGATCCTCACAGCCAGCCCCACACCGCCCCCTTCAGCCCTGGTAGATTCTATCAAACCGAGAGGAGACCAAGAGGCAGACCCCAGACCCACTGGAGAGACTATGTCTCACAGCTGGACAGGGAACACCTCAGGATCTTGCTGGGTGAGATGGAGGATGCAACCAGGAGAGAAGCCTGGGTTTCCCGTCAGAGGCTGTTGCCCACGCGACCCAGCCCCAGATAAGTGTAAGACGACGGAACGGAAAGTCAAATCCTCCAAATTATAATAATAATAATATAATAAAAATTTTATTTGTAACGCACTTTATATCTCCAGTGGAGATCTCAAAGTTCTACAATGACCAAAAGAAACAACAAACAGCAAAATTAAATAAAACCACAACAAAAAACACTAAAAACTTTGTTGAAAAGCCTTTAGAAATAAAAATGTCTTCAGTCTTTTTTGTGGAGCCTTCAAGCTCTCGGGAAGATCGTTCCAGAGCCGTGGAGCAGCTGCCTGGAAGGCCCTGTCCCCCATAGAAAAGAGTTTGGTCCTTGGTTGATGCAGGCAGTAGGAGGAGGAGGAGAATTGCAGGTCTCAGACAGTGGTGTGGAGGGTTAGGAGTTCTTGGAGATAAACAGGTACAGTGCCGTGTATGCACTGATGGGTGAGGAGGCAGACCTTGTACTGAATTCTGTATTTAACGGGTAGCAAGTGGAGGGATTTGAGGATGGGGGTGATATGGTCATATTTGCGTCTCCTTATCAGGATCCGGGCAGCACAGTTCTGGATCTGCTGGAGCTTTTGTAAACCCCTGCATGGGATCCCTACAAGGAGGGCATTGCAGTAATCCAGCCTGGAGGAGATGAAAGCGTCATGTTTGGAAAGACATGGACGTAACTTAGCTGTATTTTTAAGATGGAGGAAGGAAACCTTGCAGAGATGGTGAATGTGGGAGTCAAAGGTGAGGTTAGAATCCATTTTGACTCCAAGGTTTTTTACAGAGGATGACAGAAGGATGCTGTGTCCAAAAATGGGGATACTACTGAGGGAAAGTGACTGGGTTTGGTGAGGCGTGCCGATGAGAATGGCCTCCGTTTTGCTGCTATTGAGTTGGAGAAAGTTTTCAGACATCCATGTCTTAATCTCCTCCAGGCAGACCGAAAGCACAGATGGCAGAGCTGAAAGTAGAGCAGTGTTCATTTTCATATACAGTTGTGTGTCGTCTGCATAAGAATGGAATGAAAGATTATGTTTATGGATTATTTGTCCAAGGGGAATCATGTAAATAGTGAACAGGGTTGGACCGAGGACAGACCCTTGTAGCACTCCACAGCTGACTATACGTGGAAGTGATTTGCTCTGCCCCAAGGCCACAAACTCTGACCTGCCGGAGAGGTACGACTGGAACCAGTCAAGGGTGGTCCCAGTAAGGCCCACAACAGTGCGAAGTCTGTGGAGCAGGATGTTGTGGTCCACGGTGTCAAAAGCCGCTGACAAGTCCAGTAAGACGAGAAGAGACGGGGAGCCTTGGTCAGCTGTAATGAGCAGGTCGTTCATGACGCGAACCAGAGCAGTCTCTGTACTGTGTGCAGATCGGAAACCAGATCGAAATTTGTCAAAGATATTATGGGAATGAAGGTGATGATGAAGTTGGATTGCAACAACTTTTTCCAAGACTTTGGATAAGAACGGTAAGTCAGCTGATTGGAACGGGCTGGACATGTCACTGTTAAAGGACATCATTGACTGTGTGGTGATCCCAATCACCTATATCTACAACATGTCTTTACAATCAGGTGTATTTCCAGATGCAATGAAGAGGGCTAAAGTCATACCCATATACAAGTCTGGTGATAAACAAGAATTTACAAATTACAGACCCATTTCCATTTTATCTCAGTTTGCAAAAATATTGGAGAAATTATTCCACAAACGCTTATACAATTTTTTACAAAAACACAATCTGCTCTGTGAACAGCAATATGGTTTCAGACCCAAAAGGACCACCACCCTAGCATTGATAGACTTGGTTGAAAACATATCAACTGCTATTGATGAAAAACAATTTGCCATTGGTGTTTTTCTAGATTTAACAAAAGCTTTCGATACAGTCAACCATAAGTTATTACTGAAAAAACTGTGTCGATATGGTATCAGAGGTGTGGCATACCTATGGCTCAAAAGCTATTTAGAAAATCGATCTCAGTATGTCCACATTAATGGACATGATTCAGAGCTTCAATCATTGACCTGTGGTCTCCCCAGGGGTCTGTCTGAGCCCTTTGTTGTTTATTTTATATCTTAATGATATCTGTTTGATCTCCAAAACTCTGCAACTAATACTGTTTGCAGATGATACTAATGTACTTTGTTGTGGTGAAAATTTAGAAACACTAATATGTGAAATGGGAAAAGAATTACAATTATTAAAAAGTTGGTTTAACTCAAACAAACTGACTTTAAATCTAAAAAAAAACAAAATGTATTATTTTTGCAAACCGTCCTTTTAAGGCCAATAATAAATTATCCATAGATGATGTTGAGATAGAGTGTGTAAATGAAGTTAAATTTTTAGGAATCATGATACAAAAAAACTTGAGTTGGAAAAGTCATATAAATTTGATAAAAGCGAAACTATGCAAGACGTTAGCAATTATAACCAAAGCTAAAGATTTCCTAAATGAAAAAACACTTTATATTCTGTACTGCTCCCTGTTTCTTCCTTACATCACGTACGGCTCCGAGGTGTGGGGCAACACATATCAAACAAATACCAGTCCAATTACCATTATTCAAAAAAGAGAAATAAGAACTGTAAGTAAAGCCAATTACAGGGCACATACAAATCAACTGTTTATTAACAAAAAGGCCTTAAAATTTAAGGATTTGGTTCAATTAAAAACTGCACAAATCATGTTTAAAATAAACAATAATCATCTACCCAATTCTATTCAAAACTTTTTTCATAAGAGGGATACTGTGTATGATTTCAGAAGATGTAATGTGTTTAAAAAGATGGCAATAAGAACAAATGTAAAACAACATTCTATTTCAAGTATTGGTGTAACTCTTTGGAACAACCTGGATCAACATTTAAAAGAATGTAGAACACTTAAACAGTTCAACACTTTATATAAAAAAAATATTATCAAATCATACGAAGAAAAAGAGCTCTAAAGATGGACACTTTTATGTAAATTACTGTACATGTGGATTTTTTTCTTTTTTTTGTTGTTAAAAAGTCAACAGCTTAATTATATATAGTTTGGATGAGTTAGGGGCAGGCATCATAAGCTTCGGCTTCAGTCTGCTCCTTTCCAGACCTTATACATATTGTTTGCTTTTGTTTTTGTTTTGTAAGAAAATGATCAAATGTCTGGAAAAATAAAATAAACTACTACTACTAAGTTTGAAATAGGTCTACAGTGTGCAAGAATGTCGGGGTCCAGTGAGGGCTTTTTCAGATGGGGGTGTATAACCGCCGTTTTAAGGGCTGTAGGAACTTGGCCAGACTGTAGTGACTGGTTTATGATGGCAGTGATTAAAGGACTGATGGCTGTAATGTTGGATTTGAGTAGTGAAGTAGGCAGAGGATCCAGAGAGCATGTGGAGACATTTCATGATCTTCTCTACTTGTATCCGAGTAACATTTGAGAAAACAGAGAAGGTGTTTAATGTCTTTTGAGGAGTGATTTCAGAGAGAGGCTGGGTTGTTGTCGGAAGGTTGGACTGGATTGAGGCTACTTTATTTGCGAAAAAGTCCATAAACTTGTTGCACTGATCTGTACTGAGGTCCATGTGTGGATGTGAGGCAGATTTGAGCAAAAAATTGATTGTTTTGAATAAGTGTTTAGCATTACCAGAGATGCTCAAAATTTTATGGGAAAAATATTGGGACCTGGCTGAGGTGAGAGATCTAGAATAGGCCTTTTTTACACACGAACAAAAAATCACACCATTCCCTCAAAACTTTGCAGGAAATCCTTAAAACAGAGAAAAAAAGGAGGAATTTTCAGTGATTTTCTGGAAGATAAAAACTTTTCTCTGTTTTTTTTCCCTTTTTGTTCAAGAAGGTAAAACTGACCCGGGGTCAGACGCTGCCCACCACAGCTTCTCAGGGAAGGATGGCCCGGTGGGTAAAACGACCATCCTGTTACTGGAAGGTTGCAGGTTCGATAACCGCCCAGAGTGCATGCCAATGTGTCCTTGAGCAAGACACCGAAACCCCAATTGCTTCTGATGATAGTGAAAAGAATTCCTTCACAACACCAAGAAACCAGATTTTTAAATACCAGGAAACTAGAGCTCTGCTGGTTACGGTAAAGACCTGGCAGTGCCCTGATGTAGAACAGGAAAGACATCTGTTCCTGAGGTTTATGAATAGCTTTGTGCCACACCTACAAAAATCTTTTATAAATAAACATTTGTCTTGATTTATTCTGCGAGGAAAAGCCGGAAGAAAGCATGACAAGAGCTACTAGGAGGACTCCAAGCTAATCACCAGGAATTCTGGAATAACACGGGTAGGGTAGGAACGTAGATCCTGGTTACCATGGTGAGGGTAGGAACGTAGATCCTGGTTACCATGGTGAGGGTAGGAACGTAGATCCTGGTTACCATGGTGAGGGTAGGAATGTAGATCCTGGTTACAATGGTGAGGGTAGGAACGTAGATCCTGGTTACCATGGTGAGGGTAGGAACGTAGATCCTGGTTACCATGGTGAGGGTAGGAATGTAGATCCTGGTTACCATGGTGAGGGTAGGAATGTAGATCCTGGTTACCATGGTGAGGGTAGGAATGTAGATCCTGGTTACCATGGTGAGGGTAGGAACGTAGATCCTGGTTACCATGGTGAGGGTAGGAACATAGATCCTGGTTACCATGGTGAGGGTAGGAACGTAGATCCTGGTTACCATGGTGAGGGTAGGAACGTAGATCCTGGTTACCATGGTGAGGGTAGGAATGTAGATCCTGGTTACAATGGTGAGGGTAGGAACGTAGATCCTGGTTACCATGGTGAGGGTAGGAACGTAGATCCTGGTTACCATGGTGAGGGTAGGAATGTAGATCCTGGTTACCATGGTGAGGGTAGGAATGTAGATCCTGGTTACCATGGTGAGGGTAGGAATGTAGATCCTGGTTACCATGGTGAGGGTAGGAACGTAGATCCTGGTTACAATGGTGAGGGTAGGAACGTAGATCCTGGTTACCATGGTGAGGGTAGGAACGTAGATCCTGGTTACCATGGTGAGGGTAGGAACGTAGATCCTGGTTACCATGGTGAGGGAAGGACTGCAAGCTAATCACCAGGAATTCTGTCTTAGTTTGACCCACGGTAGATGAGCAAAAGATCAAGTGAAGAGCACTAGAGAAGAGAGATGTCACCGTTTGTTTTTAAAGGCTGTTTAAATGTCTAAAAGATCCACCATGGAGAATACAGACCAAAGGCAGAGCTCACACTTGGATCCTTCCGGGTGAGCTGGAGGATGCAGCCGGGATGAGAGAAGCCTGGGCTTCCCGTTTGAGGCCGTTGCCCCCGCGACCCGACCCCGGAAAGAGCGGAAGATGACGGAACGGAATTTGTCGCAGGTAGTGATGCATAAAACCGCAAATCTCCGTTTTCGCACGTCCACACGCAAACTCAAAAACAGAGTTTTCCAAAATCTCCACTTTGGTGGGGTTTTCAAAAACACCGGTTTTGAGTAAAAAAAACTTTTCTTGTGGACGGTAAAACAGATAAAAATACATGCGTTTTCAAAAATACCCGGCTACATGTGGACGGGGTCTGAAACTGCGCCTTTTAATACGGTGCGCCTTTTAGTCGTGAAAATACGGTATAAAGCAACTTTTTGTTGAAGCAGGTAGAATACTAGAGTAGGTAGAAAACAATAATAAATACAAGGATTCCAAGTGGGCTGTTGGAGCTACTGCTGTCGCAAACCTAACATATGCAATAAGCACATAAAAAAATGTGAATCAAAATACTTTATCAATCCCCAAAAGTGAGTTTGATGCTGCAGTGCTAACACCTTGACGCTTTCCGGTCCACTTACACGGTGTGAAACTTGGGGTCTGAACAGCTGAGTCCGGAGAATCAGGCTTCAGTAAAACACATTAAAAACTGGGCTCTCTCTATTCCCCGAGGTCAGAGCAAGTGTGCCCAGTTCCTCCATCTTGCCAGTGAGCGATTGTATGTTTCCTTGACAACCGCATTGACACTGGGCTCAGGTGATTTAATAACTGCTTAATGCCAACTTTACTGGTTAAATATTAAAATTTGAGAAGTATATTTTCTGGTGAAAATCCTACAGAATTAAGTTCCTACTTATTTGTGGGATCGGTAAAGCTTCTTATAGAATTTTACCATCTATAGACTTTGAATTTTTCTATATAACAATTCTTCTTCTTCTATCGACATTTCCCTTCAGGGGGCGCCACAGCAAGTCAGCCTCTTCCATCTAACCCTATCTGCTGCATCTTCTTCAGTCACACCAACTATCTTCATGTCTTCCTTCACTGTATCCATGAACCTCCTCTTTGGTCTTCCTCTAGTCCTCTTTCCTGGTGGTTCCAAACCCAGCATCCTTCTTCTGATGTACTCTCTCTCTCTCCTCTGTACATGTCCAAACCATCTCAGTCTGACCTCTCTGACTTTAAAACCTCTAACATGTGCTGTTCCTCTGATCCTGTCCATCCTGGTCACTCCCAGAGAGATCCTCAGCATCTTCATCTCTGCTACAAACATCTCTGTTTCCTGTCTTTTTCTCAGTGACACTGTCTCTAGACCAATCAGCATGGCCGCTCTCACCACACTGTCTCTAGACCAATCAGCATGGCCGCTCTCACCACACTGTTTTTAGACCAATCAGCATGGCCGCTTTCACCACACTGTCTTTAGACCAATCAGCATGGCCGCTCTCACCACACTGTCTCTAGACCAATCAGCATGGCCGCTCTCACCACACTGTCTCTAGACCAATCAGCATGGCCGCTCTCACCATGGTTTTGGACACTTTCATTTTATCTGAAACTCTTCTATCACACATCACACCTGAAACTTTTCTCCACCCGTTCCAGCCAACATTATCTCAAGATCTTAAGAACTTTTTTTTCAGTAAAATGAAACCGAGTTTAGTGAAAAGTATTTTTTCACAACACCAGGAAACTACAGCTCTGCTGCTTACGGTAAAGACCTGGCAGTGCCCTGATGTAGAACAGGAAAGACATCTCCTCCTGAGGTGTATGAATAGCTGTCAAATCATCTACAAATTCACACAATCAAATCTTTATAAATAAAGATAAAGATCCAGCGTAAATGCTCTGAATTCCTGTCACCTTCCTGCTGTGAGGCCACTGTTCTAACCACTACACAACCATGCAGCTCAAAAAAAGAAAGTAAAACACAAATTCCGATGCCCGTTAGTTGAAGTTAATTAAATACCTAACAGACTGTGCCCACCACATTTTTGTTAGCAATTTCACAGAAAAGGGGCGTGTTTGAACTCATACAGAATATAAAGCAGCTTTTTCTGCTGAACCATTCAGACTCCTTTGATTCTTCTCTGATCTTCTATCGTAAGTTAACCTTAAATATTATTTAAAATTGATCATTTTAACCTTTTGTGTTTTAATATTTCTTCTTTTTTTTGTTCTTTTTCTCAGAGTTAAAAAATCCAACTGATCATGCCAGGTAAGAAAAAGATGTTTTCACTATCAGCGCATGCGCAGGGGTTCTAGGACATTTCAGCCACGGACATTTGGGCCAAAAACCTATTTTATGTAGAAAATTGTGATATTTTATGTAAAAATTTTATCGTAAATAAACAGTTGCGCCCAGGTTGCAGTTCTTCAAATGTCCGTGGCTGAAATCTCCGAGTCACCGTGGCTCAAATAGCCTAGGTTGCAGTTTTTTGGCTCATATGTCCGTGGCTGAAAAGACCGTTCACCATGCGCAGGCTATGTGTTAAAAAATGAAATAGTGTCAATAGAAGAGCTGTGACCACAGATAGAAACACAATCAGCACAGTGAGGACTAAACGGACCAGAACCAGGCGTGAACGGACATTTCGGCCATGGACATTTGGGCCGCGGTGACTAGGATGTTTGAGCCATGGGATAAAACTGACTAAAAGCAATCATTTTGTGTAATGCAACTGTTTTATTCAATTTCACAGGATACATTATCACAGAAATAGGGTCAGGATTAGGGTTATATTTTAAGAGAAAAGAAAAAAAAAATGGTTCGTGGCCCAAAAGTCCATCCCAAGTGGCCCACAAGGCCCAAATTGCAGTTTCTTGGCCCATATGTCCATGGCCGAAATGTCCTAGATTCGAACCAGGACGCTCGAGTTGTTAGAGGCAGGTTTAGGGAAGAACCGGTCCACCCCCTCAGGAAAAAAAGCAACGTTCAGAAAGAGAAGGCCGGTAAAAGAGGAAAATATTTACCTGCTTTACCTACGACAACAGTCTGACTGGCAATTTTAAAAAATAATTCAATCAATAAAACTGTCTTTTCTTTTTTTTTTTTCAGTAAGCGCAAATATTGATGCAGAAAGCGTCGTGGGCATGATTGACACCTTTGATCGGCCCGGGAATGCTTTCGCCAGGGGTCCATATGCCGAGACAGAGACATACGCTACCGGCTTTGAGAACGCACCGATGAAACGTATTCCTAAAGCTGGAGCCGTCGCAGAAGCTGGTACGGGCCAGGCTCGGGCTGAGTGGAGTTTTTTTGATGCAGAGGCCAAAGGTCCAAACGCCAGCGCAGCAGCCATTGCCAACGCGGGATCTTTGACTGCCAGTGCCTTCGCCAAAGCCGAGGTGGCCAGTGCTTCAGCCACTGCAGGTCCAGTGAAAGTTAAAGTGGGGTTGGCAGCAGACACCGGGGTTGAAGTCAGTCCAACACATGTTGAAGCTAAAGTTCTTGGAACAGGGATTTCTCTTGGTGATAAGACGAGCATCTCTCTGCTTGGTAATGAGGTGTCCTGCAGTCTGATGTAGCTCAGCTCATCGATCTGTAAAACCTGACCTGATGGTTAATGGTTTAATCATGAAGCTCCTTTAATCATAAAACAAAGAAAAAAATATTAACTCATGTTAAAGTTTTATTATTTTATAAACTTGATTTTACTGATTTTTTGTGGGAAGTTTCTTTAATTTGTAATAAAAGCACAAAAATGATCAAAACTTAAATAAAGAAGTTTTAAAGAGATTTTAATGTGATGTTTTGCTGCCATCTTCTGGTTGGAAAAAAATCTGTTTCCAAAAAATAAATCAGTGAAATGTTTACTTTTGGAATAAATAAGTTTGTCATAAAAACACATTTTAAAGTGATTTCCAGCTTAATATGAGGTCAGTTCCTGTGACCCCACATGTGATCCTCACAGCCAGCCCCACACCGCCCCCTTCAGCCCTGGTAGATTCTATCAAACCAGGAGGAGACCAAGAGGCAGACCCAGACCCACTGGAGAGACTATGTCTCACAGCTGGACAGAGAACACCTCAGGATCCTCCTGGGTGAGATGGAGGATGCAACCAGGAGAGAAGCCTGGGTTTCCCGTCAGAGGCTGTTGCCCACGCGCCCCAGCCCCAGAGACATAGTCTCTCCAGCGGGTCCAGGGTCTGCCCCTTGGTCTCCTCCCGGTGGGACGCGCCCGAAACACCTCGCCCACGAGGCGCTCGGGGGGCATCCTGACCAGATGCCCGAACCACCCCACCTGGCTCCTCTCGACCTGGAGGAGGAGCGGCTCGACACCGAGCTCCTCCCGGATGGCAGAGCTCCTCACCCGATCTCTGAGTGAGAGCCCAGCCACCCTGCGGAGGAAGCTCATTTCGGCCGCCTGCACCCGCGACCTCACCCTTTCGGTCACCATTCACAGCTGGTTACCATGGTGAAGGTAGGAATGTAGATCCTGGTGACCATGGTGAGGGTAGGAATGTAGATCCTGGTCACCATGGTGAGGGTTGGAACGTAGATCCTGGTTACCATGGTGAGGGTAGGAATGTAGATCCTGGTCACCATGGTGAGGGTAGGAACGTAGATCCTGGTTATCATGGTGAGGGTAGTAACGTAGATCCTGGTTACCATGGTGAGGGTAGGAACGTAGATCCTGGTTACCATGGTGAGGGTAGGAACATAGATCCTGGTTACCATGGTGAGGGTAGGAATGTAGATCCTGGTCACCATGGTGAGGGTTGGAACGTAGATCCTGGTTACCATGGTGAGGGTTGGAACGTAGATCCTGGTTATCATGGTGAGGGTAGGAACGTAGATCCTGGTTACCATGGTGAGGGTAGGAATATAGATCCTGGTTACCATGGTGAGGGTAGGAATGTAGATCCTGGTGACCATGGTGAGGGTAGGAATGTAGATCCTGGTCACCATGGTGAGGGTTGGAACGTAGATCCTGGTTACCATGGTGAGGGTAGGAACGTAGATCCTGGTTACCATGGTGAGGGTAGGAACATAGATCCTGGTTACCATGGTGAGGGTAGGAATGTAGATCCTGGTGACCATGGTGATGGTAGGAATGTAGATCCTGGTGACCATGGTGATGGTAGGAATGTAGATCCTGGTGACCATGGTGAGGGTAGGAATGTAGATCCTGGTCACCATGGTGAGGGTTGGAACGTAGATCCTGGTTACCATGGTGAGGGTAGGAACGTAGATCGACTTGTAAATCGAGAGCTTTGCTTTTCAGCTCAGCTCTCTCTTTACCACGACGGACCGATGCAGCGTCCTAGTTATTGCTGATGCCACACCGATCCGCCTGTCGATCTCCCGCTCCATCCTTCCCCCACTCATGAACAAGACCCCGAGATACTTAAACTCCTCCACTTGGGGCAGGACCCTGCGCCTGACCCGCAGGGGGCGGAAGGGAAAGTCAAATCCTCCAAATTCACATACGAACAAAAAATCACACCATTCCCTCAAAATTTTGCAGAAAATTCTGAAAAGAGAGAAAAAAAGAGGAATTTTCAGTGATTTTCTGAAAGATAAAAACTTTTCCCTGGTTTTTTTTCCCCCTTTTTTGTTCAGACATATTTATTTTAATAGAACTCATTCCTTTAAACAGAAAGTAAAACTGACCCGGGGTCAGACGCTGCCCACCATAGCTTCTAGGGGAAGGGTGGCCCAGTGGCTAGGACGACCATCCTGTAACCGGAAGGTTGCAGGTTTGATAACCGCCCAGAGTGCATGCCAATGTGTCCTTGAGCAAGACACCGAAACCCCAATTGCTTCTGATGATAGTGAAAAGAATTCCTTCACAACACCAAGAAACCAGATTTTTAAGTACCAGGAAACTAGAGCTCTGCTGGTTACGGTAAAGACCTGGCAGTGCCCTGATGTAGAACAGGAAAGACATCTGTTCCTGAGGTTTATGAATAGCTTTGTGCCACACCTACAAAAATCTTTTATAAATAAACATTTGTCTTGATTTATTCTGCGAGGAAAAGCCGGAAGAAAGCATGACAAGAGCTACTAGGAGGACTCCAAGCCAATCACCAGGAATTCTGGAATAACACGGGTAGGGTAGGAACGTAGATCCTGGTTACCATGGTGAGGGTAGGAACGTAGATCCTGGTTACCATGGTGAGGGTAGGAATGTAGATCCTGGTTACCATGGTGAGGGTAGGAACGTAGATCCTGGTTACCATGGTGAGGGTAGGAACGTAGATCCTGGTTACCATGGTGAGGGTAGGAATGTAGATCCTGGTTACCATGGTGAGGGTAGGAACGTAGATCCTGGTTACCATGGTGAGAGTAGGAACATAGATCCTGGTTACCATGGTGAGGGTAGGAACGTAGATCCTGGTTACCATGGTGAGGGTGGGAACGCAGATCCTGGTTACCATGGTGAGGGTAGGAACGTAGATCCTGGTTACCATGGTGAGGGTGGGAACGCAGATCCTGGTTACCATGGTGAGGGTAGGAACGTAGATCCTGGTACCATGGTGAGGGTAGGAACGTAGATCCTGGTTACCATGGTGAGGGTAGGAACATAGATCCTGGTTACCATGGTGAGGGTAGGAATGTAGATCCTGGTGACCATGGTGAGGGTAGGAATGTAGATCCTGGTCACCATGGTGAGGGTTGGAACGTAGATCCTGGTTACCATGGTGAGGGTAGGAACGTAGATCGACTTGTAAATCGAGAGCTTTGCTTTTCAGCTCAGCTCTCTCTTTACCACGACGGACCGATGCAGCGTCCTAGTTATTGCTGATGCCACACCGATCCGCCTGTCGATCTCCCGCTCCATCCTTCCCCCACTCATGAACAAGACCCCGAGATACTTAAACTCCTCCACTTGGGGCAGGACCCTGCGCCTGACCCGCAGGGGGCGGAAGGGAAAGTCAAATCCTCCAAATTCACATACGAACAAAAAATCACACCATTCCCTCAAAATTTTGCAGAAAATTCTGAAAAGAGAGAAAAAAAGAGGAATTTTCAGTGATTTTCTGAAAGATAAAAACTTTTCCCTGGTTTTTTTTCCCCCTTTTTTGTTCAGACATATTTATTTTAATAGAACTCATTCCTTTAAACAGAAAGTAAAACTGACCCGGGGTCAGACGCTGCCCACCATAGCTTCTAGGGGAAGGGTGGCCCAGTGGCTAGGACGACCATCCTGTAACCGGAAGGTTGCAGGTTTGATAACCGCCCAGAGTGCATGCCAATGTGTCCTTGAGCAAGACACCGAAACCCCAATTGCTTCTGATGATAGTGAAAAGAATTCCTTCACAACACCAAGAAACCAGATTTTTAAGTACCAGGAAACTAGAGCTCTGCTGGTTACGGTAAAGACCTGGCAGTGCCCTGATGTAGAACAGGAAAGACATCTGTTCCTGAGGTTTATGAATAGCTTTGTGCCACACCTACAAAAATCTTTTATAAATAAACATTTGTCTTGATTTATTCTGCGAGGAAAAGCCGGAAGAAAGCATGACAAGAGCTACTAGGAGGACTCCAAGCCAATCACCAGGAATTCTGGAATAACATGGGTAGGGTAGGAACGTAGATCCTGGTTACCATGGTGAGGGTAGGAACGTAGATCCTGGTTACCATGGTGAGGGTAGGAACGTAGATCCTGGTTACCATGGTGAGGGTAGGAACGTAGATCCTGGTTACCATGGTGAGGGTAGGAACGTAGATCCTGGTTACCATGGTGAGAGTAGGAACATAGATCCTGGTTACCATGGTGAGGGTAGGAACGTAGATCCTGGTTACCATGGTGAGGGTGGGAACGCAGATCCTGGTACCATGGTGAGGGTAGGAACGTAGATCCTGGTTACCATGGTGAGGGTAGGAACATAGATCCTGGTTACCATGGTGAGGGTAGGAATGTAGATCCTGGTGACCATGGTGAGGGTAGGAATGTAGATCCTGGTCACCATGGTGAGGGTTGGAACGTAGATCCTGGTTACCATGGTGAGGGTAGGAACGTAGATCGACTTGTAAATCGAGAGCTTTGCTTTTCAGCTCAGCTCTCTCTTTACCACGACGGACCGATGCAGCGTCCTAGTTATTGCTGATGCCACACCGATCCGCCTGTCGATCTCCCGCTCCATCCTTCCCCCACTCATGAACAAGACCCCGAGATACTTAAACTCCTCCACTTGGGGCAGGACCCTGCGCCTGACCCGCAGGGGGCGGAAGGGAAAGTCAAATCCTCCAAATTCACATACGAACAAAAAATCACACCATTCCCTCAAAATTTTGCAGAAAATTCTGAAAAGAGAGAAAAAAAGAGGAATTTTCAGTGATTTTCTGAAAGATAAAAACTTTTCCCTGGTTTTTTTTCCCCCTTTTTTGTTCAGACATATTTATTTTAATAGAACTCATTCCTTTAAACAGAAAGTAAAACTGACCCGGGGTCAGACGCTGCCCACCATAGCTTCTAGGGGAAGGGTGGCCCAGTGGCTAGGACGACCATCCTGTAACCGGAAGGTTGCAGGTTTGATAACCGCCCAGAGTGCATGCCAATGTGTCCTTGAGCAAGACACCGAAACCCCAATTGCTTCTGATGATAGTGAAAAGAATTCCTTCACAACACCAAGAAACCAGATTTTTAAGTACCAGGAAACTAGAGCTCTGCTGGTTACGGTAAAGACCTGGCAGTGCCCTGATGTAGAACAGGAAAGACATCTGTTCCTGAGGTTTATGAATAGCTTTGTGCCACACCTACAAAAATCTTTTATAAATAAACATTTGTCTTGATTTATTCTGCGAGGAAAAGCCGGAAGAAAGCATGACAAGAGCTACTAGGAGGACTCCAAGCCAATCACCAGGAATTCTGGAATAACACGGGTAGGGTAGGAACGTAGATCCTGGTTACCATGGTGAGGGTAGGAACGTAGATCCTGGTTACCATGGTGAGGGTAGGAACGTAGATCCTGGTTACCATGGTGAGGGTAGGAATGTAGATCCTGGTTACCATGGTGAGGGTAGGAACGTAGATCCTGGTTACCATGGTGAGAGTAGGAACATAGATCCTGGTTACCATGGTGAGGGTAGGAACGTAGATCCTGGTTACCATGGTGAGGGTGGGAACGCAGATCCTGGTACCATGGTGAGGGTAGGAACGTAGATCCTGGTTACCATGGTGAGGGTAGGAACATAGATCCTGGTTACCATGGTGAGGGTAGGAATGTAGATCCTGGTGACCATGGTGAGGGTAGGAATGTAGATCCTGGTTACCATGGTGAGGGTAGGAACGTAGATCCTGGTTACCATGGTGAGGGTAGGAACGTAGATCCTGGTTACCATGGTGAGGGTAGGAACGTAGATCCTGGTTACCATGGTGAGGGTAGGAACGTAGATCCTGGTTACCATGGTGAGGGTAGGAATGTAGATCCTGGTTACCATGGTGACGGCACCCCTGGTTTAGTGGATTGTTTACCTCTGTGTGAACCGTGCTGTTTGGTATTGGTGATATTGTGTATTTTGGGTTGTAAAATGTTTTTCTACAGGCAAATAAAGGTCTGTTAAAAATCAATCTCCTTCACCTCACTATCTCTCCATCCCTCTTCTCTTCCTCTCCTCCACTCGTCCTCTTTCTCTTCTCCTCCATCCTAAGTGTAATCAACTTGTTTTTTTCCAGGTCGTCTTCTTAAAACCAGTTGGTCTTGTTCTGACCCCCATCATGACTCTCGGTAAGACCTGTTTTTAATGTTTGATAAAATTCGGTTTTAAATGACATTAATTAACACTGTTTTTTGTTTGTTTTTTTTTCCATCCAGACGTTCGTTGTAAGTAAAACACTTTAAATCCTTCTTTTTGTTTTTTAAATCAACTCTTTTTGTTCATCAAGAATAAAATAATTCAGTGTTTGATCTTTGATTTTTTGTCACTCATCCATAACTGGGTCGCAGGGATGGGGTCAGGGGCAGAGCCGTTCCGTTCCGTCATCTTCCGTTCATTCAAGGCCGGGTCGCGGGGGCAACAGTCTCAGACGGAAAGCCCAGGCTTCTCTCTCCCCGGCTGCATCCTCCAGCTCACCCGGAAGGATCCCGAGGTGTTCCCTGTCCAGCTGTGAGACATAGTCTCTCCAGCAGGTCCGGGGTCTGGCTCTTGGTCTCCTCCCAGTGAGACGTGCCTGAAATACCTCACCAGCGAGGCGCCCGGGAACAACCCCATCTGGCTTCTCTCGACCTGAAGGAGGAGCGGTTTGACACCGAGCTCCACCCGGATGGCAGAGCTCCTCACCCGATCTCTGAGAGAGAGCCCAGCCAGCCTGCGGAAGAAGATAATTTCGTCTGCTTGTAATCGCGATCTCATTCTTTTATGGTTAGGGTAGGAACGTAGATCCTGGTTACCATGGTGAGGGTAGGAACGTAGATCCTGGTTACCATGGTGAGGGTAGGAACGTAGATCCTGGTTACCATGGTGAGGGTAGGAACGTAGATCCTGGTTACCATGGTGAGGGTAGGAACGTAGATCCTGGTTACCATGGTGAGGGTAGGAACGTAGATCCTGGTTACCATGGTGAGGGTAGGAACGTAGATCCTGGTTACCATGGTGAGGGTAGGAACGTAGATCCTGGTTACCATGGTGAGGATAGGCACGTAGATCCTGGTTACCATGGTGAGGGTAGGAACATAGATCCTGGTTACCATGGTGAGGGTAGGAACATAGATCCTGGTTACCATGGTGAGGGTAGGAACATAGATCCTGGTTACCATGGCGAGGGTAAGAACGTAGATTCTGATTACCATGGTGACGGCACGTCTGGTTTAGTGGATTGGCTTCCAAACAGAAATCCATCAACACCGATCAGGAATATCGTCCGATTCAATCGATTAATCCGGTCCTAAAAGCATCAAAAAAAAAAAAGGAAAAATTTTTTAAAAAGAAGTTTTTGACTTGATTTTGAGTCTAAAAAATGTAGTTTTTCTATGTTTTAAACGGAATTTTGAACCAATTTGTATGTGAATAAATTTTTTTCTGTTTTTTTTTTTTGCAGCTCATGCTGACCTGAAAGCAAACTACAGTCACTCCTTTGATCCTCTCGCAATAAACGACATGTTCGACAACGTAAATCGTCCTAAAAAGTGCACCACAACGGATCCCTACCTGGACGCTGGGCCTTACGTGGATGAGGACAGTTTCGAGGCGGGGCTGTGTGTTGCCGGGGGCCTTGGGAAAGTCCATATGGAAGAGGGCATCTGTGAAGCAGAGTTTAAGCTGCCCAGCGCCAGCGCAGGGATCGGCGTGGATGGAAAGGCGCTGGCGGCCAAAGCGTTCGCCAAAGCTGAACTGTCCAGTATTTCTAGTACTGTCGGTCCGGTGAAAGGCAAACTGGGCCTGGCATTAGACACGGGGGTTGAAGTGGGAATAACAGGGGTCAACTTTCAGCTTGCAGGAACTGGTTTTGCTTTGGGTCGTCGTACTGGCATCTCTCTCTTTGGCAGTGAGCTGTCGATCAGGCTGTGGTAGTTCAGACGTTTATACGAAGCTTATTAAACATTCACACAAACATAAAAACTCAGAATATACTTAAAAAATGTCACAGAGTTCAAATAAAATAAACAGAATTCAACAAAAATCAGTTTGACTTTGGTTTTTTTTGTCATAATTCTATGATGTACCGTCGTCTTCTGCTCATCCGGGACCGGGTCACGGTGGCAGCAGTCTTACACGGGAAACCCAGGCTTCTCTCACCCTGCATGGATCCACCAGCTCACCCAGGAAGGTCCCGAGTCGTTCACCGAACCATCCCATCTGGCTTCTCTCAAGAGGCCCTGCGGTGAGCTCCTTCCGGATGGCAGAACTCCTGACCTGATCACTGAGTGAGAGTCCAGCGACCCCGCAGAGGAAGCTCATTTCAGCCGCTTGAATCTACGATCTTGTTCTTTTGGTCACCAACCAGAGCTGGTTATCATGGTGAGGGTAGGAACATAGATCCTGGTTACCATGGTGAGGGTAGGAATGTAGATCCTGGTTACCATGGTAAGGGTAGGAACGTAGATCCTGGTTACCATGGTTAGAGTAGGAACGTAGATCCTGGTTACCATGGTGAGGGTAGGAACGTAGATCCTGGTTACCATGGTGACGGTAGGAACGTAGATCCTGGTTACCATGGTGAGTGTAGGAACGTAGATCCTGGTTACCATGGTGAGAGTAGGAACGTAATCCTGGTTACCATGGTGAGGGTAGGAACGTAAATCCTGATTACCATGGTGAGGGTAGGAATGTAGATCCTGGTTACCATGGTGAGGGTTGGAACGTAGATCATGGTTACCATGGTGACGGTAGGAACGTAGATCCTGGTTACCATGGTGAGGGTAGGAACGTAGATCATGGTTACCATGGTGAGGGTAGGAACGTAGATCATGGTTACCATGGTGTGGGTAGGAACGTAATAATGGTTACCATGGTGAGGGTAGGAACGTAGATCTGGTTACCATGGTGAGTGTAGGAACGTAGATCCTGGTTACCATGGTGAGGGTAGGAACGTAGATCCTGGTTACCATGGTGAGTGTAGGAACGTAGATCCTGGTTACCATGGTGAGGGTAGGAACGTAGATCCTGGTTACCATGGTGAGGGTAGGAACGCAGATCCTGGTTACCATGGTGAGAGTAGGACCATAGATCCTGGTTACCATGGTGAGGGTATGAACGTAGATCATGGTTACCATGGTGAGGGTTGGAATGTAGATCCTGGTTACCATGGTGAGGGCAGGAACGTAGATCCTGGTTACCATGGTGAGGGTAGGGACGTAGATCCTGGTTACCATGGTGAGGATAGGAACATAGATCCTGGTTACCATGGTGAGGATAGGAACATTGATCCTGGTTACCATGGTGAGGAGAGGAACATAGATCCTGGTTACCATGGTGAGGGTAGGAACATAGATCGACTTGTGAGAGCTTTTCTTTTCTTCATAATTTTTTAACACCTTCAGTGATTTGGGGGATAGATGTTACAGAAGCATGGACAGCCCGTCTACTTAATGCCTGCTCCACGTTCCCCTGGCATAAAACTCATGTCAGACGAACACCAGCACTGTTGTTTCTAAGGTTCATATGTGGGTCAGATCCTCCTTACATTCCTAAAGAGGCAAACATGTTACTCTCTGCCAAGTAATCAAGTGTTTTTTTCCCCCTCCGCTGGCCTTCGTACTCCCCTTCTGTTCTTGGCTTCGGATACACGAGGCGTCACCCGTCCGTGTAAAGATAATTTACACGGAAGATCATTTTGAAATGTTTACTTAAATTATGGGTTGAGAGAAGCCTGGGCGTCCTGTCTGAGACTGTTGCCCCTGGCGACCCGGCCCCGGATAAACGAAAGACGTCAGAAAAGGAACTTCAATAGTGCAGACTTTATTCAAATCTTATTGGCCGTCATTGTATGCAGCTCACTTCTGGTCCAGATGTTAGAAAAACGTTCTGCTCCGTCATCTTCCACTCATCCGGGGTCGGGTCGCAGGGGCAACAGCCTCAGAGGGAAGGCCCAGGCTTCTCTCACCCCGGCTGCATCCTCCATCTCACCCAGAGGATCCTGAGGTGTTCCCTGTCCAGCTGTGAGACATAGTCTCTCCAGCAGGTCCGGGGTCTGCCTCTTGGTCTCCTCCTGGTGGGACGTGCCTGAAACACCTCACCAGCGAGGCACTCGGGAGGCATCCTAATCAGATGCAAATGGAAGTCCCTAAAAAATCAAACTGAATCCAGATGCTGTGCCCACTTTGGGAGTTTGGAACCAGCCCAGCACTAACATGGGCACGTCAGGAAGGGTCGGAGCAGCTTTAAGAAACTGGCAGAAACATCTCGTTATAATAAACAAAACAAGCTCATAGAAACCGGTTCCGTGGTGGCCTCACAGCAAGAAGGTCAGGGTTTGAGGCCCACAGGAGGGGCGAGGTTTGAATAACTGGTCTTTCTGTGTGTAGTTTACATGTTCTACCTGTTTATGTGTGGGTTTTCTCCGTTTTCCTCCAAAAACATCCATGTTAAATTATTTGGCTGATATGAAATTACCCCTAGAAATGAGTGTGTGTGGATGGTTTACGTGTGTGGATACAATTCAATCCCTCCCAAGGTCGCATGGGGTGGCACACGCGCACGCATACACACACACACACACACACACACACACACACACACACACACACACACACACACACACACACATTCCCTGGAGCAATTTCCTAGCAGCCAATCAACCTAACATGTATGTTTTTGGAGGAAACCAGAGAAAACCCACACATAAATGGGGAGAGCATGCAAACTCTACACAGAAAGACCAGTGTTTCAAGCCTTGTCCCGAGCATTTGGATGGTCCAGAAGAGGACTGGGAGAATGTCATATGGTCAGATGAAACCAAAATAGAACTTTTTGGTAACAACTCTACTCGTCGCGTTTGGAGGAGAAAGAACACCATACCTACTGTAAAGCATGGCGGTGGAAACATCATACTTTGGGGCTGTTTTTCAGCAAAGAGACCAGGACAACTGATCCGTGTAAAGGAAAGAATGAATGTGGCCATGAATCATCACATTTTGAGTGAAAATCTCCTTCCGTCAGCAAGGGCATTGAAGATGAAACGTGGCTGGGTCTTTCAGCATGACAATGATCCCAAACACACTGCCCGGGTAACGAAGGAGTGGCTTCATAAGAAGCATTTCAAGGTTCTGGAGTGGCCTAGCCCGTCTCCAGATCTCAGCCCTATAGAAAATCTTTGGAGGGAGTTGAAAGTCTGTGTTGCCCAGCAACAGCCCCAAAGCATCACTGCTCTAGAGGAGATCTGAATGGAGGAATGGATCAAAATAGCAGCAACAGTTTGTGAAAACCTTGTGAAGACTTACAGAAAATGTTTGACCTATGTCCTTGCCCACAAAGGGTATAAAACAAAGTTCTGAGATGAACTTTTGTTATTGACCAAATACTCATTTTCCACCATAATTTACAAAGAAATTCTTTAAAAATCAGACAATGTGATTTTCTGGATTTTTTTTTCTCATTTTGTCTCTCAGTGGGGCAAAAATGGTAGGAAAATAGATCCAAAAATTTTTTTTAGTGTCTTTAACATGCAAAATTTTCTAATTCAAAGGCATGATTGAGGTGTACCTATGATGAAAATTACAGGTCTCTCTCATCTTTTTAAGTAGGAGAACTAACACAATTGGTGGGAGACTAAATACTTTTTTGCCCCACTGTACGTCTAATGAAGCAATGACAATGAAAGCCTGGTCTCTGGTGATGCAGTCAGTAACTGGACACATCAGTTCTGTTCTTGTTATTCTATCAACAGCCTTGATTCAAGTTAAACATTCAAGCTGCAAAAACAACAAAAATCCAGTTGTACAAACAAGCTGTCTGATTGGTTGGCACACGTTAATGTATCAGTTATTTTTTACCCCGACAGGCTTATCTGCCCAGTAACAGAACAGTTTAACTTTATCTCCCTCTCTAAAAACGGACATTCATTTCCTCTTTTTGTCAACGATCCCACCGCACGCACGTCCTGTGTGCAAAAAAAAAAAAAACTTTGCAAGAAAGCTCTTGACTTTTTTAGCTCAACGGATGCGTCCACCAGGGGCGGATCCAGGATTTTCTAAAGGGGGGAGGGGGGGATCTTTTTGTCCACGATCCCTCCGCACGCATGTCCTGTGTGTTCCGATCCGAGCTGTGAAAACCTCCAAAACTTTACTCCAAAAAGATTGAAGCACTTTTGTACTAAATGAAAGTCCACACATCACTTCTGAACTTCCATCATAGATTATTTACCCAGGTGGTTAGAGCTGGTTACGACCAGCTGCACATGCTCAGTGCGCTTAAAAATGACCATCCTCACTCAGGTTTGGAGTGCGTCGTTCATGTCTTGTTCATTCCGTCGTCTTCCACTATTCTAGTGCCGGATCGCAGGGGGCAACAGCATCAGACGGGAAACCCAGGCTTCTCTCACCCCGGCTGCATCCTCCATCTCACCCATGAGGATCCCGAGTCGTTCCCTGTCCAGCTGTGAGACATAGTCTCTCCAGCAGGTCCAGGGTCTGCCGCTTGGTCTCCTCTCGGTGGACGTGCCTGAAACACCTCACCAGTGAGGCACTCGCGGGCATCCTTACCAGATGCCCGAACCACCCCATCTGGCTTCTGTGGAGTGGCTCGACACTGAGTTCCTCCCAGATGGCGGAACGCCTCACACAATCTCTGATTGAGAGCCCAGCCAGCCTGCGGAGGAAGCTCATTTCGGCCACTTTTATCCGCAATATCATTCTTTCAGTCATAACCACAGCTGGTTACCATGGTGAGGGTAGGAACGTAGATCCTGGTTACCATGGTGAGGGTAGGAACGTAGATCCTGGTTACCATGGTGAGGGTAAGAACATAGATCCTGGTTACCATGGTGAGGGTAGGAACATAGATCCTGGTTACCATGGTGAGAGTAGGAACGTAGATCCTGGTTACCATGGTGAGGGTAGGAACGTAGATCCTGGTTACCATGGTGAGGGTAGGAACATAGATCCTGGTTACCATGGTGACGGTAGGAACATAGATCCTGGTTACCGTGGTGAGGGTAGGAACGTAGATCCTGGTTACCACGGTGAGGGTAGGAACGTAGATCCTGGTTACCATGGTGACGGTAGGAATGTAGATCCTGGTTACCATGGTGACGGTAGGAACGTAGATCCTGGTTACCATGGTGACGGTAGGAACGTAGATCCTGGTTACCATGGTGAGGGTAGGAACGTAGATCCTGGTTACCACGGTGAGGGTAGGACCGTAGATCACGGTTACCATGGTGAGGGTAGGAACGTAGATCCTGGTTACCATGGTGAGGGTAGGAACATAGATCCTGGTTACCATGGTGAGGGTAGGAACAAAGATCCTGGTCTAGGGGCCCATTTTAATTTGCATGTTAACATTTTGCAGAATTTAAAGTGAATGTTTTTACTTTTGCAAAAAAAAAAACACATTTAGACTAAAATCATTTTTTTTTGTCTTTCTTTTTTCTTCTATTTTCTTCAGGTAGTCTCTCATTATAATTGGTCTGTGATTCAAAGTAAAACTCTGAGGGTTTTTATCAGCAGACTGAAGAAAAAACAGGAAACAAAGAAACTTTAAAACAAAACTAAACCTTCTGTATCCTGTTTACAACGAAGGGCGGCTGCTTCTTTCCGGTCGTCTTGTTGACTCGTTTCTGAACTGTTATTGTAACTGAACTTATTCCAGTAACCAGAAACTGAAAGTAAAACTCTCACAGCTTCACATTCTCTGTCAGCCATGAGGACCTTTGCCCCAGACCAGTTGCTCCTAAAGCAGCTGTAAACAATCCCATAACCACGAGGAATCCAAAGTCTGATGCTCCCCTGGTTTAGATGCAGAGAACAGAAACGATCACAGATTGTTTCAGGACTTCAGCCAGACTGACGAGCAGTCACAGCTCAGTAGAGCTGTTCATGACCCTGAGTCAAATATTAGAGATGGATTGAACAAATTTATTTCTACAGTCCGTCTGGATCAGACTGGAGCAGAAGAAATGATGCATCTATAAAAATCCTCATGTCTGGGTGTGTGTCTTTGAGGGGGAAGGCCTGAGTACGGTAGAGGCCTCACTGTCTCTAGAACGGGTTTCAAAGGGGTGTTTGGGGAGAGCAGCTGGGGGAGCGGGAAGGTTTACTCTGGTGGGAAACAGGTGAGGAGCGTAGCTGTAGGACTCGGGCAGGATTACAGGGGAAAGATTAGGGGAGTGGACCTGGCTGCTTTGCTGCCTCCATGGAACCTCCATAGTTTTGGTTCTCATCCTGCTGAGCTCGTTCCCGCTGGCTCCTGGTGTACTATGCCTTCCAATTGAGCTGCATAGCTCTGATCCTGGTGAGGGTGGGAGCGTAGATCCTGGTTACCATGGTGAGGGTAAAAACGTAGATCCTGGTTACCATGGTGAGGGTAAAAACGTAGATCCTGGTTACCATGGTGAGGGTAGGAACGTAGATCCTGGTTACCATGGTGAGGTTACGAACGTAGATCCTGGTTACCATGGTGAGGGTAGGAACGTAGATCCTGGTTACCATGGTGAGGGTAGGAACGTAGATCCTGGTTACCATGGTGAGGGTAGGAACGTAGATCCTGGTTACCATGGTGAGGGTAGGAACGTAGATCCTGGTTACCATGGTGAGGGTTGGACCACAGATCCTGGTTACCATGGTGAGGGTAGGAACGTAGATCCTGGTTACCATGGTGAGGGTAGGAACGTAGATCCTGGTTACCATGGTGAGAGTAGGAACGTAGATCCTGGTTACCATGGTGAGGGTAGGAACGTAGATCCTGGTTACCATGGTGAGGGTAGGAACATGTAAAAACGTAGATCCTGGTTACCATGGTGAGGTTACGAACGTAGATCCTGGTTACCATGGTGAGGGTAGGAACGTAGATCCTGGTTACCATGGTGAGGGTTGGACCACAGATCCTGGTTACCACGGTGAGGATAGGAACATAGATCCTGGTTACCATGGTGAGGGTAGGAACGTTGATCCTGGTTACCATGGTGAGGGTAGGAACGTAGATCCTGGTTACCATGGTGAGAGTAGGAACGTAGATCCTGGTTACCATGGTGAGGGTAGGAACGTAGATCCTGGTTACCATGGTGAGGGTAGGAACATAGATCCTGGTTACCATGGTGACGGTAGGAACGTAGATCCTGGTTACCGTGGTGAGGGTAGGAACGTAGATCCTGGTTACCACGGTGAGGGTAGGAACGTAGATCCTGGTTACCATGGTGACGGTAGGAATGTAGATCCTGGTTACCATGGTGAGGGTAGGAACGTAGATCCTGGTTACCATGGTGACGGTAGGAACGTAGATCCTGGTTACCATGGTGAGGGTAGGAACGTAGATCCTGGTTACCACGGTGAGGGTAGGAACGTAGATCCTGGTTACCATGGTGAGGGTAGGAATGTAGATCCTGGTTACCATGGTGAGGGTAGGAATGTAGATCCTGGTTACCATGGTGAGGGTAGGAACGTAGATCCTGGTTACCACGGTGAGGGTAGGAACGTAGATCCTGGTTACCATGGTGAGGGTAGGAACGTAGATCCTGGTTACCTTTTGAACTCTGTTTAATATTTTTTTAAGTTTGACTAGGTAACATTCCTTTGTTTTTAAACCTGTGCCATGCCTTACAGCCTTTTAGAACCCTTTCTTTTAATACATATTATTTGTTGCCCTGCAGTTGGCACGCCCTCCTCCTTCTGTATCCTCATCATAACAAAACAAAAAGTAAAGTGGTGTTTATAGTGTGGAGACGTTGTATAATAGTCAGATTACATTCCTTGGCAACCATGAGGGTCTTTATCACGCACACACACATACACACACGCAAACATAGGGCCATCTTGGAGAGTATGGCTGCTCAACAGGACAGGAAATAAAACCAAACTGAACCCCTGTGTTTCATCTGTTTGGAGTCTTCTTTTGAAAGTCCTCTGACAGACTGATGGCATGAGAAAGTTTATGCCCGAATCTAAACAACCTGATGATTTAGTCTGGACTCCCTGTGACCGGCCTTGGCCAAGGCTGGTTATCTCACATCCCTTCAGAAGCTCCGCATGAAGCGACTAATCCACTACCTTCTTCTCCTTCCATCATTTCCCTCCAGGGGGCGCCACATCAAGTCAGTTTCTTCCATCTAACCCTATCTGCTGCATCTTCTTTGGTCACACCAACTATCTTCATGTCTTCCTTCACTGTATCCATGAACCTCCTCTTTGGTCTTCCTCTAGTCCTCTTTCCTGGTGGTTCCAAACCCAGCATCCTTCTTCTGATGTACTCTCTCTCTCTCCTCTGTACATGTCCAAACCATCTCAGTCTGACCTCTCTGACTTTCATACATCTCTGTTTCCTGTCTTTTCCTCAGTGACACTGTCTCTAGACCAATCAGCATGGCCGCTCTCACCACACTGTCTCTAGACCAATCAGCATGGCCGCTCTCACCACACTGTCTCTAGACCAATCAGCATAGCCGCTCTCACCACACTGTCTCTAGACCAAACAGCATGGCCACTCTCACCACACAGTCTCTAGACCAATCAGCATGGCCGCTCTCACCACACTGTCTCTAGACCAATCAGCATGGCCGCTCTCACCACACTGTCTCTAGACCAAACAGCATGGCCACTCTCACCACACAGTCTCTAGACCAATCAGCATGGCCGCTCTCACCACACTGTCTCTAGACCAATCAGCATGGCCGCTCTCACCACGCTGTCTCTAGACCAATCAGCACGGCCGCTCTCACCACGGTTTTGTACACTTTTCCTTTCATTTTAACTGAAACTCTTCTATCACACATCACACCTGATACTTTCCTCCACCCGTTGCCTGCACATGCTTCTTCACCTCTTTTCCACACTCTCCATTGCTCTGGACTGTTGATCCTAGATACTTAAAATCTTCCACCTTCTTTATCTCTTCTCCCTGTAACCTCACTTTTCCATTTGGATCCCTCTCATTCACACACATGTACTCTGTTTTACTCTGACTAATCTTCATTCTGATTCTTTCAGGTGCAGACCTCCACCAGACTGCTCCACCAATCCCTCCCCTCAAATCAACGCGTTCCTCAGCATGTTTATGTCTGTATATGTTTTTTTTATTTGCCCAGCTGTGCCCTCCCTTCCTGCTGTATCTTTATCTCTTCTACAGCGGTTATAATTTTCCAACAACAGGAACATGAATAAATAATAAAATGAGTTACACATTAATGTGATTGTATAAAGACATTTGTTTCTTTTTCATTTTTAGTCACAGATGTTAGACTTTGGTTGATCACATCGGTGTGTTTATAAAGGACGGTTTCTCCAGATTCGTACAGACTTTTTTTTCTTCACACCAGTAAGTTCTTTATTATTTGCAGACTTTATTTTTTAATGTAAAACTTGTGGATTTAATTTGTTAAAGAAGGACGTTTAAAACATAAATTTGATGGAAAACGTTTGATTTAATAAGTTTTTAATCAGTGTTTTAATTTTTTTATTTTTTTTTTTCAGAGTAAACAAAGCGACTTGAAGATGACAGGTAAGAAAAAAAAAACATTTCAAATCAACTTTTTGAGTCTTCCGTTCGGTTGTCTTCCGCTCATCCAGGGCCGGGTCACGGAGGGTAACAGTTTTAGACGAGAAGTCCAGGCTTCTCTTACCCCACCTGCATCCTTCAGCTCACCTGACGAGCTGGAAACTTAGAAACTTTACACTAGACTTCAGGAAACTGAAGTCTAGTTGCCTGAAGTCTCGTGTAAAGTCTAGTAAAGTTTCCACCATCAGTGATGGTTTGGGGTGCCATGTCATCTGCTGGTGTCGGTCCACTCTGTTTCCTGAGATCCGGGGTCAACGCAGCAGTCTACCAGCAGCTTTTAGAGCAATTCAATGCTTCCTGCTGCTGACCTGCTCTATGGAGATGGAGATTTCAAGTTCCAACAGGACTTGGCGCCTGCACACAGCGCAAAATCTACCCGTGCCTTGTTTACGGACCGTGGTATTTCTATTCTAAACCTGACCTTAGCTGCATAGAAAATCTGTGGGGTATTGTGAAAAGGAAGATGCAGAATGCCAGGCCCAAAAACGCAGAAGAGTTGAAGACCACTACAAGAGCAACCTGGGCTCTCATAACACCTGAGCAGTGCCAGAAACTCATCGATTCCATGCCACGCCGCATTAATGCAGTAATTGAGACAAAAGGAGCTCCAACCAAGTATTGAGTATTGTACATGCTCATAGTTTTCATTTTCAACATTTCTAGAAATCCCTTTTTTGTATTAGCCTTAAGTAATATTCTAATCTTGGATTTTCATTTGTTGTCTCTTCAAATCATCACACTTAAAAGAAACCAGTGGTGGAACGTAACAAAGTAAATGTACTTCGTTACTGTACTTAAGTAAAAAAATTAGGTATCTGTACTTTACTTAAGTAAAATTTAAGACCTGTACTTTTACTTTTACTTCACTACATTTTTAGAGTAAATATCTGTACTTTTACTTCGCTACTTTTTAAAAGTGTGTTTTACATTTTTTGTTACATTTTCGTTCAGGAATTTGAAAATTACACAGTTTTTTTTTTTATCGCATCTTGAAGCCGCATCGCTAAAATCAAAAGAAGCAGTTGATCGGGAGAAGAAGTCATGAATCGAGAAACATTTTCCATTCATTTAAAAACCAAACATCAAATCTAGTACAAATTAAAAAGAGTCAGAAGATTGTTGTTTGTTGTGTTTACTTCTAAATAAAAAGTTGAGCCATCATTACGCGAGGAGGGGCGGATCTAGAATTTTCCAAAGGGGGGTGGGGCTTTCACAAAGCCAATATATAGTGACTGGGGGGCCTCTCCTCCCCCCCAAAACATTTAAAAAATAAGTGTCATTTTCCTCCATTTTGGCGGCCCATTCATTGGCCCTTCTAGGGGATAGCTTGACTTGTCCTCTTTCCTTTTATTTTATTTATTTATTTTGTGGACCAAAAGAGGCGGGAGAGGGGGGGTCACACTCCTGCACAGTATTTATCCTGGTTACCATGGTGACACCCTATAGCACAACAAATAACATTTGAATTATGATCGAATACTTTTACTTTTTAACTTAAAAAGTACAATTTACACCAACTACTTTTGTACTTTTACTTAAGTAGATTTTTTTATTGGTACTTTTACTTTTACTTAAGTACAAAAAGTGAGTACTTCATCCACCACTGAAAGAAATCCACATTTGAATGCATCAGTCTGTGTGTAATGAATACATATAATGTACAAGTTACACCTTTTGACTGCAATTACTGAAATAAATCAAGTTTTGCATAATATTCTAATTTACTGGCTTTTACCTGTATCTTTGATCTCGTGTGATTTTTGTACATTATTATTTTCATTTTGTGTTTCTGAACCGCTTAGTCCCTGACGGGTCGCGCAGGGTACTGGCGCTTATCCAGGCTGATTTAAAAGAGAGGCAGAGTACACCCCAAACAGGTCACCAGCCTGTTGCGGAGCACACACACTCATCCCTGGGGGCAATTTCATAGCAGCCAATCAACCTAACATCTCAGACGGGAAACCCAGGCCTCTCTCTCCCCGGCTGCAGCCTCCAGCTCACCCGGAAGGATCCTGAGGTGTTCCCCAGCCAGCTGTGAGACATAGTCTCTCCAGCGGGTCCGGGGTCTTCCTCTGGGTCTCCTCCTCCCTCTTTTAAATATAAGATAAGACTCCTGTGTACCCTGTGGGGGTATGTGTGTGCGCCCCCTGGGTCCTCCCCCTTACTTCCCACCCTCCAAAATCATGCATTTTATGTTGATTAGCCGCTACCTAGGGAGGAGTGCGGGTCTGGTTGTGTATGTGTGTCCCTATAACAAACTGGCGACCTGTTCGGTATGTACCCTGCCTCTTGGCTTGAATCAACTGGGATAAGCTGGCAGCGTGGCACTCCCCGCAGTGGAATGAATGAATTTAGGAAATTAAGAATCAGGACAAAGTTAAGTGAGTTTACAGGGAGAAGAGATAAAGAAGGTGGAAGATTTTAAGTATCTAGGATCAACAGTCCAGAGCAATGGAGAGTGTGGAAAAGAGGTGAAGAAGCGTGTGCAGGCAGGCTGGAACGGGTGGAGGAAAGTATCAGGTGTGATGTGTGACAGAAGAGTAACCATGGTGAGAGCGGCCATGCTGATTGGTCTAGAGACAGTGTGGTGAGAGTGGCCATGCTGATTGGTCTAGAGACAGTGTGGGTGAGAGCGGCCATGCTGATTGGTCTAGAGACAGTGTGGTGAGAGTGGACATGCTGATTGGTCTAGAGACAGTGTGGTGAGAGCGGCCATGCTGATTGGTTCTAGAGACAGTGTGGTGAGAGCGGCCATGCTGATTGGTCTAGAGACAGTGTGGTGAGAGTGGCCATGCTGATTGGTCTAGAGACAGTGTGGTGAGAGCGGCCATGCTGATTGGTCTAGAGACAGTGTGGTGAGAGCGGCCATGCTGATTGGTCTAGAGACAGTGTGGTGAGAGCGGCCATGCTGATTGGTCTAGAGATGGTGTGGTTAGAGCGGCCATGCTGATTGGTCTAGAGACAGTGTGGTGAGAGCGGCCATGCTGATTGGTCTAGAGACAGTGTGGTGAGAGCGGCGATGCTGATTGGTCTAGAGACAGTGTGGTGAGAGCGGCCATGCTGATTGGTCTAGAGACAGTAGCACTGAAGAAAAGACAGGAAGCAGAGATGTTTGTAGCAGAGGATGAAGATGCTGAGGATCTCTCTGGGAGTGACCAGGATGGACAGGATCAGAGGAACAGCACATGTTAGAGGTTTTAAAGTCAGAGAGGTCAGACTGAGATGGTTTGGACATGTGCAGAGGAGAGAGAGAGAGTACATCAGAAGAAGGATGCTGGGTTTGGAACCACCAGGAAAGAGGACTAGAGGAAGACCAAAGAGGAGGTACATGGATACAGTGAAAGAAGACATGAAGATAGTTGGTGTGACCGAAGAGGTTGCAGGAGATAGGGTTAGATGGAAGAAACTGACTTGATGTAGCGCCCCCTAAAGGGAAACGCCGAAATAAGAAGAAGAAAGTTATGAAAGTGGATAAAATATTTACCCGCTTTATCTCCTACCAAAAGTTTGGCAAGCAAATAAAACTGACTTTTTTTTCTTTTCAGCAAGAATAAAGGGCGACTGTGATGCCCAAGGCGTCGTGGGCATGATCGACACCTTTGATCGGCCCGGGAATGCTACTGCCAAGGGTCTGTATGCCGGGAAAAAGACATACGCTACCGGCTTTGAGAACGCACCGATGAAACGTGTTCCTAAAGCTGGAGCCGTCGCAGAAGCTGGTACGGGCCAGGCTCGGGCTGAGTGGAGGTTTTTTTGATGCAGAGGCCAAAGGTCCAAACGCCAGAGCAGCAGCATTTGCCAACGGAGGATCCTTAACCGCCGGTGCCGTTGCCATTGCTGAGCTGGTCAGTGCTTCAGCCACTGCAGGTCCAGTGAAAGTTAAAGTGGGGTTGGCAGCAGACACCGGGGTTGAAGTCAGTCCAACACATGTTGAATTTAAAATTCTTGGAACAGGGATTTCTTTCGCGTCGTAAAATGGGCATCTCTCTGTTTGGAAGTGAGGTGTCCTTCAAGTTATGGTAGCTTAGCTTGGGTTGGAATTTCTGGGACCGCACTAATTGGTTTAATTTTATTTTGAAAGTATTTGAAAGTATTTTTGTAGAAAATTGTGTGTCAGATGACTTTGACCTTGTCAGGACCCCCTCGCCTTCCAACAAAGAGAGCCCTAATCAGCTGTACATAGTCATGCCTGCTGCCTTTATGAAGACAATCACCCCAGACTTCTGTTATTATTTTAACTTTTGAAATCCTGAGTTAACCAGTTATATGTGTTTGGTGGATCTGGAGAAGGCATTCGATCGTGTCCCTAGGGGACTCCTGTGGAGGGTGCTCCGGGAGTACGGAGTCTCAGAGCCCTTGGTACAGGCTGTCCGATCTTTGTACAACCGGAGCCAGAGCTTGGTCTGTATACCCGGCAGTATGTCGATTCATTTCCAGTGAGAGTTGGACTCCGCCAAGGCTGCCCTTTGTCACCGATTCTGTTCATCACCTTTATGGACAGAATATCAAGGTGCAGCCGAGGTGTTGGAGGGATCCGGTTTGGTGACCTCAGGATCGGATCTCTGCTTTTTGTGGATGATGTGGTTCTGTTGGCTTCATCGGACCGTGATCTCCAGCTCTCACTGGATCGATTTGCTGCCGAATGTGAAGCGGCCGGGATGGGAATTAGTGCCTCCAAATCTGAGACCCCCTGCAGGTCAGGGACAGGGTCCTGCCCCAAGTGGAGGAGTTTAAGTATCTCGGAGGTCTTGTTCACGAGTGGGGGAAGGATGGAGCGGGGGATCGACAGGCGGATTGGTGCGGCATCAGCAATAACTAGGACGCTGCATCGGTCCGTCGTGGTTTTAAAGAGAGAGCTGAGCTGAAAAACAAAGCTCTCGATTTACAAGTCGACCTAAGTTCCAACCCTCACCATGGTAACCAGCTGTGGGTGGTGACCGAAAGAATGAGATCGCGGGTACAAGCGGCCGAAATGAGCTTCCTCCGCAGGGTGGCTGAGCTCTCACTCAGAGATCGGGTGAGGAGCTCTGCCATCCGGGAGGAGCTCGTTGTCGAGCCGCTCCTCCTCCAGGTCGAGAGGAGCCATATGGGGTGGTTCGGGCATCTGGTCAGGATGCCCCCCGAGCGCCTCGTGGGCGAGGTGTTTTGGCCATGTCCCACCGGGAGGAGACCAAGGGGCAGACCCCGGACCCGCTGCAGAGACTATGTCTCACAGCTGTTAGGGCAGATCACAGCCAGTAATAACGTGTCCTATCCCACTCAGATCGATGTGTCACTGACAGCAGGTGAACATGGACCACATGGATTCACTCTGTTACTGGATACAACACATCAGTGTCAGGATCAACTTTCTCCAACTAAACTTAGACCAAAATGAAATCAATGTCTTTGTCACAGAAACAAAAAGAAAGCGTCATCAGGTACCTTCAATCTCGCTCTCGAGAACCGACAAATCAAGTAAGAAATCTGGGGTTAATATTGGACTCAGACTTGAACTTTAAGTTACATCAGCAGCCTTTTACCAGAGTCAGGACTAAACATGAACCATCTAGAACTCTGAGGACCTCTGGGACCGGCCTCCTGCTGGTGTCTAGAGTCAGGACTAAACTAAACATGAACCATCTAGAACTCTGAGGACCTCTGGGACCGGCCTCCTGCTGGTGTCTAGAGTCAGGACTAAACATGGACCATCTAGAACTCTGAGGACCTCTGGGACCGGCCTCCTCCTGGTGTCTAGAGTCAGGACTAAACATGTAGAACATACTTACTGAGGCCCTGAGACAGACCGACACTGTCACGATGTTTAAACGTAGACTGAAATAACTTATGTTAAAGTTTTATATTTTTATAAACTTGATTTTTCTGATTTTTTTGGGAAGTTTCTTTAATTCGTAATAAAAACACAAAAATAATCAAAACTTAAATAAAGAAGTTTTAAAGAGATTTTAATGTGATGTTTTGCTGCCACCTTCTGGTTGAAAAAAAATCTGTTTCCAAAAAAATAAATCAGTGAAATGTTTACTTTTGGAATAAATAAGTTTGTCATAAAAACACATTTTAAAGTGATTTCCAGCTTAATATGAGGTCAGTTCCTGTGACCCCACATGTGATCCTCACAGCCAGCCCCACACCGCCCCCCTTCAGCCCTGGTAGATTCTATCAAACCGAGAGGAGACCAAGAGGCAGACCCCAGACCCACTGGAGAGACTATGTCTCACAGCTGGACAGGGAACACCTCAGGATCTTGCTGGGTGAGATGGAGGATGCAACCAGGAGAGAAGCCTGGGTTTCCCGTCAGAGGCTGTTGCCCACGCGACCCAGCCCCAGATAAGTGTAAGACGACGGAACGGAAAGTCAAATCCTCCAAATTATAATAATAATAATATAATAAAAATTTTATTTGTAACGCACTTTATATCTCCAGTGGAGATCTCAAAGTGCTACAATGACCAAAAGAAACAACAAACAGCAAAATTAAATAAAACCACAACAAAAAACACTAAAAACTTTGTTGAAAAGCCTTTAGAAATAAAAATGTCTTCAATCTTTTTTGTGGAGCCCTCAAGCTCTCGGGAAGATCGTTCCAGAGCCGTGGAGCAGCTGCCTGGAAGGCCCTGTCCCCCATAGAAAAGAGTTTGGTCCTTGGTTGATGCAGGCAGTAGGAGGAGGAGGAGAATCGCAGGTCTCAGACAGTGGTGTGGAGGGTTAGGAGTTCTTGGAGATAAACAGGTACAGTGCCGTGTATGCACTGATGGGTGAGGAGGCAGACCTTGTACTGAATTCTGTATTTAACGGGTAGCAAGTGGAGGGATTTGAGGATGGGGGTGATATGGTCATATTTGCGCCTCCTTATCAGGATCCGGGCAGCACAGTTCTGGATCTGCTGGAGCTTTTGTAAGCCCCTGCATGGGATCCCTACAAGGAGGGCATTGCAGTAATCCAGCCTGGAGGAGATGAAAGCGTCATGTTTGGAAAGACATGGACGTAACTTAGCTGTATTTTTAAGATGGAGGAAGGAAACCTTGCAGAGATGGTGAATGTGGGAGTCAAAGGTGAGGTTAGAATCCATTTTGACTCCAAGGTTTTTTTACAGAGGATGACAGAGGGATGCTGTGTCCAAAAATGGGGATACTACTGAGGGAAAGTGACTGGGTTTGGTGAGGCGTGCCGATGAGAATGGCCTCCGTTTTGCTGCTATTGAGTTGGAGAAAGTTTTCAGACATCCATGTCTTAATCTCCTCTAGGCAGACCGAAAGCACAGATGGCAGAGCTGAAAGTAGAGCAGTGTTCATTTTCATATACAGTTGTGTGTCGTCTGCATAAGAATGGAATGAAAGATTATGTTTATGGATTATTTGTCCAAGGGGAAGCATGTAAATAGTGAACAGGGTTGGACCGAGGACAGACCCTTGTAGCACTCCACAGCTGACTATACGTGGAAGTGATTTGCTCTGCCCCAAAGCCACAAACTCTGACCTGCCGGAGAGGTACGACTGGAACCAGTCAAGGGTGGTCCCAGTAAGGCCCACAACAGTGCGAAGTCTGTGGAGCAGGATGTTGTGGTCCACGGTGTCAAAAGCCGCTGACAAGTCCAGTAAGACGAGAAGAGACGGGGAGCCTTGGTCAGCTGTAATGAGCAGGTCGTTCATGACGCGAACCAGAGCAGTCTCTGTACTGTGTGCAGATCGGAAACCAGATCGAAATTTGTCAAAGATATTATGGGAATGAAGGTGATGATGAAGTTGGATTGCAACAACTTTTTCCAAGACTTTGGATAAGAACGGTAAGTCAGCTGATTGGAACGGGCTGGACATGTCACTGTTAAAGGACATCATTGACTGTGTGGTGATCCCAATCACCTATATCTACAACATGTCTTTACAATCAGGTGTATTTCCAGATGCAATGAAGAGGGCTAAAGTCATACCCATATACAAGTCTGGTGATAAACAAGAATTTACAAATTACAGACCCATTTCCATTTTATCTCAGTTTGCAAAAATATTGGAGAAATTATTCCACAAACGCTTATACAATTTTTTTACAAAAACACAATCTGCTCTGTGAACAGCAATATGGTTTCAGACCCAAAAGGACCACCACCCTAGCATTGATAGACTTGGTTGAAAACATATCAACTGCTATTGATGAAAAACAATTTGCCATTGGTGTTTTTCTAGATTTAACAAAAGCTTTCGATACATACAGTCAACCATAAGGTATTACTGAAAAAACTGTGTCGATATGGTATCAGAGGTGTGGCATACCTATGGCTCAAAAGCTATTTAGAAAATCGATCTCAGTATGTCCACATTAATGGACATGATTCATATAAATTTGATAAAAGCGAAACTATGCAAGACGTTAGCAATTATAACCAAAGCTAAAGATTTCCTAAATGAAAAAACACTTTATATTCTGTACTGCTCCCTGTTTCTTCCTTACATCACGTACGGCTCCGAGGTGTGGGGCAACACATATCAAACAAATACCAGTCCAATTACCATTATTCAAAAAAGAAATAAGAACTGTAAGTAAAGCCAATTACAGGGCACATACAAATCAACTGTTTATTAACAAAAAGGCCTTAAAATTTAAGGATTTGGTTCAATTAAAAACTGCACAAATCATGTTTAAAATAAACAATAATCATCTACCCAATTCTATTCAAAACTTTTTTCATAAGAGGGATACTGTGTATGATTTCAGAAGATGTAATGTGTTTAAAAAGATGGCAATAAGAACAAATGTAAAACAACATTCTATTTCAAGTATTGGTGTAACTCTTTGGAACAACCTGGATCAACATTTAAAAGAATGTAGAACACGCTTCAGTCTGCTCCTTTCCAGACCTCATACATATTGTTTGCTTTTGTTTTTGTTTTGTAAGAAAATGATCAAATGTCTGGAAAATAAAATAAACTACTACTACTAAGTTTGAAATAGGTCTACAGTGTGCAAGAATGTCGGGGGTCCAGTGAGGGCTTTTTTCAGATGGGGGTGTATAACCGCCGTTTTAAGGGCTGTAGGAACTTGGCCAGACTGTAGTGACTGGTTTATGATGGCAGTGATTAAAGGACTGATGGCTGTAATGTTGGATTTGAGTAGTGAAGTAGGCAGAGGATCCAGAGAGCATGTGGAGACATTTCATGATCTTCTCTACTTGTATCCGAGTAACATTTGAGAAAACAGAGAAGGTGTTTAATGTCTTTTGAGGAGTGATTTCAGAGAGAGGCTGGGTTGTTGTCGGAAGGTTGGACTGGATTGAGGCTACTTTATTTGCGAAAAAGTCCATAAACTTGTTGCACTGATCTGTACTGAGGTCCATGTGTGGATGTGAGGCAGATTTGAGCAAAAAATTGATTGTTTTGAATAAGTGTTTAGCATTACCAGAGATGCTCAAAATTTTATGGGAAAAATATTGGGACCTGGCTGAGGTGAGAGATCTAGAATAGGCCTTTTTTTACACACGAACAAAAAATCACACCATTCCCTCAAAACTTTGCAGGAAATCCTTAAAACAGAGAAAAAAAGGAGGAATTTTCAGTGATTTTCTGGAAGATAAAAACTTTTCTCTGTTTTTTTCCCTTTTTGTTCAAGAAGGTAAAACTGACCCGGGGTCAGACGCTGCCCACCACAGCTTCTCAGGGAAGGATGGCCCGGTGGGTAAAACGACCATCCTGTTACTGGAAGGTTGCAGGTTCGATAACCGCCCAGAGTGCATGCCAATGTGTCCTTGAGCAAGACACCGAAACCCCAATTGCTTCTGATGATAGTGAAAAGAATTCCTTCACAACACCAAGAAACCAGATTTTTAAATACCAGGAAACTAGAGCTCTGCTGGTTACGGTAAAGACCTGGCAGTGCCCTGATGTAGAACAGGAAAGACATCTGTTCCTGAGGTTTATGAATAGCTTTGTGCCACACCTACAAAAATCTTTTATAAATAAACATTTTGTCTTGATTTATTCTGCGAGGAAAAGCCGGAAGAAAGCATGACAAGAGCTACTAGGAGGACTCCAAGCCAATCACCAGGAATTCTGGAATAACACGGGTAGGGTAGGAACGTAGATCCTGGTTACCATGGTGAGGGTAGGAACGTAGATCCTGGTTACCATGGTGAGGGTAGGAACATAGATCCCGGTAGGAACGTAGATCCTGGTTACCATGGTGAGGGTAGGAACGTAGATCCTGGTTACTAATGGCGAGGATAGGAACGTAGATCTTGGTTACCAAGGTGAGGGTGTAGATCCTGAATACCAGGGTGAGGGTTGGAATGTAGATCCTGGTTACTAATGGTGAGGGTAGGAACGTAGATCCTGGTTACCATGGTGAGGGTAGGAACGTAGATCCTGGTTACCATGGTGAGGGTAGGAATGTAGATCCTGGTTACCATGGTGAGGGTAGGAATGTAGATCCTGGTTTACCATGGTGAGGGTAGGAATGTAGATCCTGGTTACCATGGTGAGGGTAGGAACGTAGATCCTGGTTACAATGGTGAGGGTAGGAACGTAGATCCTGGTTACCATGGTGAGGGTAGGAACGTAGATCCTGGTTACCATGGTGAGGGTAGGAACGTAGATCCTGGTTACCATGGTGAGGGTAGGAATGTAGATCCTGGTTACCATGGTGAGGGTAGGAACGTAGATCCTGGTTACAATGGTGAGGGTAGGAACGTAGATCCTGGTTACCATGGTGAGGGTAGGAACGTAGATCCTGGTTACCATGGTGAGGGTAGGAACGTAGATCCTGGTTACCATGGTGAGGGAAGGACTGCAAGCTAATCACCAGGAATTCTGTCTTAGTTTGACCCACGGTAGATGAGCAAAAGATCAAGTGAAGAGCACTAGAGAAGAGAGATGCCACCGTTTGTTTTTAAAGGCTGTTTAAATGTCTAAAAGATCCACCATGGAGAATACAGACCAAAGGCAGAGCTCACACTTGGATCCTTCCGGGTGAGCTGGAGGATGCAGCCGGGATGAGAGAAGCCTGGGCTTCCCGTTTGAGGCCGTTGCCCCCGCGACCCGACCCCGGAACAAGCGGAAGATGACGGAACAGAATTTGTCGCAGGTAGTGATGCATAAAACCGCAAATCTCCGTTTTCGCACGTCCACACGCAAACTCAAAAACAGAGTTTTCCAAAATCTCCACTTTGGTCGGGTTTTCAAAAACACCGGTTTTGAGTAAAAAAAACTTTTCGTTGTGGACGGTTAAAACAGATAAAAATATATGCGTTTTCAAAAATACCCGGCTACATGTGGACGGGGTCTGAAACTGCGCCTTTTAATACGGTGCGCCTTTTAGTCGTGAAAATTACGGTATAATAGCAACTTTTTGTTGAAGCAGGTAGAATACTAGAGTAGGTAGAAAACAATAATAAATACAAGATTCCAAGTGGGCTGTTGGAGCTACTGCTGTCGCAAACCTAACATATGCAATAAGCACATAAAAAAATGTGAGATCAAATATACTTTATCAATCCCCAAAAGTGAGTTTGATGCTGCAGTGCTAACACCTTGACCGCTTTCCGGTCCACTTACACGGTGTGAAACTTGGGGTACTGAACAGCTGAGTCCGGAGAATCAGGCTTCAGTAAAACACATTAAAAACTGGGCATCTCTCTATTCCCCGAGGTCAGAGCAAGTGTGGCCCAGTTCCTCCATCTTGCCAGTGAGCGATTGTATGTTTCCTTGACAACCGCATTGACACTGGGCTCAGGTGATTTAATAACTGCTTAATGCCAACCTTTACTGGTTAAATATTAAAATTTGAGAAGTATATTTTCTGGTGAAAATCCTACAGAATTAAGTTCCTACTTATTGTGGGATCGGTAAAGCTTCTTATAGAATTTTAACCATCTATAGACTTTGAATTTTTTCTATATAACAATTCTTCTTCTTCTATCGACATTTCCCTTCAGGGGGCGCCACAGCAAGTCAGCCTCTTCCATCTAACCCTATCTGCTGCATCTTCTTCAGTCACACCAACTATCTTCATGTCTTCCTTTCACTGTATCCATGAACCTCCTCTTTGGTCCTTCCTCTAGTCCTCTTTCCTGGTGGTTCCAAACCCAGCATCCTTCTTCTGATGTACTCTCTCTCTCTCCTCTGTACATGTCCAAACCATCTCAGTCTGACCTCTCTGACTTTAAAACCTCTAACATGTGCTGTTCCTCTGATCCTGTCCATCCTGGTCACTCCCAGAGAGATCCTCAGCATCTTCATCTCTGCTACAAACATCTCTGTTTCCTGTCTTTTTCTCAGTGACACTGTCTCTAGACCAATCAGCATGGCCGCTCTCACCACAACTGTCTCTAGACCAATCAGCATGGCCGCTCTCACCACACTGTTTTTTAGACCAATCAGCATGGCCGCTTTCACCACACTGTCTTTAGACCAATCAGCATGGCCGCTCTCACCACACTGTCTCTAGACCAATCAGCATGGCCGCTCTCACCACACTGTCTCTAGACCAATCAGCATGGCCGCTCTCACCATGGTTTTGGACACTTTCATTTTATCTGAAACTCTTCTATCACACATCCCACCTGAAACTTTTCTCCACCCGTTCCAGCCAACATTATCTCAAGATCTTAAGAACTTTTTTTTCAGTAAAATGAAACCGAGTTTAGTGAAAAGTATTTTTTCACAACACCAGGAAACTACAGCTCTGCTGCTTACGGTAAAGACCTGGCAGTGCCCTGATGTAGAACAGGAAAAGACATCTCCTCCTGAGGTGTATGAATAGCTGTCAAATCATCTACAAATTCACACAATCAAATCTTTATAAATAAAGATAAAGATCCAGCGTAAATGCTCTGAATTCCTGTCACCTTCCTGCTGTGAGGCCACTGTTCTAACCACTACACAACCATGCAGCTCAAAAAAAAGAAAGTAAAACACAAATTCCGATGCCCGTTAGTTGAAGTTATTAAATACCTAACAGACTGTGCCCACCACATTTTTGTTAGCAATTTCACAGAAAAGGGGCGTGTTTGAACTCATACAGAATATAAAGCAGCTTTTTCTGCTGAACCATTCAGACTCCTTTGATTCTTCTCTGATCTTCTATCGTAAGTTAACCTTAAATATTATTTAAAATTGATCATTTTAACCTTTGTGTTTTAATATTTCTTCTTTTTTTTGTTCTTTTTCTCAGAGTTAAAAAATCCAACTGATCATGCCAGGTAAGAAAAAGATGTTTTCACTATCAGCGCATGCGCAGGGGTTCTAGGACATTTCAGCCACGGACATTTGGGCCAAAAACCTATTTTATGTAGAAAATTGTGATATTTTATGTAAAAATTTTATCGTAAATAAAACAGTTGCGCCCAGGTTGCAGTTTCTTCAAATGTCCGTGGCTGAAATCTCCGAGTCACCGTGGCTCAAATAGCCTAGGTTGCAGTTTTTTTGGCTCATATGTCCGTGGCTGAAAAGACCGTTCACCATGCGCAGGCTATGTGTTAAAAAATGAAATAGTGTCAATAGAAGAGCTGTGACCACAGATAGAAACACAATCAGCACAGTGAGGACTAAACGGACCAGAACCAGGCGTGAACGGACATTTCGGCCATGGACATTTGGGCCGCGGTGACTAGGATGTTTGAGCCATGGGATATAAACTGACTAAAAGCAATCATTTTGTGTAATGCAACTGTTTTATTCAATTTCACAGGATACATTATCACAGAAATAGGGTCAGGATTAGGGTTATATTTTAAGAGAAAAGAAAAAAAAATGGTTCGTGGCCCAAAAGTCCATCCCAAGTGGCCCACAAGGCCCAAATTGCAGTTTCTTGGCCCATATGTCCATGGCCGAAATGTCCTAGATTCGAACCAGGACGCTCGAGTTGTTAGAGGCAGGTTTAGGGAAGAACCGGTCCACCCCCTCAGGAAAAAAAAGCAACGTTCAGAATAGAGAAGGCCGGTAAAAAGAGGAAAATATTTACCTGCTTTACCTACGACAACAGTCCTGACTGGCAATTTAAAAAATAATTCAATCAATAAAACTGTCTTTTCTTTTTTTTTTTCAGTAAGCGCAAATATTGATGCAGAAAGCGTCGTGGGCATGATTGACACCTTTGATCGGCCCGGGAATGCTTTCGCCAGGGGTCCATATGCCGAGACAGAGACATACGCTACCGGCTTTGAGAACGCACCGATGAAACGTATTCCTAAAGCTGGAGCCGTCGCAGAAGCTGGTACGGGCCAGGCTCGGGCTGAGTGGAGTTTTTTTGATGCAGAGCCAAAGGTCCAAACGCCAGCGCAGCAGCCATTGCCAACGCGGGATCTTTGACTGCCAGTGCCTTCGCCAAAGCCGAGGTGGCCAGTGCTTCAGCCACTGCAGGTCCAGTGAAAGTTAAAGTGGGGTTGGCAGCAGACACCGGGGTTGAAGTCAGTCCAACACATGTTGAAGCTAAAGTTCTTGGAACAGGGATTTCTCTTGGTGATAAGACGAGCATCTCTCTGCTTGGTAATGAGGTGTCCTGCAGTCTGATGTAGCTCAGCTCATCGATCTGTAAAACCTGACCTGATGGTTAATGGTTTAATCATGAAGCTCCTTTAATCATAAAACAAAGAAAAAAATATTAACTCATGTTAAAGTTTTATTATTTTATAAACTTGATTTTACTGATTTTTTGTGGGAAGTTTCTTTAATTTGTAATAAAAGCACAAAAATGATCAAAACTTAAATAAAGAAGTTTTAAAGAGATTTTAATGTGATGTTTTGCTGCCATCTTCTGGTTGGAAAAAAAATCTGTTTCCAAAAAATAAATCAGTGAAATGTTTACTTTTGGAATAAATAAGTTTGTCATAAAAACACATTTTAAAGTGATTTCCAGCTTAATATGAGGTCAGTTCCTGTGACCCCACATGTGATCCTCACAGCCAGCCCCACACCGCCCCCCTTCAGCCCTGGTAGATTCTATCAAACCAGGAGGAGACCAAGAGGCAGACCCAGACCCACTGGAGAGACTATGTCTCACAGCTGGACAGAGAACACCTCAGGATCCTCCTGGGTGAGATGGAGGATGCAACCAGGAGAGAAGCCTGGGTTTCCCGTCAGAGGCTGTTGCCCACGCGCCCCAGCCCCAGAGACATAGTCTCTCCAGCGGGTCCAGGGTCTGCCCCTTGGTCTCCTCCCGGTGGGACGCGCCCGAAACACCTCGCCCACGAGGCGCTCGGGGGGCATCCTGACCAGATGCCCGAACCACCCCACCTGGCTCCTCTCGACCTGGAGGAGGAGCGGCTCGACACCGAGCTCCTCCCGGATGGCAGAGCTCCTCACCCGATCTCTGAGTGAGAGCCCAGCCACCCTGCGGAGGAAGCTCATTTCGGCCGCCTGCACCCGCGACCTCACCCTTTCGGTCACCATTCACAGCTGGTTACCATGGTGAAGGTAGGAATGTAGATCCTGGTGACCATGGTGAGGGTAGGAATGTAGATCCTGGTCACCATGGTGAGGGTTGGAACGTAGATCCTGGTTACCATGGTGAGGGTAGGAATGTAGATCCTGGTCACCATGGTGAGGGTAGGAACGTAGATCCTGGTTATCATGGTGAGGGTAGTAACGTAGATCCTGGTTACCATGGTGAGGGTAGGAACGTAGATCCTGGTTACCATGGTGAGGGTAGGAACATAGATCCTGGTTACCATGGTGAGGGTAGGAATGTAGATCCTGGTTACCATGGTGAGGGTTGGAACGTAGATCCTGGTTACCATGGTGAGGGTTGGAACGTAGATCCTGGTTATCATGGTGAGGGTAGGAACGTAGATCCTGGTTACCATGGTGAGGGTAGGAACATAGATCCTGGTTACCATGGTGAGGGTAGGAATGTAGATCCTGGTGACCATGGTGAGGGTAGGAATGTAGATCCTGGTCACCATGGTGAGGGTTGGAACGTAGATCCTGGTTACCATGGTGAGGGTAGGAACGTAGATCCTGGTTACCATGGTGAGGGTAGGAACATAGATCCTGGTTACCATGGTGAGGGTAGGAATGTAGATCCTGGTGACCATGGTGATGGTAGGAATGTAGATCCTGGTGACCATGGTGATGGTAGGAATGTAGATCCTGGTGACCATGGTGAGGGTAGGAATGTAGATCCTGGTCACCATGGTGAGGGTTGGAACGTAGATCCTGGTTACCATGGTGAGGGTAGGAACGTAGATCGACTTGTAAATCGAGAGCTTTGCTTTTCAGCTCAGCTCTCTCTTTACCACGACGGACCGATGCAGCGTCCTAGTTATTGCTGATGCCACACCGATCCGCCTGTCGATCTCCCGCTCCATCCTTCCCCCACTCATGAACAAGACCCCGAGATACTTAAACTCCTCCACTTGGGGCAGGACCCTGCGCCTGACCCGCAGGGGGCGGAAGGGAAAGTCAAATCCTCCAAATTCACATACGAACAAAAAATCACACCATTCCCTCAAAATTTTGCAGAAAATTCTGAAAAGAGAGAAAAAAAGAGGAATTTTCAGTGATTTTCTGAAAGATAAAAACTTTTCCCTGGTTTTTTTTCCCCCTTTTTTGTTCAGACATATTTATTTTAATAGAACTCATTCCTTTAAACAGAAAGTAAAACTGACCCGGGGTCAGACGCTGCCCACCATAGCTTCTAGGGGAAGGGTGGCCCAGTGGCTAGGACGACCATCCTGTAACCGGAAGGTTGCAGGTTTGATAACCGCCCAGAGTGCATGCCAATGTGTCCTTGAGCAAGACACCGAAACCCCAATTGCTTCTGATGATAGTGAAAAGAATTCCTTCACAACACCAAGAAACCAGATTTTTAAGTACCAGGAAACTAGAGCTCTGCTGGTTACGGTAAAGACCTGGCAGTGCCCTGATGTAGAACAGGAAAGACATCTGTTCCTGAGGTTTATGAATAGCTTTGTGCCACACCTACAAAAATCTTTTATAAATAAACATTTGTCTTGATTTATTCTGCGAGGAAAAGCCGGAAGAAAGCATGACAAGAGCTACTAGGAGGACTCCAAGCCAATCACCAGGAATTCTGGAATAACACGGGTAGGGTAGGAACGTAGATCCTGGTTACCATGGTGAGGGTAGGAACGTAGATCCTGGTTACCATGGTGAGGGTAGGAATGTAGATCCTGGTTACCATGATGAGGGTAGGAACGTAGATCCTGGTTACCATGGTGAGGGTAGGAACGTAGATCCTGGTTACCATGGTGAGGGTAGGAATGTAGATCCTGGTTACCATGGTGAGGGTAGGAACGTAGATCCTGGTTACCATGGTGAGAGTAGGAACATAGATCCTGGTTACCATGGTGAGGGTAGGAACGTAGATCCTGGTTACCATGGTGAGGGTGGGAACGCAGATCCTGGTTACCATGGTGAGGGTAGGAACGTAGATCCTGGTTACCATGGTGAGGGTGGGAACGCAGATCCTGGTTACCATGGTGAGGGTAGGAACGTAGATCCTGGTACCATGGTGAGGGTAGGAACGTAGATCCTGGTTACCATGGTGAGGGTAGGAACGTAGATCCTGGTTACCATGGTGAGGGTAGGAATGTAGATCCTGGTGACCATGGTGAGGGTAGGAATGTAGATCCTGGTCACCATGGTGAGGGTTGGAACGTAGATCCTGGTTACCATGGTGAGGGTAGGAACGTAGATCGACTTGTAAATCGAGAGCTTTGCTTTTCAGCTCAGCTCTCTCTTTACCACGACGGACCGATGCAGCGTCCTAGTTATTGCTGATGCCACACCGATCCGCCTGTCGATCTCCCGCTCCATCCTTCCCCCACTCATGAACAAGACCCCGAGATACTTAAACTCCTCCACTTGGGGCAGGACCCTGCGCCTGACCCGCAGGGGGCGGAAGGGAAAGTCAAATCCTCCAAATTCACATACGAACAAAAAATCACACCATTCCCTCAAAATTTTGCAGAAAATTCTGAAAAGAGAGAAAAAAAGAGGAATTTTCAGTGATTTTCTGAAAGATAAAAACTTTTCCCTGGTTTTTTTTCCCCCTTTTTGTTCAGACATATTTATTTTAATAGAACTCATTCCTTTAAACAGAAAGTAAAACTGACCCGGGGTCAGACGCTGCCCACCATAGCTTCTAGGGGAAGGGTGGCCCAGTGGCTAGGACGACCATCCTGTAACCGGAAGGTTGCAGGTTTGATAACCGCCCAGAGTGCATGCCAATGTGTCCTTGAGCAAGACACCGAAACCCCAATTGCTTCTGATGATAGTGAAAAGAATTCCTTCACAACACCAAGAAACCAGATTTTTAAGTACCAGGAAACTAGAGCTCTGCTGGTTACGGTAAAGACCTGGCAGTGCCCTGATGTAGAACAGGAAAGACATCTGTTCCTGAGGTTTATGAATAGCTTTGTGCCACACCTACAAAAATCTTTTATAAATAAACATTTGTCTTGATTTATTCTGCGAGGAAAAGCCGGAAGAAAGCATGACAAGAGCTACTAGGAGGACTCCAAGCCAATCACCAGGAATTCTGGAATAACACGGGTAGGGTAGGAACGTAGATCCTGGTTACCATGGTGAGGGTAGGAACGTAGATCCTGGTTACCATGGTGAGGGTAGGAACGTAGATCCTGGTTACCATGGTGAGGGTAGGAATGTAGATCCTGGTTACCATGGTGAGGGTAGGAACGTAGATCCTGGTTACCATGGTGAGAGTAGGAACATAGATCCTGGTTACCATGGTGAGGGTAGGAACGTAGATCCTGGTTACCATGGTGAGGGTGGGAACGCAGATCCTGGTACCATGGTGAGGGTAGGAACGTAGATCCTGGTTACCATGGTGAGGGTAGGAACATAGATCCTGGTTACCATGGTGAGGGTAGGAATGTAGATCCTGGTGACCATGGTGAGGGTAGGAATGTAGATCCTGGTCACCATGGTGAGGGTTGGAACGTAGATCCTGGTTACCATGGTGAGGGTAGGAACGTAGATCGACTTGTAAATCGAGAGCTTTGCTTTTCAGCTCAGCTCTCTCTTTACCACGACGGACCGATGCAGCGTCCTAGTTATTGCTGATGCCACACCGATCCGCCTGTCGATCTCCCGCTCCATCCTTCCCCCACTCATGAACAAGACCCCGAGATACTTAAACTCCTCCACTTGGGGCAGGACCCTGCGCCTGACCCGCAGGGGGCGGAAGGGAAAGTCAAATCCTCCAAATTCACATACGAACAAAAAATCACACCATTCCCTCAAAATTTTGCAGAAAATTCTGAAAAGAGAGAAAAAAAGAGGAATTTTCAGTGATTTTCTGAAAGATAAAAACTTTTCCCTGGTTTTTTTTCCCCCTTTTTTGTTCAGACATATTTATTTTAATAGAACTCATTCCTTTAAACAGAAAGTAAAACTGACCCGGGGTCAGACGCTGCCCACCATAGCTTCTAGGGGAAGGGTGGCCCAGTGGCTAGGACGACCATCCTGTAACCGGAAGGTTGCAGGTTTGATAACCGCCCAGAGTGCATGCCAATGTGTCCTTGAGCAAGACACCGAAACCCCAATTGCTTCTGATGATAGTGAAAAGAATTCCTTCACAACACCAAGAAACCAGATTTTTAAGTACCAGGAAACTAGAGCTCTGCTGGTTACGGTAAAGACCTGGCAGTGCCCTGATGTAGAACAGGAAAGACATCTGTTCCTGAGGTTTATGAATAGCTTTGTGCCACACCTACAAAAATCTTTTATAAATAAACATTTGTCTTGATTTATTCTGCGAGGAAAAGCCGGAAGAAAGCATGACAAGAGCTACTAGGAGGACTCCAAGCCAATCACCAGGAATTCTGGAATAACACGGGTAGGGTAGGAACGTAGATCCTGGTTACCATGGTGAGGGTAGGAACGTAGATCCTGGTTACCATGGTGAGGGTAGGAACGTAGATCCTGGTTACCATGGTGAGGGTAGGAATGTAGATCCTGGTTACCATGGTGAGGGTAGGAACGTAGATCCTGGTTACCATGGTGAGAGTAGGAACATAGATCCTGGTTACCATGGTGAGGGTAGGAACGTAGATCCTGGTTACCATGGTGAGGGTGGGAACGCAGATCCTGGTACCATGGTGAGGGTAGGAACGTAGATCCTGGTTACCATGGTGAGGGTAGGAACATAGATCCTGGTTACCATGGTGAGGGTAGGAATGTAGATCCTGGTGACCATGGTGAGGGTAGGAATGTAGATCCTGGTTACCATGGTGAGGGTAGGAACGTAGATCCTGGTTACCATGGTGAGGGTAGGAATGTAGATCCTGGTTACCATGGTGAGGGTAGGAACGTAGATCCTGGTTACCATGGTGAGGGTAGGAACGTAGATCCTGGTTACCATGGTGAGGGTAGGAATGTAGATCCTGGTTACCATGGTGACGGCACCCCTGGTTTAGTGGATTGTTTACCTCTGTGTGAACCGTGCTGTTTGGTATTGGTGATATTGTGTATTTTGGGTTGTAAAATGTTTTCTACAGGCAAATAAAGGTCTGTTAAAAATCAATCTCCTTCACCTCACTATCTCTCCATCCCTCTTCTCTTCCTCTCCTCCACTCGTCCTCTTTCTCTTCTCCTCCATCCTAAGTGTAATCAACTTGTTTTTTTCCAGGTCGTCTTCTTAAAACCAGTTGGTCTTGTTCTGACCCCCATCATGACTCTCGGTAAGACCTGTTTTTAATGTTTGATAAAATTCGGTTTTAAATGACATTAATTAACACTGTTTTTTGTTTGTTTTTTTTTCCATCCAGACGTTCGTTGTAAGTAAAACACTTTAAATCCTTCTTTTTGTTTTTTAAATCAACTCTTTTTGTTCATCAAGAATAAAATAATTCAGTGTTTGATCTTTGATTATTTGTCACTCATCCATAACTGGGTCGCAGGGATGGGGTCAGGGGCAGAGCCGTTCCGTTCCGTCATCTTCCGTTCATTCAAGGCCGGGTCGCGGGGGCAACAGTCTCAGACGGAAAGCCCAGGCTTCTCTCTCCCCGGCTGCATCCTCCAGCTCACCCGGAAGGATCCCGAGGTGTTCCCTGTCCAGCTGTGAGACATAGTCTCTCCAGCAGGTCCGGGGTCTGGCTCTTGGTCTCCTCCCAGTGAGACGTGCCTGAAATACCTCACCAGCGAGGCGCCCGGGAACAACCCCATCTGGCTTCTCTCGACCTGAAGGAGGAGCGGTTTGACACCGAGCTCCACCCGGATGGCAGAGCTCCTCACCCGATCTCTGAGAGAGAGCCCAGCCAGCCTGCGGAAGAAGATAATTTCGTCTGCTTGTAATCGCGATCTCATTCTTTTATGGTTAGGGTAGGAACGTAGATCCTGGTTACCATGGTGAGGGTAGGAACGTAGATCCTGGTTACCATGGTGAGGGTAGGAACGTAGATCCTGGTTACCATGGTGAGGGTAGGAACGTAGATCCTGGTTACCATGGTGAGGGTAGGAACGTAGATCCTGGTTACCATGGTGAGGGTAGGAACGTAGATCCTGGTTACCATGGTGAGGGTAGGAACGTAGATCCTGGTTACCATGGTGAGGGTAGGAACGTAGATCCTGGTTACCATGGTGAGGATAGGCACGTAGATCCTGGTTACCATGGTGAGGGTAGGAACATAGATCCTGGTTACCATGGTGAGGGTAGGAACATAGATCCTGGTTACCATGGTGAGGGTAGGAACATAGATCCTGGTTACCATGGCGAGGGTAAGAACGTAGATTCTGATTACCATGGTGACGGCACGTCTGGTTTAGTGGATTGGCTTCCAAACAGAAATCCATCAACACCGATCAGGAATATCGTCCGATTCAATCGATTAATCCGGTCCTAAAAGCATCAAAAAAAAAAAAAGGAAAAATTTTTTAAAAAGAAGTTTTTGACTTGATTTTGAGTCTAAAAAATGTAGTTTTTCTATGTTTTAAACGGAATTTTGAACCAATTTGTATGTGAATAAATTTTTTTCTGTTTTTTTTTTTTGCAGCTCATGCTGACCTGAAAGCAAACTACAGTCACTCCTTTGATCCTCTCGCAATAAACGACATGTTCGACAACGTAAATCGTCCTAAAAAGTGCACCACAACGGATCCCTACCTGGACGCTGGGCCTTACGTGGATGAGGACAGTTTCGAGGCGGGGCTGTGTGTTGCCGGGGGCCTTGGGAAAGTCCATATGGAAGAGGGCATCTGTGAAGCAGAGTTTAAGCTGCCCAGCGCCAGCGCAGGGATCGGCGTGGATGGAAAGGCGCTGGCGGCCAAAGCGTTCGCCAAAGCTGAACTGTCCAGTATTTCTAGTACTGTCGGTCCGGTGAAAGGCAAACTGGGCCTGGCATTAGACACGGGGGTTGAAGTGGGAATAACAGGGGTCAACTTTCAGCTTGCAGGAACTGGTTTTGCTTTGGGTCGTCGTACTGGCATCTCTCTCTTTGGCAGTGAGCTGTCGATCAGGCTGTGGTAGTTCAGACGTTTATACGAAGCTTATTAAACATTCACACAAACATAAAAACTCAGAATATACTTAAAAAATGTCACAGAGTTCAAATAAAATAAACAGAATTCAACAAAAATCAGTTTGACTTTGGTTTTTTTTTGTCATAATTCTATGATGTACCGTCGTCTTCTGCTCATCCGGGACCGGGTCACGGTGGCAGCAGTCTTACACGGGAAACCCAGGCTTCTCTCACCCTGCATGGATCCACCAGCTCACCCAGGAAGGTCCCGAGTCGTTCACCGAACCATCCCATCTGGCTTCTCTCAAGAGGCCCTGCGGTGAGCTCCTTCCGGATGGCAGAACTCCTGACCTGATCACTGAGTGAGAGTCCAGCGACCCCGCAGAGGAAGCTCATTTCAGCCGCTTGAATCTACGATCTTGTTCTTTTGGTCACCAACCAGAGCTGGTTATCATGGTGAGGGTAGGAACATAGATCCTGGTTACCATGGTGAGGGTAGGAATGTAGATCCTGGTTACCATGGTAAGGGTAGGAACGTAGATCCTGGTTACCATGGTTAGAGTAGGAACGTAGATCCTGGTTACCATGGTGAGGGTAGGAACGTAGATCCTGGTTACCATGGTGACGGTAGGAACGTAGATCCTGGTTACCATGGTGAGTGTAGGAACGTAGATCCTGGTTACCATGGTGAGAGTAGGAACGTAAATCCTGGTTACCATGGTGAGGGTAGGAACGTAAATCCTGATTACCATGGTGAGGGTAGGAATGTAGATCCTGGTTACCATGGTGAGGGTTGGAACGTAGATCATGGTTACCATGGTGACGGTAGGAACGTAGATCCTGGTTACCATGGTGAGGGTAGGAACGTAGATCATGGTTACCATGGTGAGGGTAGGAACGTAGATCATGGTTACCATGGTGTGGGTAGGAACGTAATAATGGTTACCATGGTGAGGGTAGGAACGTAGATCTGGTTACCATGGTGAGTGTAGGAACGTAGATCCTGGTTACCATGGTGAGGGTAGGAACGTAGATCCTGGTTACCATGGTGAGTGTAGGAACGTAGATCCTGGTTACCATGGTGAGGGTAGGAACGTAGATCCTGGTTACCATGGTGAGGGTAGGAACGCAGATCCTGGTTACCATGGTGAGAGTAGGACCATAGATCCTGGTTACCATGGTGAGGGTATGAACGTAGATCATGGTTACCATGGTGAGGGTTGGAATGTAGATCCTGGTTACCATGGTGAGGGCAGGAACGTAGATCCTGGTTACCATGGTGAGGGTAGGGACGTAGATCCTGGTTACCATGGTGAGGATAGGAACATAGATCCTGGTTACCATGGTGAGGATAGGAACATTGATCCTGGTTACCATGGTGAGGAGAGGAACATAGATCCTGGTTACCATGGTGAGGGTAGGAACATAGATCGACTTGTGAGAGCTTTTCTTTTCTTCATAATTTTTTAACACCTTCAGTGATTTGGGGGATAGATGTTACAGAAGCATGGACAGCCCGTCTACTTAATGCCTGCTCCACGTTCCCCTGGCATAAAACTCATGTCAGACGAACACCAGCACTGTTGTTTCTAAGGTTCATATGTGGGTCAGATCCTCCTTACATTCCTAAAGAGGCAAACATGTTACTCTCTGCCAAGTAATCAAGTGTTTTTTTCCCCCTCCGCTGGCCTTCGTACTCCCCTTCTGTTCTTGGCTTCGGATACACGAGGCGTCACCCGTCCGTGTAAAGATAATTTACACGGAAGATCATTTTGAAATGTTTACTTAAATTATGGGTTGAGAGAAGCCTGGGCGTCCTGTCTGAGACTGTTGCCCCTGGCGACCCGGCCCCGGATAAACGAAAGACGTCAGAAAGGAACTTCAATAGTGCAGACTTTATTCAAATCTTATTGGCCGTCATTGTATGCAGCTCACTTCTGGTCCAGATGTTAGAAAAACGTTCTGCTCCGTCATCTTCCACTCATCCGGGGTCGGGTCGCAGGGGCAACAGCCTCAGAGGGAAGGCCCAGGCTTCTCTCACCCCGGCTGCATCCTCCATCTCACCCAGGAGGATCCTGAGGTGTTCCCTGTCCAGCTGTGAGACATAGTCTCTCCAGCAGGTCCGGGGTCTGCCTCTTGGTCTCCTCCTGGTGGGACGTGCCTGAAACACCTCACCAGCGAGGCACTCGGGAGGCATCCTAATCAGATGCAAATGGAAGTCCCTAAAAAATCAAACTGAATCCAGATGCTGTGCCCACTTTGGGAGTTTGGAACCAGCCCAGCACTAACATGGGCACGTCAGGAAGGGTCGGAGCAGCTTTAAGAAACTGGCAGAAACATCTCGTTATAATAAACAAAACAAGCTCATAGAAACCGGTTCCGTGGTGGCCTCACAGCAAGAAGGTCAGGGTTTGAGGCCCACAGGAGGGGCGAGGTTTGAATAACTGGTCTTTCTGTGTGTAGTTTACATGTTCTACCTGTTTATGTGTGGGTTTTCTCCGTTTTCCTCCAAAAACATCCATGTTAAATTATTTGGCTGATATGAAATTACCCCTAGAAATGAGTGTGTGTGGATGGTTTACGTGTGTGGATACAATTCAATCCCTCCCAAGGTCGCATGGGGTGGCACACGCGCACGCATACACACACACACACACACACACACACACACACACACACACACACACACACACACACACACACACACATTCCCTGGAGCAATTTCCTAGCAGCCAATCAACCTAACATGTATGTTTTTGGAGGAAACCAGAGAAAACCCACACATAAATGGGGAGAGCATGCAAACTCTACACAGAAAGACCAGTGTTTCAAGCCTTGTCCCGAGCATTTGGATGGTCCAGAAGAGGACTGGGAGAATGTCATATGGTCAGATGAAACCAAAATAGAACTTTTTGGTAACAACTCTACTCGTCGCGTTTGGAGGAGAAAGAACACCATACCTACTGTAAAGCATGGCGGTGGAAACATCATACTTTGGGGCTGTTTTTCAGCAAAGAGACCAGGACAACTGATCCGTGTAAAGGAAAGAATGAATGTGGCCATGAATCATCACATTTTGAGTGAAAATCTCCTTCCGTCAGCAAGGGCATTGAAGATGAAACGTGGCTGGGTCTTTCAGCATGACAATGATCCCAAACACACTGCCCGGGTAACGAAGGAGTGGCTTCATAAGAAGCATTTCAAGGTTCTGGAGTGGCCTAGCCCGTCTCCAGATCTCAGCCCTATAGAAAATCTTTGGAGGGAGTTGAAAGTCTGTGTTGCCCAGCAACAGCCCCAAAGCATCACTGCTCTAGAGGAGATCTGAATGGAGGAATGGATCAAAATAGCAGCAACAGTTTGTGAAAACCTTGTGAAGACTTACAGAAAATGTTTGACCTATGTCCTTGCCCACAAAGGGTATAAAACAAAGTTCTGAGATGAACTTTTGTTATTGACCAAATACTCATTTTCCACCATAATTTACAAAGAAATTCTTTAAAAATCAGACAATGTGATTTTCTGGATTTTTTTTTTCTCATTTTGTCTCTCAGTGGGGCAAAAATGGTAGGAAAATAGATCCAAAAATTTTTTTTAGTGTCTTTAACATGCAAAATTTTCTAATTCAAAGGCATGATTGAGGTGTACCTATGACGAAAATTACAGGTCTCTCTCATCTTTTTAAGTAGGAGAACTAACACAATTGGTGGGAGACTAAATACTTTTTTGCCCCACTGTACGTCTAATGAAGCAATGACAATGAAAGCCTGGTCTCTGGTGATGCAGTCAGTAACTGGACACATCAGTTCTGTTCTTGTTATTCTATCAACAGCCTTGATTCAAGTTAAACATTCAAGCTGCAAAAACAACAAAAATCCAGTTGTACAAACAAGCTGTCTGATTGGTTGGCACACGTTAATGTATCAGTTATTTTTTACCCCGACAGGCTTATCTGCCCAGTAACAGAACAGTTTAACTTTATCTCCCTCTCTAAAAACGGACATTCATTTCCTCTTTTTGTCAACGATCCCACCGCACGCATGTCCTGTGTGCAAAAAAAAAAAAAACTTTGCAAGAAAGCTCTTGACTTTTTTAGCTCAACGGATGCGTCCACCAGGGGCGGATCCAGGATTTTCTAAAGGGGGGAGGGGGGGATCTTTTTGTCCACGATCCCTCCGCACGCATGTCCTGTGTGTTCCGATCCGAGCTGTGAAAACCTCCAAAACTTTACTCCAAAAAGATTGAAGCACTTTTGTACTAAATGAAAGTCCACACATCACTTCTGAACTTCCATCATAGATTATTTACCCAGGTGGTTAGAGCTGGTTACGACCAGCTGCACATGCTCAGTGCGCTTAAAAATGACCATCCTCACTCAGGTTTGGAGTGCGTCGTTCATGTCTTGTTCATTCCGGCGTCTTCCACTATTCTAGTGCCGGATCGCAGGGGGCAACAGCATCAGACGGGAAACCCAGGCTTCTCTCACCCCGGCTGCATCCTCCATCTCACCCATGAGGATCCCGAGTCGTTCCCTGTCCAGCTGTGAGACATAGTCTCTCCAGCAGGTCCAGGGTCTGCCGCTTGGTCTCCTCTCGGTGGACGTGCCTGAAACACCTCACCAGTGAGGCACTCGCGGGCATCCTTACCAGATGCCCGAACCACCCCATCTGGCTTCTGTGGAGTGGCTCGACACTGAGTTCCTCCCAGATGGCGGAACTCCTCACACAATCTCTGATTGAGAGCCCAGCTAGCCTGCGGAGGAAGCTCATTTCGGCCACTTTTATCCGCAATATCATTCTTTCAGTCACCAACCACAGCTGGTTACCATGGTGAGGGTAGGAACGTAGATCCTGGTTACCATGGTGAGGGTAGGAACATAGATCCTGGTTACCATGGTGACGGTAGGAACATAGATCCTGGTTACCGTGGTGAGGGTAGGAACGTAGATCCTGGTTACCACGGTGAGGGTAGGAACGTAGATCCTGGTTACCATGGTGACGGTAGGAATGTAGATCCTGGTTACCATGGTGAGGGTAGGAACATAGATCCTGGTTACCATTGTGACGGTAGGAACAAAGATCCTGGTTACCATGGTGAGGGTAGGAATGTAGATCCTGGTTACCATGGTGAGGGTAGGAACGTAGATCCTGGTTACTATGGTGAGGGTAGGAACATAGATCCTGGTTACCATGGTAAGGGTAGGAACATAGATCCTGGTTACCATGGTGAGGGTAGGAACATAGATCCTGGTTACCATGGTGAGGGTAGGAACGTAGATCCTGGTTACCATGGTGAGGGTAGGAACATAGATCCTGGTTACCATGGTGAGGGTAGGAACGTAGATCCTGGTTACTATGGTGAGGGTAGGAACGTAGATCCTGGTTACCATGGTGAGGGTAGGAACATAGATCCTGGTTACCATGGTGAGGGTAGGAACATAGATCCTGGTTACCATGGTGAGGGTAGGAACGTAGATCACGGTTACCACGGTGAGGGTAGGAACGTAGATCCTGGTTACCACGGTAAGGGTAGAAACGTAGATCCTGGTTACCATGGTGAGGGTAGGAACATAGATCCTGGTTACCATGGTGAGGGTAGGAACAAAGATCCTGGTCTAGGGGCCCATTTTAATTTGCATGTTAACATTTTGCAGAATTTAAAGTGAATGTTTTTATTTTTGCAAAAAAAAAACACATTTAGACTAAAATCACTATTTTTTTGTCTTTCTTTTTTCTTCTATTTTCTTCAGGTAGTCCCTCATTATAATTGGTCTGTGATTCAAAGTAAAACTCTGAGGGTTTTTATCAGCAGACTGAAGAAAAAACAGGAAACAAAGAAACTTTAAAACAAAACTAAACCTTCTGTATCCTGTTTACAACGAAGGGCGGCTGCTTCTTTCCGGTCGTCTTGTTGACTCGTTTCTGAACTGTTATTGTAACTGAACTTATTCCAGTAACCAGAAACTGAAAGTAAAACTCTCACAGCTTCACATTCTCTGGCAGCCATGAGGACCTTTGCCCCAGACCAGTTGCTCCTAAAGCAGCTGTAAACAATCCCAGAACCACGAGGAATCCAAAGTCTGATGCTCCCCTGGTTTAGATGCAGAGAACAGAAACGATCACAGATTGTTTCAGGACTTCAGCCAGACTGACGAGCAGTCACAGCTCAGTAGAGCTGTTCATGACCCTGAGTCAAATATTAGAGATGGATTGAACAAATTTATTTCTACAGTCCGTCTGGATCAGACTGGAGCAGAAGAAATGATGCATCTATAAAAATCCTCATGTCTGGGTGTGTGTCTTTGAGGGGGAAGGCCTGAGTACGGTAGAGGCCTCACTGTCTCTAGAACGGGTTTTAAAGGAGTGTTTGGGGAGAGCAGCTGGGGGAGCGGGAAGGTTTACTCTGGTGGGAAACAGGTGAGGAGCGTAGCTGTAGGACTCGGGCAGGATTACAGGGGAATGGACCTGGCTGCTTTGCTGCCTCCATGGAACCTCCATAGTTTTGGTTCTCATCCTGCTGAGCTCGTTCCCCCTGGCTCCTGGTGTACTATGCCTTCCAATTGAGCTGCATAGCTCTGATCCTGGTGAGGGTGGGAGCGTAGATCCTGGTTACCATGGTGAGGGTAGGACCATAGATCCTGGTTACCATAGTGACGGTAGGAACGTAGATCCTGGTTACCATGGTGAGGGTAGGAACATAGATCCTGGTTACCATGGTGAGGGTAGGAACGTAGATCCTGGTTACCATGGTGAGGGTAAAAACGTAGATCTTGGTTACCATGGTGAGGGTAGGAACGTAGATCCTGGTTACCATGGTGAGGGTAGGAACGTAGATCCTGGTTACCATGGTGAGGGTAGGAACGTAGATCCTGGTTACCATGGTGAGGGTTGGACCACAGATCCTGGTTACCATGGTGAGGGTAGGAACGTAGATCCTGGTTACCATGGTGAGGGTAGGAACGTAGATCCTGGTTACCATGGTGAGAGTAGGAACGTAGATCCTGGTTACCATGGTGAGGGTAGGAACGTAGATCCTGGTTACCATGGTGAGGGTAGGAACATGTAAAAACGTAGATCCTGGTTACCATGGTGAGGTTACGAACGTAGATCCTGGTTACCATGGTGAGGGTAGGAACGTAGATCCTGGTTACCATGGTGAGGGTTGGACCACAGATCCTGGTTACCACGGTGAGGATAGGAACATAGATCCTGGTTACCATGGTGAGGGTAGGAACGTTGATCCTGGTTACCATGGTGAGGGTAGGAACGTAGATCCTGGTTACCATGGTGAGAGTAGGAACGTAGATCCTGGTTACCATGGTGAGGGTAGGAACGTAGATCCTGGTTACCATGGTGAGGGTAGGAACATAGATCCTGGTTACCATGGTGACGGTAGGAACGTAGATCCTGGTTACCGTGGTGAGGGTAGGAACGTAGATCCTGGTTACCACGGTGAGGGTAGGAACGTAGATCCTGGTTACCATGGTGACGGTAGGAATGTAGATCCTGGTTACCATGGTGAGGGTAGGAACGTAGATCCTGGTTACCATGGTGACGGTAGGAACGTAGATCCTGGTTACCATGGTGAGGGTAGGAACGTAGATCCTGGTTACCACGGTGAGGGTAGGAACGTAGATCCTGGTTACCATGGTGAGGGTAGGAATGTAGATCCTGGTTACCATGGTGAGGGTAGGAATGTAGATCCTGGTTACCATGGTGAGGGTAGGAACGTAGATCCTGGTTACCACGGTGAGGGTAGGAACGTAGATCCTGGTTACCATGGTGAGGGTAGGAACGTAGATCCCGGTTACCTTTTGAACTCTGTTTAATATTTTTTTAAGTTTGACTAGGTAACATTCCTTTGTTTTTAAACCTGTGCCATGCCTTACAGCCTTTTAGAACCCTTTCTTTTAATACATATTATTTGTTGCCCTGCAGTTGGCACGCCCTCCTCCTTCTGTATCCTCATCATAACAAAACAAAAAGTAAAGTGGTGTTTATAGTGTGGAGACGTTGTATAATAGTCAGATTACATTCCTTGGCAACCATGAGGGTCTTTATCACGCACACACACATACACACACGCAAACATAGGGCCATCTTGGAGAGTATGGCTGCTCAACAGGACAGGAAATAAAACCAAACTGAACCCCTGTGTTTCATCTGTTTGGAGTCTTCTTTTGAAAGTCCTCTGACAGACTGATGGCATGAGAAAGTTTATGCCCGAATCTAAACAACCTGATGATTTAGTCTGGACTCCCTGTGACCGGCCTTGGCCAAGGCTGGTTATCTCACATCCCTTCAGAAGCTCCGCATGAAGCGACTAATCCACTACCTTCTTCTCCTTCCATCATTTCCCTCCAGGGGGCGCCACATCAAGTCAGTTTCTTCCATCTAACCCTATCTGCTGCATCTTCTTTGGTCACACCAACTATCTTCATGTCTTCCTTCACTGTATCCATGAACCTCCTCTTTGGTCTTCCTCTAGTCCTCTTTCCTGGTGGTTCCAAACCCAGCATCCTTCTTCTGATGTACTCTCTCTCTCTCCTCTGTACATGTCCAAACCATCTCAGTCTGACCTCTCTGACTTTCATACATCTCTGTTTCCTGTCTTTTCCTCAGTGACACTGTCTCTAGACCAATCAGCATGGCCGCTCTCACCACACTGTCTCTAGACCAATCAGCATGGCCGCTCTCACCACACTGTCTCTAGACCAATCAGCATAGCCGCTCTCACCACACTGTCTCTAGACCAAACAGCATGGCCACTCTCACCACACAGTCTCTAGACCAATCAGCATGGCCGCTCTCACCACACTGTCTCTAGACCAATCAGCATGGCCGCTCTCACCACACTGTCTCTAGACCAAACAGCATGGCCACTCTCACCACACAGTCTCTAGACCAATCAGCATGGCCGCTCTCACCACACTGTCTCTAGACCAATCAGCATGGCCGCTCTCACCACGCTGTCTCTAGACCAATCAGCACGGCCGCTCTCACCACGGTTTTGTACACTTTTCCTTTCATTTTAACTGAAACTCTTCTATCACACATCACACCTGATACTTTCCTCCACCCGTTGCCTGCACATGCTTCTTCACCTCTTTTCCACACTCTCCATTGCTCTGGACTGTTGATCCTAGATACTTAAAATCTTCCACCTTCTTTATCTCTTCTCCCTGTAACCTCACTTTTCCATTTGGATCCCTCTCATTCACACACATGTACTCTGTTTTACTCTGACTAATCTTCATTCTGATTCTTTCAGGTGCAGACCTCCACCAGACTGCTCCACCAATCCCTCCCCTCAAATCAACGCGTTCCTCAGCATGTTTATGTCTGTATATGTTTTTTTTATTTGCCCAGCTGTGCCCTCCCTTCCTGCTGTATCTTTATCTCTTCTACAGCGGTTATAATTTTCCAACAACAGGAACATGAATAAATAATAAAATGAGTTACACATTAATGTGATTGTATAAAGACATTTGTTTCTTTTTCATTTTTAGTCACAGATGTTAGACTTTGGTTGATCACATCGGTGTGTTTATAAAGGACGGTTTCTCCAGATTCGTACAGACTTTTTTTTCTTCACACCAGTAAGTTCTTTATTATTTGCAGACTTTATTTTTTAATGTAAAACTTGTGGATTTAATTTGTTAAAGAAGGACGTTTAAAACATAAATTTGATGGAAAACGTTTGATTTAATAAGTTTTTAATCAGTGTTTAATTTTTTTTTTTTTTTTTTTCAGAGTAAACAAAGCGACTTGAAGATGACAGGTAAGAAAAAAAAACATTTCAAATCAACTTTTTGAGTCTTCCGTTCGGTTGTCTTCCGCTCATCCAGGGCCGGGTCACGGAGGTAACAGTTTTAGACGAGAAGTCCAGGCTTCTCTTACCCCACCTGCATCCTTCAGCTCACCTGACGAGCTGGAAACTTAGAAACTTTACACTAGACTTCAGGAAACTGAAGTCTAGTTGCCTGAAGTCTCGTGTAAAGTCTAGTAAAGTTTCCACCATCAGTGATGGTTTGGGGTGCCATGTCATCTGCTGGTGTCGGTCCACTCTGTTTCCTGAGATCCGGGGTCAACGCAGCAGTCTACCAGCAGCTTTTAGAGCAATTCAATGCTTCCTGCTGCTGACCTGCTCTATGGAGATGGAGATTTCAAGTTCCAACAGGACTTGGCGCCTGCACACAGCGCAAAATCTACCCGTGCCTTGTTTACGGACCGTGGTATTTCTATTCTAAACCTGACCTTAGCTGCATAGAAAATCTGTGGGGTGAAAAGGAAGATGCAGAATGCCAGGCCCAAAAACGCAGAAGAGTTGAAGACCACTACAAGAGCAACCTGGGCTCTCATAACACCTGAGCAGTGCCAGAAACTCATCGATTCCATGCCACGCCGCATTAATGCAGTAATTGAGACAAAAGGAGCTCCAACCAAGTATTGAGTATTGTACATGCTCATAGTTTTCATTTTCAACATTTCTAGAAATCCCTTTTTTGTATTAGCCTTAAGTAATATTCTAATCTTGGATTTTCATTTGTTGTCTCTTCAAATCATCACACTTAAAAGAAACCAGTGGTGGAACGTAACAAAGTAAATGTACTTCGTTACTGTACTTAAGTAAAAAAATTAGGTATCTGTACTTTACTTAAGTAAAATTTAAGACCTGTACTTTTACTTTTACTTCACTACATTTTTAGAGTAAATATCTGTACTTTTACTTCGCTACTTTTTAAAAGTGTGTTTTACATTTTTTGTTACATTTTCGTTCAGGAATTTGAAAATTACACAGTTTTTTTTTTTATCGCATCTTGAAGCCGCATCGCTAAAATCAAAAGAAGCAGTTGATCGGGAGAAGAAGTCATGAATCGAGAAACATTTTCCATTCATTTAAAAACCAAACATCAAATCTAGTACAAATTAAAAAGAGTCAGAAGATTGTTGTTTGTTGTGTTTACTTCTAAATAAAAAGTTGAGCCATCATTACGCGAGGAGGGGCGGATCTAGAATTTTCCAAAGGCGGGTGGGGCTTTCACAAAACCAATATATAGTGACTGGGGGGCCTCTCCTCCCCCCCAAAACATTTAAAAAAATAAGTGTCATTTTCCTCCATTTTGGCGGCCCATTCATTGGCCCTTCTAGGGGATAGCTTGACTTGTCCTCTTTCCTTTTATTTTATTTATTTATTTTGTGGACCAAAAGAGGCGGGAGAGGGGGGGTCACACTCCTGCACAGTATTTATCCTGGTTACCATGGTGACACCCTATAGCACAACAAATAACATTTGAATTATGATCGAATACTTTTACTTTTTAACTTAAAAAGTACAATTTACACCAACTACTTTTGTACTTTTACTTAAGTAGATTTTTTTATTGGTACTTTTACTTTTACTTAAGTACAAAAAGTGAGTACTTCATCCACCACTGAAAGAAATCCACATTTGAATGCATCAGTCTGTGTGTAATGAATACATATAATGTACAAGTTACACCTTTTGACTGCAATTACTGAAATAAATCAAGTTTTTCATAATATTCTAATTTACTGGCTTTTACCTGTATCTTTGATCTCGTGTGATTTTTGTACATTATTATTTTCATTTTGTGTTCTGAACCGCTTAGTCCCTGACGGGTCGCGCAGGGTACTGGCGCTTATCCAGGCTGATTTAAAAGAGAGGCAGAGTACACCCCAAACAGGTCACCAGCCTGTTGCGGAGCCACACACACTCATCCCTGGGGGCAATTTCATTGCAGCCAATCAACCTAACATCTCAGACGGGAAACCCAGGCTTCTCTCTCCCCGGCTGCAGCCTCCAGCTCACCCGGAAGGATCCTGAGGTGTTCCCCAGCCAGCTGTGAGACATAGTCTCTCCAGCGGGTCCGGGGTCTTCCTCTGGGTCTCCTCCTCCCTCTTTTAAATATAAGATAAGACTCCTGTGTACCCCGTGTGGGTATGTATGGGCGCCGCCCCGGGTCCTCCCCCTTACTTCCCACCCTCCAAAATCATGCATTTTATGTTGATTAGCCGCTACCTAGGGAGGAGTGCGGGTCTGGTTGTGTATGTGTGTCCCTATAACAAACTGGCGACCTGTTCGGTATGTACCCTGCCTCTTGGCTTGAATCAACTGGGATAAGCTGGCAGCGTGGCACTCCCCGCAGTGGAATGAATGAATTTAGGAAATTAAGAATCAGGACAAAGTTAAGTGAGTTTACAGGGAGAAGAGATAAAGAAGGTGGAAGATTTTAAGTATCTAGGATCAACAGTCCAGAGCAATGGAGAGTGTGGAAAAGAGGTGAAGAAGCGTGTGCAGGCAGGCTGGAACGGGTGGAGGAAAGTATCAGGTGTGATGTGTGACAGAAGAGTAACCGTGGTGAGAGCGGCCATGCTGATTGGTCTAGAGACAGTGTGGTGAGAGTGGCCATGCTGATTGGCCTAGAGACAGTGTGGTGAGAGCGGCCATGCTGATTGGTTCTAGAGACAGTGTGGTGAGAGCGGCCATGCTGATTGGTCTAGAGACAGTGTGGTGAGAGTGGCCATGCTGATTGGTCTAGAGACAGTGTGGTGAGAGCGGCCATGCTGATTGGTCCAGAGACAGTGTGGTGAGAGCGGCCATGCTGATTGGTCTAGAGACAGTGTGGTGAGAGCGGCCATGCTGATTGGTCTAGAGACAGTGTGGTTAGAGCGGCCATGCTGATTGGTCTAGAGACAGTGTGGTGAGAGCGGCCATGCTGATTGGTCTAGAGACAGTGTGGTGAGAGCGGCCATGCTGATTGGTCTAGAGACAGTGTGGTGAGAGCGGCCATGCTGATTGGTCTAGAGACAGTAGCACTGAAGAAAAGACAGGAAGCAGAGATGTTTGTAGCAGAGATGAAGATGCTGAGGATCTCTCTGGGAGTGACCAGGATGGACAGGATCAGAGGAACAGCACATGTTAGAGGTTTTAAAGTCAGAGAGGTCAGACTGAGATGGTTTGGACATGTGCAGAGGAGAGAGAGAGAGTACATCAGAAGAAGGATGCTGGGTTTGGAACCACCAGGAAAGAGGACTAGAGGAAGACCAAAGAGGAGGTTCATGGATACAGTGAAAGAAGACATGAAGATAGTTGGTGTGACCGAAGAGGATGCAGGAGATAGGGTTAGATGGAAGAAACTGACTTGATGTAGCGCCCCCTAAAGGGAAACGCCGAAATAAGAAGAAGAAAATTATGAAAGTGGATAAAATATTTACCCGCTTTATCTCCTACCAAAAGTTTGGCAAGCAAATAAAACTGACTTTTTTTTCTTTTCAGCAAGAATAAAGGGCGACTGTGATGCCCAAGGCGTCGTGGGCATGATCGACACCTTTGATCGGCCCGGGAATGCTACTGCCAAGGGTCTGTATGCCGGGAAAAAGACATACGCTACCGGCTTTGAGAACGCACCGATGAAACGTGTTCCTAAAGCTGGAGCCGTCGCAGAAGCTGGTACGGGCCATGCTCGGGCTGAGTGGAGGTTTTTTGATGCAGAGGCCAAAGGTCCAAACGCCAGAGCAGCAGCATTTGCCAACGGAGGATCCTTAACCGCCGGTGCCGTTGCCATTGCTGAACTGGCCAGTGCTTCAGTCACTGCAGGTCCAGTGAAAGTTAAAGTGGGGTTGGCAGCAGACACCGGGGTTGAAGTCAGTCCAACACATGTTGAATTTAAAATTCTTGGAACAGGGATTTCTTTCGGTCGTAAAATGGGCATCTCTCTGTTTGGAAGTGAGGTGTCCTTCAAGTTATGGTAGCTTAGCTTGGGTTGGAATTTCTGGGACCGCACTAATTGGTTTAATTTTATTTTGAAAGTATTTGAAAGTATTTTGTAGAAATTGTGTGTCAGATGACTTTGACCTTGTCAGGACCCCCTCGCCTTCCAACAAAGAGAGCCCTAATCAGCTGTACATAGTCAGCCTGCTGCCTTTATGAAGACAATCACCCCAGACTTCTGTTATTATTTTAACTTTTGAAATCCTGAGTTAACCAGTTTATATGTGTTTGGTGGATCTGGAGAAGGCATTCGATCGTGTCCCTAGGGGACTCCTGTGGAGGGTGCTCCGGGAGTACGAAGTCTCAGAGCCCTTGGTACAGGCTGTCCGATCTTTGTACAACCGGAGCCAGAGCTTGGTCTGTATACCCGGCAGTATGTCGATTCATTTTCAGTGAGAGTTGGACTCCGCCAAGGCTGCCCTTTGTCACCGATTCTGTTCATCACCTTTATGGACAGAATATCAAGGTGCAGCCGAGGTGTTGGAGGGATCCGGTTTGGTGACCTCAGGATCGGATCTCTGCTTTTTGTGGATGATGTGGTTCTGTTGGTTTCATCGGACCGTGATCTCCGGATACAACACATCAGTGTCAGGATCAACTTTCTCCAACTAAACTTAGACCAAAATGAAATCAATGTCTTTGTCACAGAAACAAAAAGAAAGCGTCATCAGGTACCTTCAATCTCGCTCTCGAGAACCGACAAATCAAGTAAGAAATCTGGGGTTAATATTGGACACAGACTTGAACTTTAAGTTACATCAGCAGCCTTTTACCAGAGTCAGGACTAAACATGAACCATCTAGAACTCTGAGGACCTCTGGGACCGGCCTCCTGCTGGTGTCTAGAGTCAGGACTAAACATGAACCATCTAGAACTCTGAGGACCTCTGGGACTGGCCTCCTGCTGGTGTCTAGAGTCAGGACTAAACATGAACCATCTAGAACTCTGAGGACCTCGGGGACCGGCCTCCTGCTGGTGTCTAGAGTCAGGACTAAACATGAACCATCTAGAACTGTGAGGACCTCTGGGACCGGCCTCCTGCTGGTGTCTAGAGTCAGAACTAAACATGAACCATCTAGAACTGTGAGGACCTCTGGGACCGGCCTCCTGCTGGTGTCTAGAGTCAGGACTAAACATGAACCATCTAGAACTCTGAGGACCTCTGGGACCGGCCTCCTGCTGGTGTCTAGAGTCAGGACTAAACATGAACCATCTAGAACTGTGAGGACCTCTGGGACCGGCCTCCTGCTGGTGTCTAGAGTCAGGACTAAACATGAACCATCGAGAACTCTGAGGACCTCTGGGACCGGCCTCCTGCTCGTGTCTAGAGTCAGGACTAAACATGAACCATCTAGAACTCTGAGGGCCTCTGGGACCGGCCTCCTGCTGGTGTCTAGAGTCAGGACTAAACATGAACCATCTAGAACTCTGAGGACCTCTGGGACCGGCCTCCTGCTGGTGTCTAGAGTCAGGACTAAACATGAACCATCTAGAACTCTGAGGACCTCTGGGACCGGCCTCCTGCTGGTGTCTAGAGTCAGGACTAAACATGAACCATCTAGAACTCTGAGGACCTCTGGGACCGGCCTCCTGCTGGTGTCTAGAGTCAGGACTAAACATGAACCATCTAGAACTCTGAGGACCTCTGGGACTGGCCTCCTGCTGGTGTCTAGAGTCAGGACTAAACATGAACCATCTAGAACTCTGAGGACCTCTGGGACCGGCCTCCTGCTCGTGTCTAGAGTCAGGACTAAACATGAACCATCTAGAACTCTGAGGACCTCTGGGACCGGCCTCCTGCTGGTGTCTAGAGTCAGGACTAAACATGAACCATCTAGAACTCTGAGGACCTCTGGGACCGGCCTCCTGCTGGTGTCTAGAGTCAGGACTAAACATGAACCATCTAGAACTCTGAGGACCTCTGGGACCGGCCTCCTGCTGGTGTCTAGAGTCAGGACTAAACATGTAGAACATACTTACTGAGGCCCTGAGACAGACCGACACTGTCACGATGTTTAAACGTAGACTGAAATAACTTATGTTAAAGTTTTATATTTTTATAAACTTGATTTTTCTGATTTTTTTGGGAAGTTTCTTTAATTCGTAATAAAAACACAAAAATAATCAAAACTTAAATAAAGAAGTTTAAGAGAGATTTTAATGTGATGTTTTGCTGCCACCTTCTGGTTGAAAAAAAATCTGTTTCCAAAAAAATAAATCAGTGAAATGTTTACTTTTGGAATAAATAAGTTTGTCATAAAAACACATTTTAAAGTGATTTCCAGCTTAATATGAGGTCAGTTCCTGTGACCCCACATGTGATCCTCACAGCCAGCCCCACACCGCCCCCTTCAGCCCTGGTAGATTCTATCAAACCGAGAGGAGACCAAGAGGCAGACCCCAGACCCACTGGAGAGACTATGTCTCACAGCTGGACAGGGAACACCTCAGGATCTTGCTGGGTGAGATGGAGGATGCAACCAGGAGAGAAGCCTGGGTTTCCCGTCAGAGGCTGTTGCCCACGCGACCCAGCCCCAGATAAGTGTAAGACGACGGAACGGAAAGTCAAATCCTCCAAATTATAATAATAATAATATAATAAAAATTTTATTTGTAACGCACTTTATATCTCCAGTGGAGATCTCAAAGTTCTACAATGACCAAAAGAAACAACAAACAGCAAAATTAAATAAAACCACAACAAAAAACACTAAAAACTTTGTTGAAAAGCCTTTAGAAATAAAAATGTCTTCAGTCTTTTTTGTGGAGCCTTCAAGCTCTCGGGAAGATCGTTCCAGAGCCGTGGAGCAGCTGCCTGGAAGGCCCTGTCCCCCATAGAAAAGAGTTTGGTCCTTGGTTGATGCAGGCAGTAGGAGGAGGAGGAGAATTGCAGGTCTCAGACAGTGGTGTGGAGGGTTAGGAGTTCTTGGAGATAAACAGGTACAGTGCCGTGTATGCACTGATGGGTGAGGAGGCAGACCTTGTACTGAATTCTGTATTTAACGGGTAGCAAGTGGAGGGATTTGAGGATGGGGGTGATATGGTCATATTTGCGTCTCCTTATCAGGATCCGGGCAGCACAGTTCTGGATCTGCTGGAGCTTTTGTAAACCCCTGCATGGGATCCCTACAAGGAGGGCATTGCAGTAATCCAGCCTGGAGGAGATGAAAGCGTCATGTTTGGAAAGACATGGACGTAACTTAGCTGTATTTTTAAGATGGAGGAAGGAAACCTTGCAGAGATGGTGAATGTGGGAGTCAAAGGTGAGGTTAGAATCCATTTTGACTCCAAGGTTTTTTACAGAGGATGACAGAAGGATGCTGTGTCCAAAAATGGGGATACTACTGAGGGAAAGTGACTGGGTTTGGTGAGGCGTGCCGATGAGAATGGCCTCCGTTTTGCTGCTATTGAGTTGGAGAAAGTTTTCAGACATCCATGTCTTAATCTCCTCCAGGCAGACCGAAAGCACAGATGGCAGAGCTGAAAGTAGAGCAGTGTTCATTTTCATATACAGTTGTGTGTCGTCTGCATAAGAATGGAATGAAAGATTATGTTTATGGATTATTTGTCCAAGGGGAAGCATGTAAATAGTGAACAGGGTTGGACCGAGGACAGACCCTTGTAGCACTCCACAGCTGACTATACGTGGAAGTGATTTGCTCTGCCCCAAGGCCACAAACTCTGACCTGCCGGAGAGGTACGACTGGAACCAGTCAAGGGTGGTCCCAGTAAGGCCCACAACAGTGCGAAGTCTGTGGAGCAGGATGTTGTGGTCCACGGTGTCAAAAGCCGCTGACAAGTCCAGTAAGACGAGAAGAGACGGGGAGCCTTGGTCAGCTGTAATGAGCAGGTCGTTCATGACGCGAACCAGAGCAGTCTCTGTACTGTGTGCAGATCGGAAACCAGATCGAAATTTGTCAAAGATATTATGGGAATGAAGGTGATGATGAAGTTGGATTGCAACAACTTTTTCCAAGACTTTGGATAAGAACGGTAAGTCAGCTGATTGGAACGGGCTGGACATGTCACTGTTAAAGGACATCATTGACTGTGTGGTGATCCCAATCACCTATATCTACAACATGTCTTTACAATCAGGTGTATTTCCAGATGCAATGAAGAGGGCTAAAGTCATACCCATATACAAGTCTGGTGATAAACAAGAATTTACAAATTACAGACCCATTTCCATTTTATCTCAGTTTGCAAAAATATTGGAGAAATTATTCCACAAACGCTTATACAATTTTTTACAAAAACACAATCTGCTCTGTGAACAGCAATATGGTTTCAGACCCAAAAGGACCACCACCCTAGCATTGATAGACTTGGTTGAAAACATATCAACTGCTATTGATGAAAAACAATTTGCCATTGGTGTTTTTCTAGATTTAACAAAAGCTTTCGATACAGTCAACCATAAGGTATTACTGAAAAAACTGTGTCGATATGGTATCAGAGGTGTGGCATACCTATGGCTCAAAAGCTATTTAGAAAATCGATCTCAGTATGTCCACATTAATGGACATGATTCAGAGCTTCAGTCTGCTCCTTTCCAGACCTCATACATATTGTTTGCTTTTGTTTTTGTTTTGTAAGAAAATGATCAAATGTCTGGAAAAATAAAATAAACTACTACTACTAAGTTTGAAATAGGTCTACAGTGTGCAAGAATGTCGGGGTCCAGTGAGGGCTTTTTCAGATGGGGGTGTATAACCGCCGTTTTAAGGGCTGTAGGAACTTGGCCAGACTGTAGTGACTGGTTTATGATGGCAGTGATTAAAGGACTGATGGCTGTAATGTTGGATTTGAGTAGTGAAGTAGGCAGAGGATCCAGAGAGCATGTGGAGACATTTCATGATCTTCTCTACTTGTATCCGAGTAACATTTGAGAAAACAGAGAAGGTGTTTAATGTCTTTTGAGGAGTGATTTCAGAGAGAGGCTGGGTTGTTGTCGGAAGGTTGGACTGGATTGAGGCTACTTTATTTGCGAAAAAGTCCATAAACTTGTTGCACTGATCTGTACTGAGGTCCATGTGTGGATGTGAGGCAGATTTGAGCAAAAAATTGATTGTTTTGAATAAGTGTTTAGCATTACCAGAGATGCTCAAAATTTTATGGGAAAAATATTGGGACCTGGCTGAGGTGAGAGATCTAGAATAGGCCTTTTTTACACACGAACAAAAAATCACACCATTCCCTCAAAACTTTGCAGGAAATCCTTAAAACAGAGAAAAAAAGGAGGAATTTTCAGTGATTTTCTGGAAGATAAAAACTTTTCTCTGTTTTTTTCCCTTTTTGTTCAAGAAGGTAAAACTGACCCGGGGTCAGACGCTGCCCACCACAGCTTCTCAGGGAAGGATGGCCCGGTGGGTAAAACGACCATCCTGTTACTGGAAGGTTGCAGGTTCGATAACCGCCCAGAGTGCATGCCAATGTGTCCTTGAGCAAGACACCGAAACCCCAATTGCTTCTGATGATAGTGAAAAGAATTCCTTCACAACACCAAGAAACCAGATTTTTAAGTACCAGGAAACTAGAGCTCTGCTGGTTACGGTAAAGACCTGGCAGTGCCCTGATGTAGAACAGGAAAGACATCTGTTCCTGAGGTTTATGAATAGCTTTGTGCCACACCTACAAAAATCTTTTATAAATAAACATTTGTCTTGATTTATTCTGCGAGGAAAAGCCGGAAGAAAGCATGACAAGAGCTACTAGGAGGACTCCAAGCTAATCACCAGGAATTCTGGAATAACACGGGTAGGGTAGGAACGTAGATCCTGGTTACCATGGTGAGGGTAGGAACGTAGATCCTGGTTACCATGGTGAGGGTAGGAACATAGATCCTGGTTACCATGGTGAGGGTAGGAACGTAGATCCTGGTTACCATGGTGAGGGTAGGAACGTAGATCCTGGTTACCATGGTGAGGGTAGGAATGTAGATCCTGGTTACAATGGTGAGGGTAGGAACGTAGATCCTGGTTACCATGGTGAGGGTAGGAACGTAGATCCTGGTTACCATGGTGAGGGTAGGAATGTAGATCCTGGTTACCATGGTGAGGGTAGGAATGTAGATCCTGGTTACCATGGTGAGGGTAGGAATGTAGATCCTGGTTACCATGGTGAGGGTAGGAACGTAGATCCTGGTTACAATGGTGAGGGTAGGAACGTAGATCCTGGTTACCATGGTGAGGGTAGGAACGTAGATCCTGGTTACCATGGTGAGGGTAGGAACGTAGATCCTGGTTACCATGGTGAGGGAAGGACTGCAAGCTAATCACCAGGAATTCTGTCTTAGTTTGACCCACGGTAGATGAGCAAAAGATCAAGTGAAGAGCACTAGAGAAGAGAGATGCCACCGTTTGTTTTTAAAGGCTGTTTAAATGTCTAAAAGATCCACCATGGAGAATACAGACCAAAGGCAGAGCTCACACTTGGATCCTTCCGGGTGAGCTGGAGGATGCAGCCGGGATGAGAGAAGCCTGGGCTTCCCGTTTGAGGCCGTTGCCCCCGCGACCCGACCCCGGAACAAGCGGAAGATGACGGAACAGAATTTGTCGCAGGTAGTGATGCATAAAACCGCAAATCTCCGTTTTCGCACGTCCACACGCAAACTCAAAAACAGAGTTTTCCAAAATCTCCACTTTGGTCGGGTTTTCAAAAACACCGGTTTTGAGTAAAAAAAACTTTTCGTGTGGACGGTAAAACAGATAAAAATTTATGCGTTTTCAAAAATACCCGGCTACATGTGGACGGGGTCTGAAACTGCGCCTTTTAATACGGTGCGCCTTTTAGTCGTGAAAATACGGTATAAAGCAACTTTTTGTTGAAGCAGGTAGAATACTAGAGTAGGTAGAAAACAATAATAAATACAAGGATTCCAAGTGGGCTGTTGGAGCTACTGCTGTCGCAAACCTAACATATGCAATAAGCACATAAAAAAATGTGAATCAAAATACTTTATCAATCCCCAAAAGTGAGTTTGATGCTGCAGTGCTAACACCTTGACGCTTTCCGGTCCACTTACACGGTGTGAAACTTGGGGTCTGAACAGCTGAGTCCGGAGAATCAGGCTTCAGTAAAACACATTAAAAACTGGGCTCTCTCTATTCCCCCGAGGTCAGAGCAAGTGTGCCCAGTTCCTCCATCTTGCCAGTGAGCGATTGTATGTTTCCTTGACAACCGCATTGACACTGGGCTCAGGTGATTTAATAACTGCTTAATGCCAACTTTACTGGTTAAATATTAAAATTTGAGAAGTATATTTTCTGGTGAAAATCCTACAGAATTAAGTTCCTACTTATTTGTGGGATCGGTAAAGCTTCTTATAGAATTTTACCATCTATAGACTTTGAATTTTTCTATATAACAATTCTTCTTCTTCTATCGACATTTCCCTTCAGGGGGCGCCACAGCAAGTCAGCCTCTTCCATCTAACCCTATCTGCTGCATCTTCTTCAGTCACACCAACTATCTTCATGTCTTCCTTCACTGTATCCATGAACCTCCTCTTTGGTCTTCCTCTAGTCCTCTTTCCTGGTGGTTCCAAACCCAGCATCCTTCTTCTGATGTACTCTCTCTCTCTCTCTCCTCTGCACATGTCCAAACCATCTCAGTCTGACCTCTCTGACTTTAAAACCTCTAACATGTGCTGTTCCTCTGATCCTGTCCATCCTGGTCACTCCCAGAGAGATCCTCAGCATCTTCATCTCTGCTACAAACATCTCTGTTTCCTGTCTTTTTCTCAGTGACACTGTCTCTAGACCAATCAGCATGGCCGCTCTCACCACACTGTCTCTAGACCAATCAGCATGGCCGCTCTCACCACACTGTTTTTAGACCAATCAGCATGGCCGCTTTCACCACACTGTCTTTAGACCAATCAGCATGGCCGCTCTCACCACACTGTCTCTAGACCAATCAGCATGGCCGCTCTCACCACACTGTCTCTAGACCAATCAGCATGGCCGCTCTCACCATGGTTTTGGACACTTTCATTTTATCTGAAACTCTTCTATCACACATCACACCTGAAACTTTTCTCCACCCGTTCCAGCCAACATTATCTCAAGATCTTAAGAACTTTTTTTTCAGTAAAATGAAACCGAGTTTAGTGAAAAGTATTTTTTCACAACACCAGGAAACTACAGCTCTGCTGCTTACGGTAAAGACCTGGCAGTGCCCTGATGTAGAACAGGAAAGACATCTCCTCCTGAGGTGTATGAATAGCTGTCAAATCATCTACAAATTCACACAATCAAATCTTTATAAATAAAGATAAAGATCCAGCGTAAATGCTCTGAATTCCTGTCACCTTCCTGCTGTGAGGCCACTGTTCTAACCACTACACAACCATGCAGCTCAAAAAAAAGAAAGTAAAACACAAATTCCGATGCCCGTTAGTTGAAGTTAATTAAATACCTAACAGACTGTGCCCACCACATTTTTGTTAGCAATTTCACAGAAAAGGGGCGTGTTTGAACTCATACAGAATATAAAGCAGCTTTTTCTGCTGAACCATTCAGACTCCTTTGATTCTTCTCTGATCTTCTATCGTAAGTTAACCTTAAATATTATTTAAAATTGATCATTTTAACCTTTTGTGTTTTAATATTTCTTCTTTTTTTTGTTCTTTTTCTCAGAGTTAAAAAATCCAACTGATCATGCCAGGTAAGAAAAAGATGTTTTCACTATCAGCGCATGCGCAGGGGTTCTAGGACATTTCAGCCACGGACATTTGGGCCAAAAACCTATTTTATGTAGAAAATTGTGATATTTTATGTAAAAATTTTATCGTAAATAAACAGTTGCGCCCAGGTTGCAGTTCTTCAAATGTCCGTGGCTGAAATCTCCGAGTCACCGTGGCTCAAATAGCCTAGGTTGCAGTTTTTTGGCTCAAATGTCCGTGGCTGAAAAGACCGTTCACCATGCGCAGGCTATGTGTTAAAAAATGAAATAGTGTCAATAGAAGAGCTGTGACCACAGATAGAAACACAATCAGCACAGTGAGGACTAAACGGACCAGAACCAGGCGTGAACGGACATTTCGGCCATGGACATTTGGGCCGCGGTGACTAGGATGTTTGAGCCATGGGATAAAACTGACTAAAAGCAATCATTTTGTGTAATGCAACTGTTTTATTCAATTTCACAGGATACATTATCACAGAAATAGGGTCAGGATTAGGGTTATATTTTAAGAGAAAAGAAAAAAAAAATGGTTCGTGGCCCAAAAGTCCATCCCAAGTGGCCCACAAGGCCCAAATTGCAGTTTCTTGGCCCATATGTCCATGGCCGAAATGTCCTAGATTCGAACCAGGACGCTCGAGTTGTTAGAGGCAGGTTTAGGGAAGAACCGGTCCACCCCCTCAGGAAAAAAAGCAACGTTCAGAAAGAGAAGGCCGGTAAAAGAGGAAAATATTTACCTGCTTTACCTACGACAACAGTCTGACTGGCAATTTTAAAAAATAATTCAATCAATAAAACTGTCTTTTCTTTTTTTTTTTTCAGTAAGCGCAAATATTGATGCAGAAAGCGTCGTGGGCATGATTGACACCTTTGATCGGCCCGGGAATGCTTTCGCCAGGGGTCCATATGCCGAGACAAAGACATACGCTACCGGCTTTGAGAACGCACCGATGAAACGTATTCCTAAAGCTGGAGCCGTCGCAGAAGCTGGTACGGGCCAGGCTCGGGCTGAGTGGAGTTTTTTTGATGCAGAGGCCAAAGGTCCAAACGCCAGCGCAGCAGCCATTGCCAACGCGGGATCTTTGACTGCCAGTGCCTTCGCCAAAGCCGAGGTGGCCAGTGCTTCAGCCACTGCAGGTCCAGTGAAAGTTAAAGTGGGGTTGGCAGCAGACACCGGGGTTGAAGTCAGTCCAACACATGTTGAAGCTAAAGTTCTTGGAACAGGGATTTCTCTTGGTGATAAGACGAGCATCTCTCTGCTTGGTAATGAGGTGTCCTGCAGTCTGATGTAGCTCAGCTCATCGATCTGTAAAACCTGACCTGATGGTTAATGGTTTAATCATGAAGCTCCTTTAATCATAAAACAAAGAAAAAAATATTAACTCATGTTAAAGTTTTATTATTTTATAAACTTGATTTTACTGATTTTTTGTGGGAAGTTTCTTTAATTTGTAATAAAAGCACAAAAATGATCAAAACTTAAATAAAGAAGTTTTAAAGAGATTTTAATGTGATGTTTTGCTGCCATCTTCTGGTTGGAAAAAAATCTGTTTCCAAAAAATAAATCAGTGAAATGTTTACTTTTGGAATAAATAAGTTTGTCATAAAAACACATTTTAAAGTGATTTCCAGCTTAATATGAGGTCAGTTCCTGTGACCCCACATGTGATCCTCACAGCCAGCCCCACACCGCCCCCTTCAGCCCTGGTAGATTCTATCAAACCAGGAGGAGACCAAGAGGCAGACCCAGACCCACTGGAGAGACTATGTCTCACAGCTGGACAGAGAACACCTCAGGATCCTCCTGGGTGAGATGGAGGATGCAACCAGGAGAGAAGCCTGGGTTTCCCGTCAGAGGCTGTTGCCCACGCGCCCCAGCCCCAGAGACATAGTCTCTCCAGCGGGTCCAGGGTCTGCCCCTTGGTCTCCTCCCGGTGGGACGCGCCCGAAACACCTCGCCCATGAGGCGCTCGGGGGGCATCCTGACCAGATGCCCGAACCACCCCACCTGGCTCCTCTCGACCTGGAGGAGGAGCGGCTCGACACCGAGCTCCTCCCGGATGGCAGAGCTCCTCACCCGATCTCTGAGTGAGAGCCCAGCCACCCTGCGGAGGAAGCTCATTTCGGCCGCCTGCACCCGCGACCTCACCCTTTCGGTCACCATTCACAGCTGGTTACCATGGTGAAGGTAGGAATGTAGATCCTGGTGACCATGGTGAGGGTAGGAATGTAGATCCTGGTCACCATGGTGAGGGTTGGAACGTAGATCCTGGTTACCATGGTGAGGGTAGGAATGTAGATCCTGGTCACCATGGTGAGGGTAGGAACGTAGATCCTGGTTATCATGGTGAGGGTAGTAACGTAGATCCTGGTTACCATGGTGAGGGTAGGAACGTAGATCCTGGTTACCATGGTGAGGGTAGGAACATAGATCCTGGTTACCATGGTGAGGGTAGGAATGTAGATCCTGGTCACCATGGTGAGGGTTGGAACGTAGATCCTGGTTACCATGGTGAGGGTTGGAACGTAGATCCTGGTTATCATGGTGAGGGTAGGAACGTAGATCCTGGTTACCATGGTGAGGGTAGGAACATAGATCCTGGTTACCATGGTGAGGGTAGGAATGTAGATCCTGGTGACCATGGTGAGGGTAGGAATGTAGATCCTGGTGACCATGGTGAGGGTAGGAATGTAGATCCTGGTCACCATGGTGAGGGTAGGAACGTAGATCCTGGTGACCATGGTGAGGGTAGGAACATAGATCGACTTGTGAGAGCTTTTCTTTTCTTCATAATTTTTTAACACCTTCAGTGATTTGGGGGATAGATGTTACAGAAGCATGGACAGCCCGTCTACTTAATGCCTGCTCCACGTTCCCCTGGCATAAAACTCATGTCAGACGAACACCAGCACTGTTGTTTCTAAGGTTCATATGTGGGTCAGATCCTCCTTACATTCCTAAAGAGGCAAACATGTTACTCTCTGCCAAGTAATCAAGTGTTTTTTCCCCCTCCGCTGGCCTTCGTACTCCCCTTCTGTTCTTGGCTTCGGATACACGAGGCGTCACCCGTCCGTGTAAAGATAATTTACACGGAAGATCATTTTGAAATGTTTACTTAAATTATGGGTTGAGAGAAGCCTGGGCGTCCTGTCTGAGACTGTTGCCCCTGGCGACCCGGCCCCGGATAAACGAAAGACGTCAGAAAGGAACTTCAATAGTGCAGACTTTATTCAAATCTTATTGGCCGTCATTGTATGCAGCTCACTTCTGGTCCAGATGTTAGAAAAACGTTCTGCTCCGTCATCTTCCACTCATCCGGGGTCGGGTCGCAGGGGCAACAGCCTCAGAGGGAAGGCCCAGGCTTCTCTCACCCCGGCTGCATCCTCCATCTCACCCAGGAGGATCCTGAGGTGTTCCCTGTCCAGCTGTGAGACATAGTCTCTCCAGCAGGTCCAGGGTCTGCCACTTGGTCTCCTCCTGGTGGGACGTGCCTGAAACACCTCACCAGCGAGGCACTCGGGAGGCATCCTAATCAGATGCAAATGGAAGTCCCTAAAAAATCAAACTGAATCCAGATGCTGTGCCCACTTTGGGAGTTTGGAACCAGCCCAGCACTAACATGGGCACGTCAGGAAGGGTCGGAGCAGCTTTAAGAAACTGGCAGAAACATCTCGTTATAATAAACAAAACAAGCTCATAGAAACCGGTTCCGTGGTGGCCTCACAGCAAGAAGGTCAGGGTTTGAGGCCCACAGGAGGGGCGAGGTTTGAATAACTGGTCTTTCTGTGTGTAGTTTACATGTTCTACCTGTTTATGTGTGGGTTTTCTCCGTTTTCCTCCAAAAACATCCATGTTAGGTTATTTGGCTGATATGAAATTACCCCTAGAAATGAGTGTGTGTGGATGGTTTACGTGTGTGGATACAATTCAATCCCTCCCAAGGTCGCATGGGGTGGCACACGCGCACGCATACACACACACACACACACACACACACACACACACACACACACACACACACATTCCCTGGAGCAATTTCCTAGCAGCCAATCAACATGTATGTTTTTGGAGGAAACCAGAGAAAACCCACACATAAATGGGGAGAGCATGCAAACTCTACACAGAAAGACCAGTGTTTCAAGCCTTGTCCCGAGCATTTGGATGGTCCAGAAGAGGACTGGGAGAATGTCATATGGTCAGATGAAACCAAAATAGAACTTTTTGGTAACAACTCTACTCGTCGCGTTTGGAGGAGAAAGAACACCATACCTACTGTAAAGCATGGCGGTGGAAACATCATACTTTGGGGCTGTTTTTCAGCAAAGAGACCAGGACAACTGATCCGTGTAAAGGAAAGAATGAATGTGGCCATGAATCATCACATTTTGAGTGAAAATCTCCTTCCGTCAGCAAGGGCATTGAAGATGAAACGTGGCTGGGTCTTTCAGCATGACAATGATCCCAAACACACTGCCCGGGTAACGAAGGAGTGGCTTCATAAGAAGCATTTCAAGGTTCTGGAGTGGCCTAGCCCGTCTCCAGATCTCAGCCCTATAGAAAATCTTTGGAGGGAGTTGAAAGTCTGTGTTGCCCAGCAACAGCCCCAAAGCATCACTGCTCTAGAGGAGATCTGAATGGAGGAATGGATCAAAATAGCAGCAACAGTTTGTGAAAACCTTGTGAAGACTTACAGAAAATGTTTGACCTATGTCCTTGCCCACAAAGGGTATAAAACAAAGTTCTGAGATGAACTTTTGTTATTGACCAAATACTCATTTTCCACCATAATTTACAAAGAAATTCTTTAAAAATCAGACAATGTGATTTTCTGGATTTTTTTTTCTCATTTTGTCTCTCAGTGGGGCAAAAATGGTAGGAAAATAGATCCAAAAATTTTTTTTAGTGTCTTTAACATGCAAAATTTTCTAATTCAAAGGCATGATTGAGGTGTACCTATGATGAAAATTACAGGTCTCTCTCATCTTTTTAAGTAGGAGAACTAACACAATTGGTGGGAGACTAAATACTTTTTTGCCCCACTGTACGTCTAATGAAGCAATGACAATGAAAGCCTGGTCTCTGGTGATGCAGTCAGTAACTGGACACATCAGTTCTGCTCCTGTTATTCTATCAGCAGCCTTGATTCAAGTTAAACATTCAAGCTGCAAAAACAACAAAAATCCAGTTGTACAAACAAGCTGTCTGATTGGTTGGCACACGTTAATGTATCAGTTATTTTTTACCCCGACAGGCTTATCTGCCCAGTAACAGAACAGTTTAACTTTATCTCCCTCTCTAAAAACGGACATTCATTTCCTCTTTTTGTCAACGATCCCACCGCACGCATGTCCTGTGTGCAAAAAAAAAAAAAAACTTTGCAAGAAAGCTCTTGACTTTTTTAGCTCAACGGATGCGTCCACCAGGGGCGGATCCAGGATTTTCTAAAGGGGGGAGGGGGGATCTTTTTGTCCACGATCCCTCCGCACGCATGTCCTGTGTGTTCCGATCCGAGCTGTGAAAACCTCCAAAACTTTACTCCAAAAAGATTGAAGCACTTTTGTACTAAATGAAAGTCCACACATCACTTCTGAACTTCCATCATAGATTATTTACCCAGGTGGTTAGAGCTGGTTACGACCAGCTGCACATGCTCAGTGCGCTTAAAAATGACCATCCTCACTCAGGTTTGGAGTGCGTCGTTCATGTCTTGTTCATTCCGTCGTCTTCCACTATTCTAGTGCCGGATCGCAGGGGGCAACAGCATCAGACGGGAAACCCAGGCTTCTCTCACCCCGGCTGCATCCTCCATCTCACCCATGAGGATCCCGAGTCGTTCCCTGTCCAGCTGTGAGACATAGTCTCTCCAGCAGGTCCAGGGTCTGCCGCTTGGTCTCCTCTCGGTGGACGTGCCTGAAACACCTCACCAGTGAGGCACTCGCGGGCATCCTTACCAGATGCCCGAACCACCCCATCTGGCTTCTGTGGAGTGGCTCGACACTGAGTTCCTCCCAGATGGCGGAACTCCTCACACAATCTCTGATTGAGAGCCCAGCTAGCCTGCGGAGGAAGCTCATTTCGGCCACTTTTATCCGCAATATCATTCTTTCAGTCACCAACCACAGCTGGTTACCATGGTGAGGGTAGGAACGTAGATCCTGGTTACCATGGTGAGGGTAGGAACATAGATCCTGGTTACCATGGTGACGGTAGGAACATAGATCCTGGTTACCGTGGTGAGGGTAGGAACGTAGATCCTGGTTACCACGGTGAGGGTAGGAACGTAGATCCTGGTTACCATGGTGACGGTAGGAATGTAGATCCTGGTTACCATGGTGAGGGTAGGAACATAGATCCTGGTTACCATTGTGACGGTAGGAACAAAGATCCTGGTTACCATGGTGAGGGTAGGAATGTAGATCCTGGTTACCATGGTGAGGGTAGGAACGTAGATCCTGGTTACTATGGTGAGGGTAGGAACATAGATCCTGGTTACCATGGTAAGGGTAGGAACATAGATCCTGGTTACCATGGTGAGGGTAGGAACATAGATCCTGGTTACCATGGTGAGGGTAGGAACGTAGATCCTGGTTACCATGGTGAGGGTAGGAACATAGATCCTGGTTACCATGGTGAGGGTAGGAACGTAGATCCTGGTTACTATGGTGAGGGTAGGAACGTAGATCCTGGTTACCATGGTGAGGGTAGGAACATAGATCCTGGTTACCATGGTGAGGGTAGGAACATAGATCCTGGTTACCATGGTGAGGGTAGGAACGTAGATCACGGTTACCACGGTGAGGGTAGGAACGTAGATCCTGGTTACCACGGTAAGGGTAGAAACGTAGATCCTGGTTACCATGGTGAGGGTAGGAACATAGATCCTGGTTACCATGGTGAGGGTAGGAACAAAGATCCTGGTCTAGGGGCCCATTTTAATTTGCATGTTAACATTTTGCAGAATTTAAAGTGAATGTTTTTATTTTTGCAAAAAAAAAACACATTTAGACTAAAATCACTATTTTTTTGTCTTTCTTTTTTCTTCTATTTTCTTCAGGTAGTCCCTCATTATAATTGGTCTGTGATTCAAAGTAAAACTCTGAGGGTTTTTATCAGCAGACTGAAGAAAAAACAGGAAACAAAGAAACTTTAAAACAAAACTAAACCTTCTGTATCCTGTTTACAACGAAGGGCGGCTGCTTCTTTCCGGTCGTCTTGTTGACTCGTTTCTGAACTGTTATTGTAACTGAACTTATTCCAGTAACCAGAAACTGAAAGTAAAACTCTCACAGCTTCACATTCTCTGGCAGCCATGAGGACCTTTGCCCCAGACCAGTTGCTCCTAAAGCAGCTGTAAACAATCCCAGAACCACGAGGAATCCAAAGTCTGATGCTCCCCTGGTTTAGATGCAGAGAACAGAAACGATCACAGATTGTTTCAGGACTTCAGCCAGACTGACGAGCAGTCACAGCTCAGTAGAGCTGTTCATGACCCTGAGTCAAATATTAGAGATGGATTGAACAAATTTATTTCTACAGTCCGTCTGGATCAGACTGGAGCAGAAGAAATGATGCATCTATAAAAATCCTCATGTCTGGGTGTGTGTCTTTGAGGGGGAAGGCCTGAGTACGGTAGAGGCCTCACTGTCTCTAGAACGGGTTTTAAAGGAGTGTTTGGGGAGAGCAGCTGGGGGAGCGGGAAGGTTTACTCTGGTGGGAAACAGGTGAGGAGCGTAGCTGTAGGACTCGGGCAGGATTACAGGGGAATGGACCTGGCTGCTTTGCTGCCTCCATGGAACCTCCATAGTTTTGGTTCTCATCCTGCTGAGCTCGTTCCCCCTGGCTCCTGGTGTACTATGCCTTCCAATTGAGCTGCATAGCTCTGATCCTGGTGAGGGTGGGAGCGTAGATCCTGGTTACCATGGTGAGGGTAGGACCATAGATCCTGGTTACCATAGTGACGGTAGGAACGTAGATCCTGGTTACCATGGTGAGGGTAGGAACATAGATCCTGGTTACCATGGTGAGGGTAGGAACGTAGATCCTGGTTACCATGGTGAGGGTAAAAACGTAGATCCTGGTTACCATGGTGAGGGTAGGAACGTAGATCCTGGTTACCATGGTGAGGGTAGGAACGTAGATCCTGGTTACCATGGTGAGGGTAGGAACGTAGATCCTGGTTACCATGGTGAGGGTTGGACCACAGATCCTGGTTACCATGGTGAGGGTAGGAACGTAGATCCTGGTTACCATGGTGAGGGTAGGAACGTAGATCCTGGTTACCATGGTGAGAGTAGGAACGTAGATCCTGGTTACCATGGTGAGGGTAGGAACGTAGATCCTGGTTACCATGGTGAGGGTAGGAACATGTAAAAACGTAGATCCTGGTTACCATGGTGAGGTTACGAACGTAGATCCTGGTTACCATGGTGAGGGTAGGAACGTAGATCCTGGTTACCATGGTGAGGGTTGGACCACAGATCCTGGTTACCACGGTGAGGATAGGAACATAGATCCTGGTTACCATGGTGAGGGTAGGAACGTTGATCCTGGTTACCATGGTGAGGGTAGGAACGTAGATCCTGGTTACCATGGTGAGAGTAGGAACGTAGATCCTGGTTACCATGGTGAGGGTAGGAACGTAGATCCTGGTTACCATGGTGAGGGTAGGAACATAGATCCTGGTTACCATGGTGACGGTAGGAACGTAGATCCTGGTTACCGTGGTGAGGGTAGGAACGTAGATCCTGGTTACCACGGTGAGGGTAGGAACGTAGATCCTGGTTACCATGGTGACGGTAGGAACGTAGATCCTGGTTACCATGGTGAGGGTAGGAACGTAGATCCTGGTTACCACGGTGAGGGTAGGAACGTAGATCCTGGTTACCATGGTGAGGGTAGGAATGTAGATCCTGGTTACCATGGTGAGGGTAGGAATGTAGATCCTGGTTACCATGGTGAGGGTAGGAACGTAGATCCTGGTTACCACGGTGAGGGTAGGAACGTAGATCCTGGTTACCATGGTGAGGGTAGGAACGTAGATCCCGGTTACCTTTTGAACTCTGTTTAATATTTTTTTAAGTTTGACTAGGTAACATTCCTTTGTTTTTAAACCTGTGCCATGCCTTACAGCCTTTTAGAACCCTTTCTTTTAATACATATTATTTGTTGCCCTGCAGTTGGCACGCCCTCCTCCTTCTGTATCCTCATCATAACAAAACAAAAAGTAAAGTGGTGTTTATAGTGTGGAGACGTTGTATAATAGTCAGATTACATTCCTTGGCAACCATGAGGGTCTTTATCACGCACACACACATACACACACGCAAACATAGGGCCATCTTGGAGAGTATGGCTGCTCAACAGGACAGGAAATAAAACCAAACTGAACCCCTGTGTTTCATCTGTTTGGAGTCTTCTTTTGAAAGTCCTCTGACAGACTGATGGCATGAGAAAGTTTATGCCCGAATCTAAACAACCTGATGATTTAGTCTGGACTCCCTGTGACCGGCCTTGGCCAAGGCTGGTTATCTCACATCCCTTCAGAAGCTCCGCATGAAGCGACTAATCCACTACCTTCTTCTCCTTCCATCATTTCCCTCCAGGGGGCGCCACATCAAGTCAGTTTCTTCCATCTAACCCTATCTGCTGCATCTTCTTTGGTCACACCAACTATCTTCATGTCTTCCTTCACTGTATCCATGAACCTCCTCTTTGGTCTTCCTCTAGTCCTCTTTCCTGGTGGTTCCAAACCCAGCATCCTTCTTCTGATGTACTCTCTCTCTCTCCTCTGTACATGTCCAAACCATCTCAGTCTGACCTCTCTGACTTTCATACATCTCTGTTTCCTGTCTTTTCCTCAGTGACACTGTCTCTAGACCAATCAGCATGGCCGCTCTCACCACACTGTCTCTAGACCAATCAGCATGGCCGCTCTCACCACACTGTCTCTAGACCAATCAGCATAGCCGCTCTCACCACACTGTCTCTAGACCAAACAGCATGGCCACTCTCACCACACAGTCTCTAGACCAATCAGCATGGCCGCTCTCACCACACTGTCTCTAGACCAATCAGCATGGCCGCTCTCACCACACTGTCTCTAGACCAAACAGCATGGCCACTCTCACCACACAGTCTCTAGACCAATCAGCATGGCCGCTCTCACCACACTGTCTCTAGACCAATCAGCATGGCCGCTCTCACCACGCTGTCTCTAGACCAATCAGCACGGCCGCTCTCACCACGGTTTTGTACACTTTTCCTTTCATTTTAACTGAAACTCTTCTATCACACATCACACCTGATACTTTCCTCCACCCGTTGCCTGCACATGCTTCTTCACCTCTTTTCCACACTCTCCATTGCTCTGGACTGTTGATCCTAGATACTTAAAATCTTCCACCTTCTTTATCTCTTCTCCCTGTAACCTCACTTTTCCATTTGGATCCCTCTCATTCACACACATGTACTCTGTTTTACTCTGACTAATCTTCATTCTGATTCTTTCAGGTGCAGACCTCCACCAGACTGCTCCACCAATCCCTCCCCTCAAATCAACGCGTTCCTCAGCATGTTTATGTCTGTATATGTTTTTTTTATTTGCCCAGCTGTGCCCTCCCTTCCTGCTGTATCTTTATCTCTTCTACAGCGGTTATAATTTTCCAACAACAGGAACATGAATAAATAATAAAATGAGTTACACATTAATGTGATTGTATAAAGACATTTGTTTCTTTTTCATTTTTAGTCACAGATGTTGGACTTTGGTTGTTCACATCGGTGTGTTTATAAAGGACGGTTTCTCCAGATTCGTACAGACTTTTTTTTCTTCACACCAGTAAGTTCTTTATTATTTGCAGACTTTATTTTTTAATGTAAAACTTGTGGATTTAATTTGTTAAAGAAGGACGTTTAAAACATAAATTTGATGGAAAACGTTTGATTTAATAAGTTTTTAATCAGTGTTTAATTTTTTTTTTTTTTTTTTCAGAGTAAACAAAGCGACTTGAAGATGACAGGTAAGAAAAAAAAACATTTCAAATCAACTTTTTGAGTCTTCCGTTCGGTTGTCTTCCGCTCATCCAGGGCCGGGTCACGGAGGTAACAGTTTTAGACGAGAAGTCCAGGCTTCTCTTACCCCACCTGCATCCTTCAGCTCACCTGACGAGCTGGAAACTTAGAAACTTTACACTAGACTTCAGGAAACTGAAGTCTAGTTGCCTGAAGTCTCGTGTAAAGTCTAGTAAAGATTCCACCATCAGTGATGGTTTGGGGTGCCATGTCATCTGCTGGTGTCGGTCCACTCTGTTTCCTGAGATCCGGGGTCAACGCAGCAGTCTACCAGCAGCTTTTAGAGCAATTCAATGCTTCCTGCTGCTGACCTGCTCTATGGAGATGGAGATTTCAAGTTCCAACAGGACTTGGTGCCTGCACACAGCGCAAAATCTACCCGTGCCTTGTTTACGGACCGTGGTATTTCTATTCTAAACCTGACCTTAGCTGCATAGAAAATCTGTGGGGTATTGTGAAAAGGAAGATGCAGAATGCCAGGCCCAAAAACGCAGAAGAGTTGAAGACCACTACAAGAGCAACCTGGGCTCTCATAACACCTGAGCAGTGCCAGAAACTCATCGATTCCATGCCACGCCGCATTAATGCAGTAATTGAGACAAAAGGAGCTCCAACCAAGTATTGAGTATTGTACATGCTCATAGTTTTCATTTTCAAGATTTCTAGAAATCCCTTTTTTGTATTAGCCTTAAGTAATATTCTAATCTTGGATTTTCATTTGTTGTCTCTTCAAATCATCACACTTAAAAGAAACCAGTGGTGGAACGTAACGAAGTAAATGTACTTCGTTACTGTACTTAAGTAAAAAAATTGTGTATCTGTACTTTACTTCAGTAAAATTTAAGACCGGTACTTTTACTTTTACTTCACTACATTTTTAGAGTAAATATCTGAACTTTTACTTCACTACTTTTTAAAAGTGTGTTTTACATTTTTTGTTACATTTTCGTTCAGGAATTTGAAAAATACACAGTTTTTTTTTTTATCGCATCTTGAAGCCGCATCGCCAAAATCAAAAGAAGCAGTTGATCGGGAGAAGAAGTCATGAATCGAGAAACATTTTCCATTCATTTAAAAACCAAACATCAAATCTAGTACAAATTAAAAAGAGTCAGAAGATTGTTGTTCGTTGTGTTTACTTCTAAATAAAAAGTTGAGCCATCATTACGCGAGGAGGGGCGGATCTAGAATTTTCCAAAGGGGGGTGGGGCTTTCACAAAGCCAATATATAGTGACTGGGGGGCCTCTCCTCACCCCCAAAACATTTTAAAAAATAAGTGTCATTTTCCTCCATTTTGGTGCCCATTCACTGGCCCTTCTAGGGGATAGCTTGACTTGTCCCCTTTCCTTTTATTTTATTTATTTATTTTTTTTGTGGACCAAAAGAGGCGGGAGAGGGGGGGTCACACCCCTGCAGAGTATTTATCCTGGTTACCATGGTGACACCCTATAGCACAACAAATAACATTTGAATTATGATCGAATACTTTTACTTTTTAACTTAAAAAGTACAATTTACACCAAATACTTTTGTACTTTTACTTAAGTAGATTTTTTTATTGGTACTTTTACTTTTACTTAAATACAAAAAGTGAGTACTTCATCCACCACTGAAAGAAATCCACATTTGAATGCATCAGTCTGTGTGTAATGAATACATATAATGTACAAGTTACACCTTTTGACTGCAATTACTGAAATAAATCAAGTTTTTCATAATATTCTAATTTACTGGCTTTTACCTGTATCTTTGATCTCGTGTGATTTTTGTACATTATTATTTTCATTTTGTGTTCTGAACCGCTTAGTCCCTGACGGGTCGCGCAGGGTACTGGCGCTTATCCAGGCTGATTTAAAAGAGAGGCAGAGTACACCCCAAACAGGTCACCAGCCTGTTGCGGAGCCACACACACTCATCCCTGGGGGCAATTTCATAGCAGCCAATCAACCTAACATCTCAGACGGGAAACCCAGGCCTCTCTCTCCCCGGCTGCAGGCTCCAGCTCACCCGGAAGGATCTTGAGGTGTTCCCCAGCCAGCTGTGAGACATAGTCTCTCCAGCGGGTCCGGGGTCTTCCTCTGGGTCTCCTCCTCCCTCTTTTAAATATAAGATAAGACTCCTGTGTATCCCGTGTGGGTATGTATGGGCGCCGCCCCGGGTCCTCCCCCTTACTTCCCACCCTCCAAAATCATGCATTTTATGTTGATTAGCCGCTACCTAGGGAGGAGTGCGGGTCTGGTTGTGTATGTGTGTCCCTATAACAAACTGGCGACCTGTTCGGTATGTACCCTGCCTCTTGGCTTGAATCAACTGGGATAAGCTGGCAGCGTGGCACTCCCCGCAGTGGAATGAATGAATTTAGGAAATTAAGAATCAGGACAAAGTTAAGTGAGTTTACAGGGAGAAGAGATAAAGAAGGTGGAAGATTTTAAGTATCTAGGATCAACAGTCCAGAGCAATGGAGAGTGTGGAAAAGAGGTGAAGAAGCGTGTGCAGGCAGGCTGGAACGGGTGGAGGAAAGTATCAGGTGTGATGTGTGACAGAAGAGTAACCGTGGTGAGAGCGGCCATGCTGATTGGTCTAGAGACAGTGTGGTGAGAGTGGCCATGCTGATTGGTCTAGAGACAGTGTGGTGAGAGCGGCCATGCTGATTGGTTCTAGAGACAGTGTGGTGAGAGTGGCCATGCTGATTGGTCTAGAGCAGAGGTGTCAAGTAGCGAAGTAAGACTACTTCGTTACCTTACTCAAGTAGAAAATCTCGGTATCTTTACTTTAACGAAGTAATTATTTTTTTGTCTACTTTTTACTTTTACTCACTACTTTTTTATGCAATTATCTGTACTTTTACTTCGTTCATTTTATAAAAGGTAGTCGCTACTTTCTCCATTTTGTCACCGTTAAAAAGCCGCGACTGTTTGTCGGAGTTTTTTTTTTTTTTTATGAACCCTGAATGCATCAAACAAAGGAACAGATGAATGATTGGCTGACAGCTCCAGTCAATCATTACTTTGGGCCAAGTAGCCCCGCCCACAAACTTTTAAAGAGCAGGAACGTTAGTTTGCGTGTTTAAGACTTGTTGCGGGCTCGGAAATCAAAGTGTTTCTGATGCTGCAACACTGAACTTTGATTGAATTATCAGTTTTTTTAAAAAAACAACAGCAAAGAAATGTTTTATTATTATTATTTTCAATCTGCAGTTATTGTAAACGTCTTTGCTGAAAATGTTGTAGATGGTATTTTTATAAAAATAATTTTGATCTGTGACGCACTATTTTATCTTTAGAAACAAAGCTAATTGAACTGATTAATCCATAAATAGTAGTGGATGAAGTATTTGTGCTCAAAAGCATCCAAAATGTTATTGATTTGTTTATAAAGACTGACTGATGAGATTAAAACTACACATCGCTTAGATTTTGTATCATGTAGATGTTTGGGTTTACATTAAAAAAAAAAACAAAAACCTTATATGTACACATATAAGGTGTACATATACGTACATATCTACATATGTACAGTATATGTAGATATGTATGTATATAAATTTATATATACCGTCTCCTAAGTCCCGCCCCTACTGGTTTCTTTCTGGGTTTCTTAAAATCTCATTTCCCTGGTTATTTTTTCATTTTTACAGTTCTTAACATTTTAGAAAAAGAATCCAAGGATTTTGCCTCCTGTGTGTTTCCTTCACTCCCACTGCCTTACGAGTGCATGTAAAGGGTGTTATTTTGTCAATGGGCGTGGTTTTACTGGGTGTACGATATTTTTTGTAAAATACAATAATTTTACGTCATTAGTACGATAATCCAGCACCTCCCACCTGGCAACGCTGCCCAGGCTGTATGTGGCACTCCCATACTTACCAACTTGTTAAAGACTTTTCATTATTGCCTCAAAGAACTTTGAAAACTAGCTGCCTTCAAGGCTTGAAAAAGCCTTTTGGTCATTTTTATTTATTTATTTATTTATTTTTTTTACATTGAGTGTGTTTGTGTCTTGAAGTTGGTTAAATTAGGTGATGCAGAGTGAAGCTTGGTAGCTAAAGGGACGTTACATAATGCCCTGCTTATGTTAATACATTTGATTGTGTTCATTAATCGATTTCCAATAAAGATTATTAAGAAATAAATGTTTCTGATTCATAAAGTTTAACACCAAAACACTTTAATTTATTATCATATTTTCTGCTCCTTAAAGCATGTGATAATAGTTAAAAAATATGTTCATACGCTTTTGTTAACAATATTCCTTTTTTTTTTAAAATTACTTTTACTTTTCTACTTTAAGTAGTTTTAAAATAGGTTACTTTTTACTTTTACTTAAGTAGAAAACTTGAGTTGATACTTCTACTTTTACTAAAGTAGTTTTTTAACTCGGTATTTATACTTCTACTTGAGTAGAAAATGTTGGTACTTTTGACACCTCTGGTCTAGAGACAGTGTGGTGAGAGTGGCCATGCTGATTGGTCTAGAGACAGTGTGGTGAGAGCGGCCATGCTGATTGGTCCAGAGACAGTGTGGTGAGAGCGGCCATGCTGATTGGTCTAGAGACAGTGTGGTGAGAGCGGCCATGCTGATTGGTCTAGAGACAGTGTGGTTAGAGCGGCCATGCTGATTGGTCTAGAGACAGTGTGGTTAGAGCGGCCATGCTGATTGGTCTAGAGACAGTGTGGTGAGAGCGGCCATGCTGATTGGTCTAGAGACAGTGTGGTGAGAGCGGCCATGCTGATTGGTCTAGAGACAGTGTGGTGAGAGCGGCCATGCTGATTGGTCTAGAGACAGTGTGGTGAGAGCGGCCATGCTGATTGGTCTAGAGACAGTGTGGTGAGAGCAGCCATGCTGATTGGTCTAGAGACAGTGTGGTGAGAGCGGCCATGCTGATTGGTCTAGAGACAGTGTGGTGAGAGCGGCCATGCTGATTGGTCTAGAGACAGTGTGGTGAGAGCGGCCATGCTGATTGGTCTAGAGACAGTGTGGTGAGAGCGGCCATGCTGATTGGTCTAGAGACAGTGTGGTGAGAGCGGCCATGCCGATTGGTCTAGAGACAGTGTGGTGAGAGCGGCCATGCTGACTGGTCTAGAGACAGTAGCACTGAAGAAAAGACAGGAAGCAGAGATGTTTGTAGCAGAGATGAAGATGCTGAGGATCTCTCTGGGAGTGACCAGGATGGACAGGATCAGAGGAACAGCACATGTTAGAGGTTTTAAAGTCAGAGAGGTCAGACTGAGATGGTTTGGACATGTACAGAGGAGAGAGAGAGTGTACATCAGAAGAAGGATGCTGGGTTTGGAACCACCAGGAAAGAGGACTAGAGGAAGACCAAAGAGGAGGTTCATGGATACAGTGAAAGAAGACATGAAGATAGTTGGTGTGACCGAAGAGGATGCAGGAGATAGGGTTAGATGGAAGAAACTGACTTGATGTAGCGCCCCCTAAAGGGAAACGCCGAAATAAGAAGAAGAAAGTTATGAAAGTGGATAAAATATTTACCCGCTTTATCTCCTACCAAAAGTTTGGCAAGCAAATAAAACTGACTTTTTTTTCTTTTCAGCAAGAATAAAGGGCAACTGTGATGCCCAAGGCGTCGTGGGCATGATCGACACCTTTGATCGGCCCGGGAATGCTACTGCCAAGGGTCTGTATGCCGGGAAAAAGACATACGCTACCGGCTTTGAGAACGCACCGATGAAACGTGTTCCTAAAGCTGGAGCCTTCGCAGAAGCTGGTACGGGCCATGCTCGGGCTGAGTGGAGGTTTTTTGATGCAGAGGCCAAAGGTCCAAACGCCAGAGCAGCAGCATTTGCCAACGGAGGATCCTTAACCGCCGGTGCCGTTGCCATTGCTGAGCTGGTCAGTGCTTCAGTCACTGCAGGTCCAGTGAAAGTTAAAGTGGGGTTGGCAGCAGACACCGGGGTTGAAGTCAGTCCAACACATGTTGAATTTAAAATTCTTGGAACAGGGATTTCTTTCGGTCGTAAAATGGGCATCTCTCTGTTTGGAAGTGAGGTGTCCTTCAAGTTATGGTAGCTTAGCTTGGGTTGGAATATCTGGGACCGCACTAATTGGTTTAATTTTATTTTGAAAGTATTTGAAAGTATTTTGTAGAAATTGTGTGTCAGATGACTTTGACCTTGTCAGGACCCCCTCGCCTTCCAACAAAGAGAGCCCTAATCAGCTGTACATAGTCAGCCTGCTGCCTTTATGAAGACAATCACCCCAGACTTCTGTTATTATTTTAACTTTTGAAATCCTGAGTTAACCAGTTTATATGTGTTTGGTGGATCTGGAGAAGGCATTCGATCGTGTCCCTAGGGGACTCCTGTGGAGGGTGCTCCGGGAGTACGGAGTCTCAGAGCCCTTGGTACAGGCTGTCCGATCTTTGTACAACCGGAGCCAGAGCTTGGTCTGTATACCCGGCAGTATGTCGATTCATTTTCAGTGAGAGTTGGACTCCGCCAAGGCTGCCCTTTGTCACCGATTCTGTTCATCACCTTTATGGACAGAATATCAAGGTGCAGCCGAGGTGTTGGAGGGATCCGGTTTGGTGACCTCAGGATCGGATCTCTGCTTTTTGTGGATGATGTGGTTCTGTTGGTTTCATCGGACCGTGATCTCCAGCTCTCACTGGATCGATTTGCTGCCGAATGTGAAGCGGCCGGGATGGGAATTAGTGCCTCCAAATCTGAGACCCCCTGCAGGTCAGGGACAGGGTACTGCCCCAAGTGGAGGAGTTTAAGTATCTCGGGGTCTTGTTCACGAGTGGGGGAAAGATGGAGCGGGGGATCGACAGGCGGATTGGTGCGGCATCAGCAATAACTAGGACGCTGCATCGGTCCGTCGTGGTTTTAAAGAGAGAGCTGAGCTGAAAAACAAAGCTCTCGATTTACAAGTCGACCTAAGTTCCAACCCTCACCATGGTAACCAGCTGTGGGTGGTGACCGAAAGAATGAGATCGCGGGTACAAGCGGCCGAAATGAGCTTCCTCCGCAGGGTGGCTGAGCTCTCACTCAGAGATCGGGTGAGGAGCTCTGCCATCCGGGAGGAGCTCGTTGTCGAGCCGCTCCTCCTCCAGGTCGAGAGGAGCCATATGGGGTGGTTCGGGCATCTGGTCAGGATGCCCCCCGAGCGCCTCGTGGGCGAGGTGTTTTGGCCATGTCCCACCGGGAGGAGACCAAGGGGCAGACCCCGGACCCGCTGCAGAGACTATGTCTCACAGCTGTTAGGGCAGATCACAGCCAGTAATAATGTATCCTATCCCACTCAGATCGATGTGTCACTGACAGCAGGTGAACATGGACCACATGGATTCACTCTGTTACTGGATACAACACATCAGTGTCAGGATCAACTTTCTCCAACTAAACTTAGACCAAAATGAAATCAATGTCTTTGTCACAGAAACAAAAAGAAAGCGTCATCAGGTACCTTCAATCTCGCTCTCGAGAACCGACAAACCAAGTAAGAAATCTGGGGTTAATATTGGACTAAGACTTGAACTTTAAGTTACATCAGCAGCCTTTTACCAGAGTCAGGACTAAACATGAACCATCTAGAACTCTGAGGACCTCTGGGACCGGCCTCCTGCTGGTGTCTAGAGTCAGGACTAAACATGAACCATCTAGAACTCTGAGGACCTCTGGGACCGGCCTCCTGCTGGTGTCTAGAGTCAGGACTAAACATGAACCATCTAGAACTCTGAGGACCTCTGGGACCGGCCTCCTGCTGGTGTCTAGAGTCAGGACTAAACATGAACCATCTAGAACTCTGAGGACCTCTGGGACCGGCCTCCTGCTCGTGTCTAGAGTCAGGACTAAACATGAACCATCTAGAACTGTGAGGACCTCTGGGACCGGCCTCCTGCTGGTGTCTAGAGTCAGGACTAAACATGAACCATCTAGAACTGTGAGGACCTCTGGGACCGGCCTCCTGCTGGTGTCTAGAGTCAGGACTAAACATGAACCATCTAGAACTCTGAGGACCTCTGGGACCGGCCTCCCGCTGGTGCCTAGAGTCAGGACTAAACATGAACCATCTAGAACTCTGAGGACCTCTGGGACCGGCCTCCTGCTGGTGTCTAGAGTCAGGACTAAACATGAACCATCTAGAACTCTGAGGACCTCTGGGACCGGCCTCCTGCTCGTGTCTAGAGTCAGGACTAAACATGAACCATCTAGAACTCTGAGGACCTCTGGGACCGGCCTCCTGCTGGTGTCTAGAGTCAGGACTAAACATGAACCATCTAGAACTCTGAGGACCTCTGGGACCGGCCTCCTGCTGGTGTCTAGAGTCAGGACTAAACATGAACCATCTAGAACTCTGAGGACCTCTGGGACCGGCCTCCTGCTGGTGTCTAGAGTCAGGACTAAACATGAACCATCTAGAACTCTGAGGACCTCTGGGACCGGCCTCCTGCTGGTGTCTAGAGTCAGGACTAAACATGAACCATCTAGAACTCTGAGGACCTCTGGGACCGGCCTCCTGCTGGTGTCTAGAGTCAGGACTAAACATGAACCATCTAGAACTCTGAGGACCTCTGGGACTGGCCTCCTGCTGGTGTCTAGAGTCAGGACTAAACATGAACCATCTAGAACTCTGAGGACCTCTGGGACCGGCCTCCTGCTGGTGTCTAGAGTCAGGACTAAACATGAACCATCTAGAACTCTGAGGACCTCTGGGACCGGCCTCCTGCTCGTGTCTAGAGTCAGGACTAAACATGAACCATCTAGAACTCTGAGGACCTCTGGGACCGGCCTCCTGCTGGTGTCTAGAGTCAGGACTAAACATGAACCATCTAGAACTCTGAGGACCTCTGGGACCGGCCTCCTGCTGGTGTCTAGAGTCAGGACTAAACATGAACCATCTAGAACTCTGAGGACCTCTGGGACCGGCCTCCTGCTGGTGTCTAGAGTCAGGACTAAACATGTAGAACATACTTACTGAGGCCCTGAGACAGACCGACACTGTCACGATGTTTAAACGTAGACTGAAATAACTTATGTTAAAGTTTTATATTTTTATAAACTTGATTTTTCTGATTTTTTTGGGAAGTTTCTTTAATTCGTAATAAAAACACAAAAATAATCAAAACTTAAATAAAGAAGTTTAAAAGAGATTTTAATGTGATGTTTTGCTGCCATCTTCTGGTTGAAAAAAAATCTGTTTCCAAAAAAATAAATCAGTGAAATGTTTACTTTTGGAATAAATAAGTTTGTCATAAAAACACATTTTAAAGTGATTTCCAGCTTAATATGAGGTCAGTTCCTGTGACCCCACATGTGATCCTCACAGCCAGCCCCACACCGCCCCCTTCAGCCCTGGTAGATTCTATCAAACCGAGAGGAGACCAAGAGGCAGACCCCAGACCCACTGGAGAGACTATGTCTCACAGCTGGACAGGGAACACCTCAGGATCTTGCTGGGTGAGATGGAGGATGCAACCAGGAGAGAAGCCTGGGTTTCCCGTCAGAGGCTGTTGCCCACGCGACCCAGCCCCAGATAAGTGTAAGACGACGGAACGGAAAGTCAAATCCTCCAAATTATAATAATAATAATATAATAAAAATTTTATTTGTAACGCACTTTATATCTCCAGTGGAGATCTCAAAGTTCTACAATGACCAAAAGAAACAACAAACAGCAAAATTAAATAAAACCACAACAAAAAACACTAAAAACTTTGTTGAAAAGCCTTTAGAAATAAAAATGTCTTCAGTCTTTTTTGTGGAGCCTTCAAGCTCTCGGGAAGATCGTTCCAGAGCCGTGGAGCAGCTGCCTGGAAGGCCCTGTCCCCCATAGAAAAGAGTTTGGTCCTTGGTTGATGCAGGCAGTAGGAGGAGGAGGAGAATTGCAGGTCTCAGACAGTGGTGTGGAGGGTTAGGAGTTCTTGGAGATAAACAGGTACAGTGCCGTGTATGCACTGATGGGTGAGGAGGCAGACCTTGTACTGAATTCTGTATTTAACGGGTAGCAAGTGGAGGGATTTGAGGATGGGGGTGATATGGTCATATTTGCGTCTCCTTATCAGGATCCGGGCAGCACAGTTCTGGATCTGCTGGAGCTTTTGTAAACCCCTGCATGGGATCCCTACAAGGAGGGCATTGCAGTAATCCAGCCTGGAGGAGATGAAAGCGTCATGTTTGGAAAGACATGGACGTAACTTAGCTGTATTTTTAAGATGGAGGAAGGAAACCTTGCAGAGATGGTGAATGTGGGAGTCAAAGGTGAGGTTAGAATCCATTTTGACTCCAAGGTTTTTTACAGAGGATGACAGAAGGATGCTGTGTCCAAAAATGGGGATACTACTGAGGGAAAGTGACTGGGTTTGGTGAGGCGTGCCGATGAGAATGGCCTCCGTTTTGCTGCTATTGAGTTGGAGAAAGTTTTCAGACATCCATGTCTTAATCTCCTCCAGGCAGACCGAAAGCACAGATGGCAGAGCTGAAAGTAGAGCAGTGTTCATTTTCATATACAGTTGTGTGTCGTCTGCATAAGAATGGAATGAAAGATTATGTTTATGGATTATTTGTCCAAGGGGAAGCATGTAAATAGTGAACAGGGTTGGACCGAGGACAGACCCTTGTAGCACTCCACAGCTGACTATACGTGGAAGTGATTTGCTCTGCCCCAAGGCCACAAACTCTGACCTGCCGGAGAGGTACGACTGGAACCAGTCAAGGGTGGTCCCAGTAAGGCCCACAACAGTGCGAAGTCTGTGGAGCAGGATGTTATGGTCCACGGTGTCAAAAGCCGCTGACAAGTCCAGTAAGACGAGAAGAGACGGGGAGCCTTGGTCAGCTGTAATGAGCAGGTCGTTCATGACGCGAACCAGAGCAGTCTCTGTACTGTGTGCAGATCGGAAACCAGATCGAAATTTGTCAAAGATATTATGGGAATGAAGGTGATGATGAAGTTGGATTGCAACAACTTTTTCCAAGACTTTGGATAAGAACGGTAAGTCAGCTGATTGGAACGGGCTGGACATGTCACTGTTAAAGGACATCATTGACTGTGTGGTGATCCCAATCACCTATATCTACAACATGTCTTTACAATCAGGTGTATTTCCAGATGCAATGAAGAGGGCTAAAGTCATACCCATATACAAGTCTGGTGATAAACAAGAATTTACAAATTACAGACCCATTTCCATTTTATCTCAGTTTGCAAAAATATTGGAGAAATTATTCCACAAACGCTTATACAATTTTTTACAAAAACACAATCTGCTCTGTGAACAGCAATATGGTTTCAGACCCAAAAGGACCACCACCCTAGCATTGATAGACTTGGTTGAAAACATATCAACTGCTATTGATGAAAAACAATTTGCCATTGGTGTTTTTCTAGATTTAACAAAAGCTTTCGATACAGTCAACCATAAGGTATTACTGAAAAAACTGTGTCGATATGGTATCAGAGGTGTGGCATACCTATGGCTCAAAAGCTATTTAGAAAATCGATCTCAGTATGTCCACATTAATGGACATGATTCAGAGCTTCAGTCTGCTCCTTTCCAGACCTCATACATATTGTTTGCTTTTGTTTTTGTTTTGTAAGAAAATGATCAAATATCTGGAAAAATAAAATAAACTACTACTACTAAGTTTGAAATAGGTCTACAGTGTGCAAGAATGTCGGGGTCCAGTGAGGGCTTTTTCAGATGGGGGTGTATAACCGCCGTTTTAAGGGCTGTAGGAACTTGGCCAGACTGTAGTGACTGGTTTATGATGGCAGTGATTAAAGGACTGATGGCTGTAATGTTGGATTTGAGTAGTGAAGTAGGCAGAGGATCCAGAGAGCATGTGGAGACATTTCATGATCTTCTCTACTTGTATCCGAGTAACATTTGAGAAAACAGAGAAGGTGTTTAATGTCTTTTGAGGAGTGATTTCAGAGAGAGGCTGGGTTGTTGTCGGAAGGTTGGACTGGATTGAGGCTACTTTATTTGCGAAAAAGTCCATAAACTTGTTGCACTGATCTGTACTGAGGTCCATGTGTGGATGTGAGGCAGATTTGAGCAAAAAATTGATTGTTTTGAATAAGTGTTTAGCATTACCAGAGATGCTCAAAATTTTATGGGAAAAATATTGGGACCTGGCTGAGGTGAGAGATCTAGAATAGGCCTTTTTTACACACGAACAAAAAATCACACCATTCCCTCAAAACTTTGCAGGAAATCCTTAAAACAGAGAAAAAAAGGAGGAATTTTCAGTGATTTTCTGGAAGATAAAAACTTTTCTCTGTTTTTTTTCCCTTTTTGTTCAAGAAGGTAAAACTGACCCGGGGTCAGACGCTGCCCACCACAGCTTCTCAGGGAAGGATGGCCCGGTGGGTAAAACGACCATCCTGTTACTGGAAGGTTGCAGGTTCGATAACCGCCCAGAGTGCATGCCAATGTGTCCTTGAGCAAGACACCGAAACCCCAATTGCTTCTGATGATAGTGAAAAGAATTCCTTCACAACACCAAGAAACCAGATTTTTAAATACCAGGAAACTAGAGCTCTGCTGGTTACGGTAAAGACCTGGCAGTGCCCTGATGTAGAACAGGAAAGACATCTGTTCCTGAGGTTTATGAATAGCTTTGTGCCACACCTACAAAAATCTTTTATAAATAAACATTTGTCTTGATTTATTCTGCGAGGAAAAGCCGGAAGAAAGCATGACAAGAGCTACTAGGAGGACTCCAAGCTAATCACCAGGAATTCTGGAATAACACGGGTAGGGTAGGAACGTAGATCCTGGTTACCATGGTGAGGGTAGGAACGTAGATCCTGGTTACCATGGTGAGGGTAGGAACATAGATCCTGGTTACCATGGTGAGGGTAGGAACGTAGATCCTGGTTACCATGGTGAGGGTAGGAACGTAGATCCTGGTTACCATGGTGAGGGTAGGAATGTAGATCCTGGTTACAATGGTGAGGGTAGGAACGTAGATCCTGGTTACCATGGTGAGGGTAGGAACGTAGATCCTGGTTACCATGGTGAGGGTAGGAATGTAGATCCTGGTTACCATGGTGAGGGTAGGAATGTAGATCCTGGTTACCATGGTGAGGGTAGGAATGTAGATCCTGGTTACCATGGTGAGGGTAGGAACGTAGATCCTGGTTACAATGGTGAGGGTAGGAACGTAGATCCTGGTTACCATGGTGAGGGTAGGAACGTAGATCCTGGTTACCATGGTGAGGGTAGGAACGTAGATCCTGGTTACCATGGTGAGGGAAGGACTGCAAGCTAATCACCAGGAATTCTGTCTTAGTTTGACCCACGGTAGATGAGCAAAAGATCAAGTGAAGAGCACTAGAGAAGAGAGATGCCACCGTTTGTTTTTAAAGGCTGTTTAAATGTCTAAAAGATCCACCATGGAGAATACAGACCAAAGGCAGAGCTCACACTTGGATCCTTCCGGGTGAGCTGGAGGATGCAGCCGGGATGAGAGAAGCCTGGGCTTCCCGTTTGAGGCCGTTGCCCCCGCGACCCGACCCCGGAACAAGCGGAAGATGACGGAACAGAATTTGTCGCAGGTAGTGATGCATAAAACCGCAAATCTCCGTTTTCGCACGTCCACACGCAAACTCAAAAACAGAGTTTTCCAAAATCTCCACTTTGGTCGGGTTTTCAAAAACACCGGTTTTGAGTAAAAAAACTTTTCGTGTGGACGGTAAAACAGATAAAAATATATGCGTTTTCAAAAATACCCGGCTACATGTGGACGGGGTCTGAAACTGCGCCTTTTAATACGGTGCGCCTTTTAGTCGTGAAAATACGGTATAAAGCAACTTTTTGTTGAAGCAGGTAGAATACTAGAGTAGGTAGAAAACAATAATAAATACAAGGATTCCAAGTGGGCTGTTGGAGCTACTGCTGTCGCAAACCTAACATATGCAATAAGCACATAAAAAAATGTGAATCAAAATACTTTATCAATCCCCAAAAGTGAGTTTGATGCTGCAGTGCTAACACCTTGACGCTTTCCGGTCCACTTACACGGTGTGAAACTTGGGGTCTGAACAGCTGAGTCCGGAGAATCAGGCTTCAGTAAAACACATTAAAAACTGGGCTCTCTCTATTCCCCCGAGGTCAGAGCAAGTGTGCCCAGTTCCTCCATCTTGCCAGTGAGCGATTGTATGTTTCCTTGACAACCGCATTGACACTGGGCTCAGGTGATTTAATAACTGCTTAATGCCAACTTTACTGGTTAAATATTAAAATTTGAGAAGTATATTTTCTGGTGAAAATCCTACAGAATTAAGTTCCTACTTATTTGTGGGATCGGTAAAGCTTCTTATAGAATTTTACCATCTATAGACTTTGAATTTTTCTATATAACAATTCTTCTTCTTCTATCGACATTTCCCTTCAGGGGGCGCCACAGCAAGTCAGCCTCTTCCATCTAACCCTATCTGCTGCATCTTCTTCAGTCACACCAACTATCTTCATGTCTTCCTTCACTGTATCCATGAACCTCCTCTTTGGTCTTCCTCTAGTCCTCTTTCCTGGTGGTTCCAAACCCAGCATCCTTCTTCTGATGTACTCTCTCTCTCTCTCTCCTCTGCACATGTCCAAACCATCTCAGTCTGACCTCTCTGACTTTAAAACCTCTAACATGTGCTGTTCCTCTGATCCTGTCCATCCTGGTCACTCCCAGAGAGATCCTCAGCATCTTCATCTCTGCTACAAACATCTCTGTTTCCTGTCTTTTTCTCAGTGACACTGTCTCTAGACCAATCAGCATGGCCGCTCTCACCACACTGTCTCTAGACCAATCAGCATGGCCGCTCTCACCACACTGTTTTTAGACCAATCAGCATGGCCGCTTTCACCACACTGTCTTTAGACCAATCAGCATGGCCGCTCTCACCACACTGTCTCTAGACCAATCAGCATGGCCGCTCTCACCACACTGTCTCTAGACCAATCAGCATGGCCGCTCTCACCATGGTTTTGGACACTTTCATTTTATCTGAAACTCTTCTATCACACATCACACCTGAAACTTTTCTCCACCCGTTCCAGCCAACATTATCTCAAGATCTTAAGAACTTTTTTTTCAGTAAAATGAAACCGAGTTTAGTGAAAAGTATTTTTTCACAACACCAGGAAACTACAGCTCTGCTGCTTACGGTAAAGACCTGGCAGTGCCCTGATGTAGAACAGGAAAGACATCTCCTCCTGAGGTGTATGAATAGCTGTCAAATCATCTACAAATTCACACAATCAAATCTTTATAAATAAAGATAAAGATCCAGCGTAAATGCTCTGAATTCCTGTCACCTTCCTGCTGTGAGGCCACTGTTCTAACCACTACACAACCATGCAGCTCAAAAAAAGAAAGTAAAACACAAATTCCGATGCCCGTTAGTTGAAGTTAATTAAATACCTAACAGACTGTGCCCACCACATTTTTGTTAGCAATTTCACAGAAAAGGGGCGTGTTTGAACTCATACAGAATATAAAGCAGCTTTTTCTGCTGAACCATTCAGACTCCTTTGATTCTTCTCTGATCTTCTATCGTAAGTTAACCTTAAATATTATTTAAAATTGATCATTTTAACCTTTTGTGTTTTAATATTTCTTCTTTTTTTTGTTCTTTTTCTCAGAGTTAAAAAATCCAACTGATCATGCCAGGTAAGAAAAAGATGTTTTCACTATCAGCGCATGCGCAGGGGTTCTAGGACATTTCAGCCACGGACATTTGGGCCAAAAACCTATTTTATGTAGAAAATTGTGATATTTTATGTAAAAATTTTATCGTAAATAAACAGTTGCGCCCAGGTTGCAGTTCTTCAAATGTCCGTGGCTGAAATCTCCGAGTCACCGTGGCTCAAATAGCCTAGGTTGCAGTTTTTTGGCTCATATGTCCGTGGCTGAAAAGACCGTTCACCATGCGCAGGCTATGTGTTAAAAAATGAAATAGTGTCAATAGAAGAGCTGTGACCACAGATAGAAACACAATCAGCACAGTGAGGACTAAACGGACCAGAACCAGGCGTGAACGGACATTTCGGCCATGGACATTTGGGCCGCGGTGACTAGGATGTTTGAGCCATGGGATAAAACTGACTAAAAGCAATCATTTTGTGTAATGCAACTGTTTTATTCAATTTCACAGGATACATTATCACAGAAATAGGGTCAGGATTAGGGTTATATTTTAAGAGAAAAGAAAAAAAAAATGGTTCGTGGCCCAAAAGTCCATCCCAAGTGGCCCACAAGGCCCAAATTGCAGTTTCTTGGCCCATATGTCCATGGCCGAAATGTCCTAGATTCGAACCAGGACGCTCGAGTTGTTAGAGGCAGGTTTAGGGAAGAACCGGTCCACCCCCTCAGGAAAAAAAGCAACGTTCAGAAAGAGAAGGCCGGTAAAAGAGGAAAATATTTACCTGCTTTACCTACGACAACAGTCTGACTGGCAATTTTAAAAAATAATTCAATCAATAAAACTGTCTTTTCTTTTTTTTTTTTCAGTAAGCGCAAATATTGATGCAGAAAGCGTCGTGGGCATGATTGACACCTTTGATCGGCCCGGGAATGCTTTCGCCAGGGGTCCATATGCCGAGACAGAGACATACGCTACCGGCTTTGAGAACGCACCGATGAAACGTATTCCTAAAGCTGGAGCCGTCGCAGAAGCTGGTACGGGCCAGGCTCGGGCTGAGTGGAGTTTTTTTGATGCAGAGGCCAAAGGTCCAAACGCCAGCGCAGCAGCCATTGCCAACGCGGGATCTTTGACTGCCAGTGCCTTCGCCAAAGCCGAGGTGGCCAGTGCTTCAGCCACTGCAGGTCCAGTGAAAGTTAAAGTGGGGTTGGCAGCAGACACCGGGGTTGAAGTCAGTCCAACACATGTTGAAGCTAAAGTTCTTGGAACAGGGATTTCTCTTGGTGATAAGACGAGCATCTCTCTGCTTGGTAATGAGGTGTCCTGCAGTCTGATGTAGCTCAGCTCATCGATCTGTAAAACCTGACCTGATGGTTAATGGTTTAATCATGAAGCTCCTTTAATCATAAAACAAAGAAAAAAATATTAACTCATGTTAAAGTTTTATTATTTTATAAACTTGATTTTACTGATTTTTTGTGGGAAGTTTCTTTAATTTGTAATAAAAGCACAAAAATGATCAAAACTTAAATAAAGAAGTTTTAAAGAGATTTTAATGTGATGTTTTGCTGCCATCTTCTGGTTGGAAAAAAATCTGTTTCCAAAAAATAAATCAGTGAAATGTTTACTTTTGGAATAAATAAGTTTGTCATAAAAACACATTTTAAAGTGATTTCCAGCTTAATATGAGGTCAGTTCCTGTGACCCCACATGTGATCCTCACAGCCAGCCCCACACCGCCCCCTTCAGCCCTGGTAGATTCTATCAAACCAGGAGGAGACCAAGAGGCAGACCCAGACCCACTGGAGAGACTATGTCTCACAGCTGGACAGAGAACACCTCAGGATCCTCCTGGGTGAGATGGAGGATGCAACCAGGAGAGAAGCCTGGGTTTCCCGTCAGAGGCTGTTGCCCACGCGCCCCAGCCCCAGAGACATAGTCTCTCCAGCGGGTCCAGGGTCTGCCCCTTGGTCTCCTCCCGGTGGGACGCGCCCGAAACACCTCGCCCATGAGGCGCTCGGGGGGCATCCTGACCAGATGCCCGAACCACCCCACCTGGCTCCTCTCGACCTGGAGGAGGAGCGGCTCGACACCGAGCTCCTCCCGGATGGCAGAGCTCCTCACCCGATCTCTGAGTGAGAGCCCAGCCACCCTGCGGAGGAAGCTCATTTCGGCCGCCTGCACCCGCGACCTCACCCTTTCGGTCACCATTCACAGCTGGTTACCATGGTGAAGGTAGGAATGTAGATCCTGGTGACCATGGTGAGGGTAGGAATGTAGATCCTGGTCACCATGGTGAGGGTTGGAACGTAGATCCTGGTTACCATGGTGAGGGTAGGAATGTAGATCCTGGTCACCATGGTGAGGGTAGGAACGTAGATCCTGGTTATCATGGTGAGGGTAGGAATGTAGATCCTGGTCACCATGGTGAGGGTAGGAACGTAGATCCTGGTTACCATGGTGAGGGTTGGAACGTAGATCCTGGTTATCATGGTGAGGGTAGGAACGTAGATCCTGGTTACCATGGTGAGGGTAGGAACATAGATCCTGGTTACCATGGTGAGGGTAGGAATGTAGATCCTGGTGACCATGGTGAGGGTAGGAATGTAGATCCTGGTCACCATGGTGAGGGTTGGAACGTAGATCCTGGTTACCATGGTGAGGGTAGGAACGTAGATCCTGGTTACCATGGTGAGGGTAGGAACATAGATCCTGGTTACCATGGTGAGGGTAGGAATGTAGATCCTGGTGACCATGGTGAGGGTAGGAATGTAGATCCTGGTCACCATGGTGAGGGTTGGAACGTAGATCCTGGTTACCATGGTGAGGGTAGGAACGTAGATCGACTTGTAAATCGAGAGCTTTGCTTTTCAGCTCAGCTCTCTCTTTACCACGACGGACCGATGCAGCGTCCTAGTTATTGCTGATGCCACACCGATCCGCCTGTCGATCTCCCGCTCCATCCTTCCCCCACTCATGAACAAGACCCCGAGATACTTAAACTCCTCCACTTGGGGCAGGACCCTGCGCCTGACCCGCAGGGGGCGGAAGGGAAAGTCAAATCCTCCAAATTCACATACGAACAAAAAATCACACCATTCCCTCAAAATTTTGCAGAAAATTCTGAAAAGAGAGAAAAAAAGAGGAATTTTCAGTGATTTTCTGAAAGATAAAAACTTTTCCCTGGTTTTTTTTCCCCCTTTTTTGTTCAGACATATTTATTTTAATAGAACTCATTCCTTTAAACAGAAAGTAAAACTGACCCGGGGTCAGACGCTGCCCACCATAGCTTCTAGGGGAAGGGTGGCCCAGTGGCTAGGACGACCATCCTGTAACCGGAAGGTTGCAGGTTTGATAACCGCCCAGAGTGCATGCCAATGTGTCCTTGAGCAAGACACCGAAACCCCAATTGCTTCTGATGATAGTGAAAAGAATTCCTTCACAACACCAAGAAACCAGATTTTTAAGTACCAGGAAACTAGAGCTCTGCTGGTTACGGTAAAGACCTGGCAGTGCCCTGATGTAGAACAGGAAAGACATCTGTTCCTGAGGTTTATGAATAGCTTTGTGCCACACCTACAAAAATCTTTTATAAATAAACATTTGTCTTGATTTATTCTGCGAGGAAAAGCCGGAAGAAAGCATGACAAGAGCTACTAGGAGGACTCCAAGCTAATCACCAGGAATTCTGGAATAACACGGGTAGGGTAGGAACGTAGATCCTGGTTACCATGGTGAGGGTAGGAACGTAGATCCTGGTTACCATGGTGAGGGTAGGAACATAGATCCTGGTTACCATGGTGAGGGTAGGAACGTAGATCCTGGTTACCATGGTGAGGGTAGGAACGTAGATCCTGGTTACCATGGTGAGGGTAGGAATGTAGATCCTGGTTACCATGGTGAGGGTAGGAATGTAGATCCTGGTTACCATGGTGAGGGTAGGAATGTAGATCCTGGTTACCATGGTGAGGGTAGGAATGTAGATCCTGGTTACCATGGTGAGGGTAGGAATGTAGATCCTGGTTACCATGGTGAGGGTAGGAACGTAGATCCTGGTTACCATGGTGAGGGTAGGAACGTAGATCCTGGTTACCATGGTGAGGGTAGGAACGTAGATCCTGGTTACCATGGTGAGGGTAGGAACGTAGATCCTGGTTACCATGGTGAGGGAAGGACTGCAAGCTAATCACCAGGAATTCTGTCTTAGTTTGACCCACGGTAGATGAGCAAAAGATCAAGTGAAGAGCACTAGAGAAGAGAGATGCCACCGTTTGTTTTTAAAGGCTGTTTAAATGTCTAAAAGATCCACCATGGAGAATACAGACCAAAGGCAGAGCTCACACTTGGATCCTTCCGGGTGAGCTGGAGGATGCAGCCGGGATGAGAGAAGCCTGGGCTTCCCGTTTGAGGCCGTTGCCCCCGCGACCCGACCCCGGAACAAGCGGAAGATGACGGAACAGAATTTGTCGCAGGTAGTGATGCATAAAACCGCAAATCTCCGTTTTCGCACGTCCACACGCAAACTCAAAAACAGAGTTTTCCAAAATCTCCACTTTGGTCGGGTTTTCAAAAACACCGGTTTTGAGTAAAAAAAAACTTTTCGTGTGGACGGTAAAACAGATAAAAATATATGCGTTTTCAAAAATACCCGGCTACATGTGGACGGGGTCTGAAACTGCGCCTTTTAATACGGTGCGCCTTTTAGTCGTGAAAATACGGTATAAAGCAACTTTTTGTTGAAGCAGGTAGAATACTAGAGTAGGTAGAAAACAATAATAAATACAAGGATTCCAAGTGGGCTGTTGGAGCTACTGCTGTCGCAAACCTAACATATGCAATAAGCACATAAAAAAATGTGAATCAAAATACTTTATCAATCCCCAAAAGTGAGTTTGATGCTGCAGTGCTAACACCTTGACGCTTTCCGGTCCACTTACACGGTGTGAAACTTGGGGTCTGAACAGCTGAGTCCGGAGAATCAGGCTTCAGTAAAACACATTAAAAACTGGGCTCTCTCTATTCCCCCGAGGTCAGAGCAAGTGTGCCCAGTTCCTCCATCTTGCCAGTGAGCGATTGTATGTTTCCTTGACAACCACATTGACACTGGGCTCAGGTGATTTAATAACTGCTTAATGCCAACTTTACTGGTTAAATATTAAAATTTGAGAAGTATATTTTCTGGTGAAAATCCTACAGAATTAAGTTCCTACTTATTTGTGGGATCGGTAAAGCTTCTTATAGAATTTTACCATCTATAGACTTTGAATTTTTCTATATAACAATTCTTCTTCTTCTATCGACATTTCCCTTCAGGGGGCGCCACAGCAAGTCAGCCTCTTCCATCTAACCCTATCTGCTGCATCTTCTTCAGTCACACCAACTATCTTCATGTCTTCCTTCACTGTATCCATGAACCTCCTCTTTGGTCTTCCTCTAGTCCTCTTTCCTGGTGGTTCCAAACCCAGCATCCTTCTTCTGATGTACTCTCTCTCTCTCTCTCCTCTGCACATGTCCAAACCATCTCAGTCTGACCTCTCTGACTTTAAAACCTCTAACATGTGCTGTTCCTCTGATCCTGTCCATCCTGGTCACTCCCAGAGAGATCCTCAGCATCTTCATCTCTGCTACAAACATCTCTGTTTCCTGTCTTTTTCTCAGTGACACTGTCTCTAGACCAATCAGCATGGCCGCTCTCACCACACTGTCTCTAGACCAATCAGCATGGCCGCTCTCACCACACTGTTTTTAGACCAATCAGCATGGCCGCTTTCACCACACTGTCTTTAGACCAATCAGCATGGCCGCTCTCACCACACTGTCTCTAGACCAATCAGCATGGCCGCTCTCACCACACTGTCTCTAGACCAATCAGCATGGCCGCTCTCACCATGGTTTTGGACACTTTCATTTTATCTGAAACTCTTCTATCACACATCACACCTGAAACTTTTCTCCACCCGTTCCAGCCAACATTATCTCAAGATCTTAAGAACTTTTTTTTCAGTAAAATGAAACCGAGTTTAGTGAAAAGTATTTTTTCACAACACCAGGAAACTACAGCTCTGCTGCTTACGGTAAAGACCTGGCAGTGCCCTGATGTAGAACAGGAAAGACATCTCCTCCTGAGGTGTATGAATAGCTGTCAAATCATCTACAAATTCACACAATCAAATCTTTATAAATAAAGATAAAGATCCAGCGTAAATGCTCTGAATTCCTGTCACCTTCCTGCTGTGAGGCCACTGTTCTAACCACTACACAACCATGCAGCTCAAAAAAAGAAAGTAAAACACAAATTCCGATGCCCGTTAGTTGAAGTTAATTAAATACCTAACAGACTGTGCCCACCACATTTTTGTTAGCAATTTCACAGAAAAGGGGCGTGTTTGAACTCATACAGAATATAAAGCAGCTTTTTCTGCTGAACCATTCAGACTCCTTTGATTCTTCTCTGATCTTATATCGTAAGTTAACCTTAAATATTATTTAAAATTGATCATTTTAACCTTTTGTGTTTTAATATTTCTTCTTTTTTTTGTTCTTTTTCTCAGAGTTAAAAAATCCAACTGATCATGCCAGGTAAGAAAAAGATGTTTTCACTATCAGCGCATGCGCAGGGGTTCTAGGACATTTCAGCCACGGACATTTGGGCCAAAAACCTATTTTATGTAGAAAATTGTGATATTTTATGTAAAAATTTTATCGTAAATAAACAGTTGCGCCCAGGTTGCAGTTCTTCAAATGTCCGTGGCTGAAATCTCCGAGTCACCGTGGCTCAAATAGCCTAGGTTGCAGTTTTTTGGCTCATATGTCCGTGGCTGAAAAGACCGTTCACCATGCGCAGGCTATGTGTTAAAAAATGAAATAGTGTCAATAGAAGAGCTGTGACCACAGATAGAAACACAATCAGCACAGTGAGGACTAAACGGACCAGAACCAGGCGTGAACGGACATTTCGGCCATGGACATTTGGGCCGCGGTGACTAGGATGTTTGAGCCATGGGATAAAACTGACTAAAAGCAATCATTTTGTGTAATGCAACTGTTTTATTCAATTTCACAGGATACATTATCACAGAAATAGGGTCAGGATTAGGGTTATATTTTAAGAGAAAAGAAAAAAAAATGGTTCGTGGCCCAAAAGTCCATCCCAAGTGGCCCACAAGGCCCAAATTGCAGTTTCTTGGCCCATATGTCCATGGCCGAAATGTCCTAGATTCGAACCAGGACGCTCGAGTTGTTAGAGGCAGGTTTAGGGAAGAACCGGTCCACCCCCTCAGGAAAAAAAGCAACGTTCAGAAAGAGAAGGCCGGTAAAAGAGGAAAATATTTACCTGCTTTACCTACGACAACAGTCTGACTGGCAATTTTAAAAAATAATTCAATCAATAAAACTGTCTTTTCTTTTTTTTTTTTCAGTAAGCGCAAATATTGATGCAGAAAGCGTCGTGGGCATGATTGACACCTTTGATCGGCCCGGGAATGCTTTCGCCAGGGGTCCATATGCCGAGACAGAGACATACGCTACCGGCTTTGAGAACGCACCGATGAAACGTATTCCTAAAGCTGGAGCCGTCGCAGAAGCTGGTACGGGCCAGGCTCGGGCTGAGTGGAGTTTTTTTGATGCAGAGGCCAAAGGTCCAAACGCCAGCGCAGCAGCCATTGCCAACGCGGGATCTTTGACTGCCAGTGCCTTCGCCAAAGCCGAGGTGGCCAGTGCTTCAGCCTCTGCAGGTCCAGTGAAAGTTAAAGTGGGGTTGGCAGCAGACACCGGGGTTGAAGTCAGTCCAACACATGTTGAAGCTAAAGTTCTTGGAACAGGGATTTCTCTTGGTGATAAGACGAGCATCTCTCTGCTTGGTAATGAGGTGTCCTGCAGTCTGATGTAGCTCAGCTCATCGATCTGTAAAACCTGACCTGATGGTTAATGGTTTAATCATGAAGCTCCTTTAATCATAAAACAAAGAAAAAAATATTAACTCATGTTAAAGTTTTATTATTTTATAAACTTGATTTTACTGATTTTTTGTGGGAAGTTTCTTTAATTTGTAATAAAAGCACAAAAATGATCAAAACTTAAATAAAGAAGTTTTAAAGAGATTTTAATGTGATGTTTTGCTGCCATCTTCTGGTTGGAAAAAAATCTGTTTCCAAAAAATAAATCAGTGAAATGTTTACTTTTGGAATAAATAAGTTTGTCATAAAAACACATTTTAAAGTGATTTCCAGCTTAATATGAGGTCAGTTCCTGTGACCCCACATGTGATCCTCACAGCCAGCCCCACACCGCCCCCTTCAGCCCTGGTAGATTCTATCAAACCAGGAGGAGACCAAGAGGCAGACCCAGACCCACTGGAGAGACTATGTCTCACAGCTGGACAGAGAACACCTCAGGATCCTCCTGGGTGAGATGGAGGATGCAACCAGGAGAGAAGCCTGGGTTTCCCGTCAGAGGCTGTTGCCCACGCGCCCCAGCCCCAGAGACATAGTCTCTCCAGCGGGTCCGGGGTCTGCCCCTTGGTCTCCTCCCGGTGGGACGCGCCCGAAACACCTCACCCACGAGGCGCTCGGGGGGCATCCTGACCAGATGCCCGAACCACCCCACCTGGCTCCTCTCGACCTGGAGGAGGAGCGGCTCGACACCGAGCTCCTCCCGGATGGCAGAGCTCCTCACCCGATCTCTGAGTGAGAGCCCAGCCACCCTGCGGAGGAAGCTCATTTCGGCCGCCTGCACCCGCGACCTCACCCTTTCGGTCACCATTCACAGCTGGTTACCATGGTGAAGGTAGGAATGTAGATCCTGGTGACCATGGTGAGGGTAGGAATGTAGATCCTGGTCACCATGGTGAGGGTTGGAACGTAGATCCTGGTTACCATGGTGAGGGTAGGAATGTAGATCCTGGTCACCATGGTGAGGGTAGGAACGTAGATCCTGGTTATCATGGTGAGGGTAGTAACGTAGATCCTGGTTACCATGGTGAGGGTAGGAACGTAGATCCTGGTTACCATGGTGAGGGTAGGAACATAGATCCTGGTTACCATGGTGAGGGTAGGAATGTAGATCCTGGTCACCATGGTGAGGGTTGGAACGTAGATCCTGGTTACCATGGTGAGGGTTGGAACGTAGATCCTGGTTATCATGGTGAGGGTAGGAACGTAGATCCTGGTTACCATGGTGAGGGTAGGAACATAGATCCTGGTTACCATGGTGAGGGTAGGAATGTAGATCCTGGTGACCATGGTGAGGGTAGGAATGTAGATCCTGGTCACCATGGTGAGGGTTGGAACGTAGATCCTGGTTACCATGGTGAGGGTAGGAACGTAGATCCTGGTTACCATGGTGAGGGTAGGAACATAGATCCTGGTTACCATGGTGAGGGTAGGAATGTAGATCCTGGTGACCATGGTGAGGGTAGGAATGTAGATCCTGGTCACCATGGTGAGGGTTGGAACGTAGATCCTGGTTACCATGGTGAGGGTAGGAACGTAGATCGACTTGTAAATCGAGAGCTTTGCTTTTCAGGTCAGCTCTCTCTTTACCACGACGGACCGATGCAGCGTCCTAGTTATTGCTGATGCCACACCGATCCGCCTGTCGATCTCCCGCTCCATCCTTCCCCCACTCATGAACAAGACCCCGAGATACTTAAACTCCTCCACTTGGGGCAGGACCCTGCGCCTGACCCGCAGGGGGCGGAAGGGAAAGTCAAATCCTCCAAATTCACATACGAACAAAAAATCACACCATTCCCTCAAAATTTTGCAGAAAATTCTGAAAAGAGAGAAAAAAAGAGGAATTTTCAGTGATTTTCTGAAAGATAAAAACTTTTCCCTGGTTTTTTTTCCCCCTTTTTTGTTCAGACATATTTATTTTAATAGAACTCATTCCTTTAAACAGAAAGTAAAACTGACCCGGGGTCAGACGCTGCCCACCATAGCTTCTAGGGGAAGGGTGGCCCAGTGGCTAGGACGACCATCCTGTAACCGGAAGGTTGCAGGTTTGATAACCGCCCAGAGTGCATGCCAATGTGTCCTTGAGCAAGACACCGAAACCCCAATTGCTTCTGATGATAGTGAAAAGAATTCCTTCACAACACCAAGAAACCAGATTTTTAAGTACCAGGAAACTAGAGCTCTGCTGGTTACGGTAAAGACCTGGCAGTGCCCTGATGTAGAACAGGAAAGACATCTGTTCCTGAGGTTTATGAATAGCTTTGTGCCACACCTACAAAAATCTTTTATAAATAAACATTTGTCTTGATTTATTCTGCGAGGAAAAGCCGGAAGAAAGCATGACAAGAGCTACTAGGAGGACTCCAAGCCAATCACCAGGAATTCTGGAATAACACGGGTAGGGTAGGAACGTAGATCCTGGTTACCATGGTGAGGGTAGGAACGTAGATCCTGGTTACCATGGTGAGGGTAGGAATGTAGATCCTGGTTACCATGATGAGGGTAGGAACGTAGATCCTGGTTACCATGGTGAGGGTAGGAACGTAGATCCTGGTTACCATGGTGAGGGTAGGAATGTAGATCCTGGTTACCATGGTGAGGGTAGGAACGTAGATCCTGGTTACCATGGTGAGAGTAGGAACATAGATCCTGGTTACCATGGTGAGGGTAGGAACGTAGATCCTGGTTACCATGGTGAGGGTGGGAACGCAGATCCTGGTACCATGGGGAGGGTAGGAACGTAGATCCTGGTTACCATGGTGAGGGTAGGAACAGAGATCCTGGTTACCATGGTGAGGGTAGGAATGTAGATCCTGGTGACCATGGTGAGGGTAGGAATGTAGATCCTGGTCACCATGGTGAGGGTTGGAACGTAGATCCTGGTTACCATGGTGAGGGTAGGAACGTAGATCGACTTGTAAATCGAGAGCTTTGCTTTTCAGCTCAGCTCTCTCTTTACCACGACGGACCGATGCAGCGTCCTAGTTATTGCTGATGCCACACCGATCCGCCTGTCGATCTCCCGCTCCATCCTTCCCCCACTCATGAACAAGACCCCGAGATACTTAAACTCCTCCACTTGGGGCAGGACCCTGCGCCTGACCCGCAGGGGGCGGAAGGGAAAGTCAAATCCTCCAAATTCACATACGAACAAAAAATCACACCATTCCCTCAAAATTTTGCAGAAAATTCTGAAAAGAGAGAAAAAAAGAGGAATTTTCAGTGATTTTCTGAAAGATAAAAACTTTTCCCTGGTTTTTTTTCCCCCTTTTTTGTTCAGACATATTTATTTTAATAGAACTCATTCCTTTAAACAGAAAGTAAAACTGACCCGGGGTCAGACGCTGCCCACCATAGCTTCTAGGGGAAGGGTGGCCCAGTGGCTAGGACGACCATCCTGTAACCGGAAGGTTGCAGGTTTGATAACCGCCCAGAGTGCATGCCAATGTGTCCTTGAGCAAGACACCGAAACCCCAATTGCTTCTGATGATAGTGAAAAGAATTCCTTCACAACACCAAGAAACCAGATTTTTAAGTACCAGGAAACTAGAGCTCTGCTGGTTACGGTAAAGACCTGGCAGTGCCCTGATGTAGAACAGGAAAGACATCTGTTCCTGAGGTTTATGAATAGCTTTGTGCCACACCTACAAAAATCTTTTATAAATAAACATTTGTCTTGATTTATTCTGCGAGGAAAAGCCGGAAGAAAGCATGACAAGAGCTACTAGGAGGACTCCAAGCCAATCACCAGGAATTCTGGAATAACACGGGTAGGGTAGGAACGTAGATCCTGGTTACCATGGTGAGGGTAGGAACGTAGATCCTGGTTACCATGGTGAGGGTAGGAACGTAGATCCTGGTTACCATGGTGAGGGTAGGAATGTAGATCCTGGTTACCATGATGAGGGTAGGAACGTAGATCCTGGTTACCATGGTGAGGGTAGGAACGTAGATCCTGGTTACCATGGTGAGGGTAGGAATGTAGATCCTGGTTACCATGGTGAGGGTAGGAACGTAGATCCTGGTTACCATGGTGAGAGTAGGAACATAGATCCTGGTTACCATGGTGAGGGTAGGAACGTAGATCCTGGTTACCATGGTGAGGGTGGGAACGCAGATCCTGGTACCATGGTGAGGGTAGGAACGTAGATCCTGGTTACCATGGTGAGGGTAGGAACATAGATCCTGGTTACCATGGTGAGGGTAGGAACGTAGATCCTGGTTACCATGGTGAGGGTAGGAACGTAGATCCTGGTTACCATGGTGAGGGTAGGAACGTAGATCCTGGTAACTATGGTGAGGGTAGGAGCGTAGATCCTGGTTACCATGGTGAGGGTAGGAACGTAGATCCTGGTTACCATGATGAGGGTAGGAACGTACATCCTGGTTACCATGGTGAGGGTAGGAATGTAGATCCTGGTTACCATGGTGAGGATAGGAACATAGATAATGGTTACCATGGTGAGGGTAGGAAAGTAGATCCTGGTTACCATGGTGAGGATAGGAACATAGATAATGGTTACCATGGTGAGGGTAGGAACGTAGATCCTGGTTACCATGGTGAGGATAGGAACATAGATAATGGTTACCATGGTGAGGGTAGGAAAGTAGATCCTGGTTACCATGGTGAGGATAGGAACATAGATAATGGTTACCATGGTGAGAGTAGGAACGTAGATCGACTTCTAAAAGTTCTACACAAACATCGCCATTAAATATAAACGAACCTCAAATTAACCCCACCCTTTTATCGCTTTTTTACACACTGAACCGCTCTTGCTTCATTTGGAAGATCAAAGGAGCAGAAATAATCCCCGACTACGTGTGGACATGGCCTTTTAGACTGGTTGTGTTTGTTTTTCTAACTGGATTTGCTGTGTTTAACTGTTGTATTTTGCTATAGATTTTGTTTGTTTGTTTGTTTGTTTGTCTTTCCCACATATTTGGGTTGATTTAATTCTGGGGTTTTGTGACTATTTTATACTTCTTATTTGTTAAAATTAAGATTTGTGAATGTTTTGCATTGCTTGTTAGTATTTTTTTACGCCTAGACTTACCAAGCCATAGAGGTCGGGTGAAGGAGGAGGTGGGTGGCAGCCAACAACGAGGACCCTGGCGGTTAGATCCTTGTCTGCACAAGCTCTGGCGGGGAAGGAGCCCGACCTGGAGCGCGACATCGAGCAGTTCCGGCCGGATATAGTTGGACTCGCTTCGACGCAAAACTTGTTCTCTGGAACCAGGCCTCTTGACAGGGGCTGGACCGTGTTTCGGATTATTAGTCCTAAAAATTCGATGTAATTTATTTGTTCTATCTCTGTATCTCGAATAAGAATTTTTTTATTCACATTTATACTTTAAAAGGGTGGAATGCCCTCTGCAGGTCAGTGACAGGGTCCTGCACCAAGTGGAGGAGTCTAAGTATCTCGGGGTCTTGTTCACGAGTGGGGGAAGGATGGAGCGGGATATCGACAGGCGGATCGGTGCGGCATCAGCAATAACTAGGACGCTGCATCGGTCCGTCGTGGTAAAGAGAGAGCTGAGCCGAAAAGCAAAGCTCTCGATTTACAAGTCGATCTACGTTCCTACCCTCACCATGGTAACCAGGATCTATGTTCCTACCCTCACCATGGTAACCAGGATCTACGTTCCTACCCTCACCATGGTAACCAGGATCTACGTTCCTACCCTCACCATGGTAACCAGGATCTACGTTCCTACCCTCACCGTGGTAACCAGGATCTACGTTCCTACCCTCACCATGGTAACCAGGATCTACATTCCTACCCTCACCATGGTAACCAGGATCTACGTTCCTACCCTCACCGTGGTAACCAGGATCTACGTTCCTACCCTCACCGTGGTAACCAGGATCTACGTTCCTACCCTCACCATGGTAACCAGGATCTACGTTCCTACCCTCACCATGGTAACCAGGATCTACGTTCCTACCCTCACCATGGTAACCAGGATCTACGTTCCAACCCTCACCATGGTAACAAGGATCTACGTTCCTACCCTCACCATGGTAACCAGGATCTACGTTCCTACCCTCACCATGGTAACCAGGATCTACGTTCCTACCCTCACCATGGTAACCAGCTGTGGGTGGTGACCGAAAGAATGAGATCGCGGGTACAAGCGGCTGAAATGAGCTTCCTCCGCAGGGTGGCCGGGCTCTCACTCAGATATCGGGTGAGGAGCTCTGCCATCCGGGAGGAGCTTGGTGTCGAGCCGCTCCTCTTCCAGGTCGAGAGAAGCCAGATTGGGTGGTTCGGGCATCTGTTCAGGATGCCCCCTGAGCGCCTCGCGGGCGAGGTGTTTCGGGCACGTCCCACCGGGAGGAGACCAAGGGGCAGACCCCGGACCCACTGGAGAGACCATGTCTCACAGCTGGCCGGGGAACGACTTTGGATCCTTCCAGGTGAGCTGGAGGATGCAGCCGGGGTGAGAGAAGCCTGGGCTGCCCGTTTGAGGCTGTTGCCCCCGCGACCCGACCCTGGAACAAGCGGAAGATGACGAACCAACGAACATTTATACTACTATTTGCAAATATTATGAAATTTATTTTCTTTAAATAATTTTTTTGGATTAATTTAATTTGTTTGAATCAAACCAGTTTTTTTTAGATTTTTAGTTCTTTTTTTTTTTACCTCATCAAGTAATACCACCAAATCATGACTACAGCAAATTACCTCCGTGAAGCTGGCCGCACTAAAAAAAACAACAAAAAACCCCCCAAAAAATAAACCAAAACTATTTCAATCGTTTGTGCTGTAAAATTTTCTTGTGTGCTATTTTAGTTTTTTTTTAAAAGAGATTTACGATTCTTTTATCGGTCAATCTGAGGTCATCAATGTCTGTTAATGTTTTTTTTTAAATATATTCTTTGGAAACAGATTTTTTTCCGACCAGACAGTGGAAACAAAACATCACATTAAAATGTCTTTAAAACCTTTTTATTTCACGTTTTGGTCCTTTTTATTTGTAATGAAAGAAAATTCACACAAACAATAAAATTATAAAAAGTTAATTGAATATTTTTCTTCTTCTTCTCCTTCCAGCACTCTCCTTCAGGGGGCGCCACAGCAAGCCAGTTTCTTCCATCTAACCCTATCTGCTGCATTGCTAAGTTAATATTTTCTCTGTTTTATGATTAAAGGAGCTTGATTAAACCATTAACCAGCAGGTCAGGTTTAACAGATCGATGAGCTGAGCTACATCAGACTGCAGGACACCTCATTACCAAGCAGAGAGATGCCCGTCTTACTACCCAAAGAAATCCCTGTTCCAAGAACTTTAAATTCAACATGTGTTGGACTGACTTCAACCCCGGTGTCTGCTGCCAACCCCACTTTAACTTTCACTGGACCTGCAGTGGCTGAAGCACTGGCCACCTCGGCTCTGGCGATGGCACTGGCGGTCATTGGGGCTGCGTTGGCAACTGCTGCTGCGCTGGCGTTTGGACCTTTGGCCTCCGCATCAAAAATACCCCACACAGCTCGAGCCTGGCCCGTACCAGCTTCTGCGACGGCTCCAGCTTTAGGAATACGTTTCATCGGTGCGTTCTCTAAGCCGGTAGCGTATGTCTCTGTCTCGGCATATGGACCCCTGGCGAAAGCATTCCCGGGCCGATCAAAGGTGTCGAGGATGCTCAAAATGCCCTCTGAAGTAATTCTTGCTGAAAAAAAAAGAAAAGACAAGTTTTTTTTTTTGCTTGGCAGGTTAAACAGGGACGAATCAGGGTTTTGTAAAGGGGGGGACATTCCGTCATAGTCTATGGGTGGGCAAACTTTTTGGTTTGAGTTCTAACATTTGACCAGGGGGCCGGAACAGGATCAAACGGATGGCATGCTCGGGTAACTGACAGATTAGACCGATAGAATGGCGCGTTAGGTCTGAAATCCCGATGGCTTTCCGTAATTGGGCACAGTGTTCATTTTGACAGCGTGGGCATCACAGAGACACACACATTTTAATGGGAGCAGTGTTGTTGTTCTGTCATCCTCCGCTCATTTGGGGCCGGGTTGCACGGGCAACAGCCTCAGACGGGAAGCCCAGGCTTCTCTCATTCTGGCTGCATCCTCCAGCTCACCCTGGAGTATCCCGAGTCGTTCCCCAATCAGCTGGGAGACATACTGTACTCTCTCCAGCGGGTCCAGGGTCTGCCTCTTGGTCGCCTCCCGGTTGGATGTGCCCGAAACACCTCACCAGTGAGGCACTTGAGGGGCATCCTGACCAGATGCTCGAAACACCCCATCTGGCTCCTCTCAACCTGGAGGAGGAGCGGCTCGACACCGAGCTCCTCCCGGATGCAGAGCTCCTCACCTCACTTGTAAAAAAAACATTTACAAGGTTTATTCATTTAATTTCTTCAAGTTCGGCGGGCCGGATTAAAACGTTTAATGGGTCGCATGTGGCCCGCGTGCCGCAGTTAGCCCATGCCTGGTATAGACAAACCGAGCACCTGTGGTGCTTGCCAGTACAGAGGGGTCTGGGTGCGGGCATTACCCACCAGAACGTTCTAAAAAATGAGTAATTTTTCTTCATTCTTCTTCTTTCGGCATTTCCCTTCAGGGGGCGCCACAGCAAGTCAGTTTCTTCCATCTAACCCTATCTCCTGCATCCTCTTCAGTCACACCAACTATCTTCATGTCTTCCTTCACTGTATCCATGAACCTCCTCTTTGGTCTTCCTCTAGTCCTCTTTCCTGGTGGTTCCAAACCCAGCATCCTTCTTCTGATGTATTCTCTCTCTCTCCTCTGCACATGTCCAAACCATCTCAGTCTGACCTCTCTGACTTTAAAACCTCTAACATGTGCTGTTCCTCTGATCCTGTCCATCCTAGTCACTCCCAGAGAGATCCTCAGCATCTTCATCTTTGCTACAAACATCTCTGTTTCCTGTCTTTGACAGAGGTGTCAAGTAACGAAGTAAGACTACTTCGTTACCTTACTCAAGTAGAAAATCTTGGTATCTTTACTTTAACGAAGTAATTATTTTTTTGTCTACTTTTTACTTTTACTCACTACTTTTTTATGCAATTATCTGTACTTTTACTTCGTTCATTTTATAAAAAGTAGTCGCTACTTTCGCCATTTTGTCACCGTTAAAATGTCGCGACTGTTTGTCGGAGTTTTTTTTTTTTTTATGAACCCTGAATGCATCAAACAAAGGAACAGATGAATGATTGGCTGAAAGGTCCAGTCAATCATTACTTTGGGGCGAGTAGCCCCGCCCACAAACTTTTAAAGAGCAGGGACGTCAATTTCCGTGTTTGAGACTCGGGCTCGGAAATCAAAGTGTTTCTGATGCTGCAACACTGAACTTTGATTGAATTATCAGTTTTTTTAAAAAAAACAACAGCAAAGAAATGTTTTTTTTTATTATTATTTTCAGTCTGCGGTTATTGTAAACGTCTTTGCTGAAAATGTTGTAGATGGTATTTTTATAAAAATAACTTTGATCTGTGACGCACTATTTTATCTTTAGAAACAAAGCTAATTGAACAAATTAATCCATAAATAGTAGTGGATGAAGTAATTGTGCTTAAAAGCATCCAAAATGTTATTGATTAGTTTATAAAGACTGACTGAGGAGATTAAAACTACACATCGCTTAGATTTTGTATCATGTAGATGTTTGGGTTAACATTAAAAAAACCTTATATGTACACATGTATATGTAGATATGTATATATATATATTTATATATACCGTCTCCTAAGTCCCGCCCCTACTGGTTTTTTTAAAATCTTATTTCCCTGGTTATTTTTTCATTTTTACAGTTCTTAAAATTTTAGAAAAAGAATTCTAGGATTTTGCCTCCTGTGTGTTTCCATCACTCCCACTGCCTTACGAGTGCATGTAAAGGGTGTGATTTTGTCAATGGGCGTGGTTTTACTGGGTGTACGATATTTTTTGTAAAATACAATAATTTTACGTCATTAGTACGATAATCCAGCACCTCCCACCTGGCAACGCTGGTTCCAGGTGTCACGCAGGCTGTATGTGGCACTCCCAAAGACTATTCAGTATTGCCTCAAAGAACGTTGAAAACTAGCTGCCTTCAAGGCTTGAAAAAGCCTTTTGGTCATTTTTTTTTCATTTATTTATTTATTTTTTTACATTGAGTGTGTTTGTGTCTTGAAGTTGGTTAAATTAGGTGATGCAGAGTGAAGCTTGATAGCTGAAGGGACGTTACATAATGCCCTGCTTATGATAATACATTTGATTGTGTTCATTAATCGATTTCCAATAAAGATTATTAAGAAATAAATGTTTCTGATTCATAAAGTTTAACACCAAAACACTTTCATTTATTATCATATTTTCTGCTCCTTAAAGCATGTGATAATAGTTAAAAAATATGTTCACACGCTTTTGTTAACAATATTCCTTTTTTTCTGAAAATTACTTTTACTTTTTTTACTTTAAGTAGTTTTAAAATAGGTTACTTTTTACTTTTACTTAAGTAGAAAACTTGAGTTGATACTTCTACTTTTACTAAAGTAGTTTTTTAACTCGGTATCTATACTTCTACTTGAGTAGAAAATGTTGGTACTTTTGACACCTCTGGTCTTTGAATCAGTGACACTGTCTCTAGACCAATCAGCATGGCCAGTCTCACCACACTGTCTCTAGACCAATCAGCATGGCCGCTCTCACCACACTGTCTCTAGACCAATCAGCATGGCCGCTCTCACCACACTGTCTCTAGACCAATCAGCATGGCCGCTCTCACCACACTGTCTCTAGACCAATCAGCATGGTCGCTCTCACCACACTGTCTCTAGCCTCTTAACTTCCACTGACCCGCCCACGGTACGTTTGTGGGTTTTTGGTTTTTTTTTCACTCATAAAGACACTTAATCTTAGTTCAATTCCACTAAGTTGTACCTCATTTTAAAGCTAAGACTTTCAAGAAAACGATCATAGCATCCATTCTTATGTTTTCACTAGTTTCAAGAAGAAATAGCTAACTATCCGCAAACAAAATCAAACTGTTTAGAGCGCATTTCTCACCTATGATCCAGTCGTAATGGGCTCAGACAGGTTCAATCTTCATCTGATTGGTCTCATTTTGTCCGTAACAATCCACAGAATAACTATATAAAATTGTATTTTCTCAAAAGTAAACCAGTTTGGAGAAAAAGTCCAGAAAACGTGATTTTTTTTTCTGCGAAAAATCGTAGCAGTCACGTTCCAATCTCCATAGTAACTGCCAAGCTGTGTTTTTAACTTCATCCTGGGTATGTTTATTTTCTTAACGAAGTTATCTACAAAATGAGAGCTTTCGCAAAATATTCCGATAAAGGGTTTGTTTTTTACAAGGCTTTGAATGAATCAAGCGCTCCTCGTTCAGCTAACAGCACTGCTAGCATGTTAGCTTCTAGCGGGCTAACGACGTCACTTAAAAATATATGATTAGCCAATAAAGAAAGCTGATACTTCCACCTTCAAAACGAGGGGATTGGTTCAAAACCGGACCAATAGAATCGCGTGTTATTCAACTGCGTAACGGAAATTTTATCAAAACAAACGGCGCCATTTTTGTGCGTCATGACGCGAATGAGGAGCAGACACTGAGTGAGTGAGGTGATCACAGATTGAAAGATTTTTTAGTTTATTTTCAACTTATTTTTTTAGCAAACTATATTTCTGGGGTTTTGGAACATATTTTTTATCCGAAAATTTTTTATTGTGCATAATTTTTATGAAAAAAAAATTATAATTACAGCAAAAATTATGTAAATAAAAAAAATAATAAAAAAAAAAAAAAAAAAGGAAAAAAAAAAGATCTGTGGGAGGTTTTTAAAGTCACAGAAACACTAATATGCATTTTTTATGACTAAAAAGGTGATAAAATGGCAAAAATTCAATTTGTTGCTTGTTCAGATTAGACATTTTTATACTAAAAGGTATATAAATCAAAAACTTTTGTACCTAGAGATCTGAAACTTTACACAGTTGTTGTCAACAAGATTTTTGTCATACAAATGGAAGGAATTATGCCTACTAAGAAGTATGTCTTGGCTAGGGACATTGGAAAATGAAAAAAATTAGGCGAGGCTAAAATTCTACAATTTTTTTTATGTTTGAACTACTGTAGGATAGGCTCTGAAATTCTGACACTCTCCATGTACATATCTACAGAAACTAGAAGGTCTAAGCTTTATTTTGATGTAAAGTACAAGCATGTGACTTGAAAGATGCTGCTGTAATAAGCAATGGCATTTGGGTATGTCCAACTATTGTGCACAGCCCGAAAATAGGTGGGTGTTAAGAGGCTAGACCAATCAGCATGGCCGCTCTCACCACACAGTCTCTAGACCAATCAGCATGGCCGCTCTCACCACACTGTCTCTAGACCAATCAGCATGGCCGCTCTCACCACACTGTCTCTAGACCAATCAGCATGGCCGCTCTCACCACACTGTCTCTAGACCAATCAGCATGGCCGCTCTCACCACACTGTCTCTAGACCAATCAGCATGGCCGCTCTCACCACACTGTCTCTAGACCAATCAGCATGGCCGCTATCACCACGGTTTTCTACACTTTTCCTTTCATTTTAGCTGAAACTCTTCTACCACACATCAGACCTTATACTTTCCTCCACCCGTTCCAGCCTGCTTGAACATGCTTCTTCACCTCTTTTCCACACTCTCCATTGCTCTGGACTGTTGATCCTAGATACTTAAAATCTTCCACCTTCTTTATCTCTTCTCCCTGTAACCTCACTTTTCCATTTGGATCTCTCTCATTCACACACGTACTCTGTTTTACTCTGACTAATCTTCAAACCTCCACCTCTCCAGCTTTTCCTCCCCCTCTTCCCTCCTCTCACTACAGATCACAATGTCATCTGCAAACATCATTGTCCATGGGGATTCCTGTCTGACCTCGTCTGTCAGCCTGTCCATCACCATAGCAAACAGCAAAGGACTCAGAGTAGATCCTTGGTGCAGTCCCACCCCCACACTGAACTCCTCTGTCACACCTACAGCACACCTCACCACTGTCTTACAGCCCTCATACATGTCCTGCACCGCTCTAACATACTTCTCTGTCACACCAGACTTCCTCATACAATACCATAGTTCTTCTCTAGGTATCCTGATCTACAAAGACACAGTGCAGCTCCCTCTGGCCTTCTCTGTACTTCTCTATCAGCATCCTCAAGAAAAATACTGCATCTGTAGTGCTCCATACTGCTGCTCACAAAGTCATTTTTCTGCATCGTGGGGCATATTTTGCCCAAAGTTTTAAAGTAGTAAGAACACTTTTTTTTGTGGACCAAAAAGGGAGTCGTGCGCCCCATGCCCACGCCATGGATCCGCCCCAGGTAAATATTTTCCCATTTTACCACCTTTTTCTTTCTGAACGTTACTTTTTTCCTGAGAGGGTGGACGGGCTCTTCCCTAAACCTGGCTCTAACATCTCGGGCGTTAGAGACACAGTCCTCACTGTGTCATTTTTTAACACATCGCCTGCGCATGCGCTGATAGTGAAAACATCTTTTTCTTACCTGACATGATCAGTTGGATTTTTTAACTCTGAGAAAAAGAACAAAAAAGAAGAAACATTAAAACACAAAAAGTTAAATTATCAATTTTAAATAATATTTAAGGTTAACTTACGATAGAAGATCAGAGAAGAATCAAAGGAGTCTGAATGGTTCAGCAGAAAAAGCTGCTTTATGTTCTGTATGAGTTCAAACCCTCCTCTTTTAGATCAGAGTCCAGCCTTCCTGACAAAGCAAGCTGGTAAACATGTTTTTTTAATGAGTGGTGGGCAGCGTCTGACCACCTAAAAGCCCTCTGATCAGTTTTACTTTCTGTTTACAGGAACTGAGATCCATTCAAAGAAGCATGTTTGGAAAAAAAAGAAAATTTCCCCTTTTGGAAAAGTCCCTGAAATTCCTCCTCTTTTCTTTGTTTTCTCTGTTTTCGGGATTACTGGTCAAGTTTTGAGGGAATGGTGTGAGTTACCCTCACCATGGTAACCAGGATCTACGTTCTTACCCTCACCATGGTAACAAAGATCTACGTTCTTACCCTCACCATGGTAACCAGGATCTATGTTCCTTCCCTCACCATGGTAACTAGGATCTACGTTCTTACCCTCACCATGGTAACCAAGATCTACGTTCTTACCCTCACCATGGTAACCGGGATCTACGTTCCTACCCTCACCGTGGTAACCAGGATCTATGTTCCTTCCCTCACCATGGTAACTAGGATCTACGTTCCTACCCTCACCATGGTAACCAGGATCTATGTTACCACCCTCACCATGGTAACCAGGATCTACGTTCCTACCCTCACCGTGGTAACCAGGATCTACATTTCTACCCTCACCATGGTCACCAGCTTTGGGTGGTGACCGAAAGAATGTGATCGCAGTTACAAGCGGCCGAAATGAGCTTCCTACGAAGGGTGGCTGGGCTCTCACTCAGAGATCGGATGAGGAGCTCTGACATCGGGGAGGAGCTCCTTTTCGTGCCGCTCCTCCTCCAGGTCGAGAGGAGCCAGATGGGGTGGTTCGGGCATCTGGTCAGGATGCCCCCCAAGCGCCTCGCTGGTGAGGTGTTTTGGGCACGTCCCACCGGGAGAAGACCAAGAGGCAGACCTCAGACCCGCTGGAGAGACTATGTCTCACAGCTGGCCAGGGAACGACTCAGGATCCTTCCGGGTGAGCTGGAGGATGCAGCTGGGGTGAGAGAAGCCTGGGCTTCCCGTCTGAGGATGTTGCCCCTGTAACCCGGCCCCGGATAAGCGGAAGACGACAGAACGGACAGTATTTTAAAATAAAAAAGTTGATCCATCATTACACGGGGTATTTATCCTGGTTACCATGGTGACACCCTACAGCACAAAAAATAACATGTGAATTATGGTCAAATACTTTTTACTTAAAAAGTAAAATTTACACCACTTACTTTTGTACTTTTACTTAAGTAGATTTTTTTTATTGGAACTTTTACTTTTACTTAAGTACATAAAGTGAGTATTTCATCCACCACTGGGTTTAAAAAATGTAAATACATCTCAACAAATACATGTTTTAACATTTTGTAAAATGGAGGATGAAGTAATGAAGTAAACTCCTTCAGCTGGCTCTGGTGCTGCTGACTATGCCTTGCCCACACGAGCTGCTGTGATGTGGAAGGAGGAAGACCCAAATTCAAGACAAAAACAGGATTTATTAACAGAAGTCAGGTCAGTCTGTAGGACAGAGTGCTAAGGATTAACTCAGGATCCAAATATTCAAATGATATTGTTGTTGTTTCTATGATGAAATTAATATTTTACTTAGATTTTAGAAACTCTTATGTATTGTTTAGATATTAGTTATTATTCTTTACTTATACACGAATGACTTTGTGTTTCTTTTGTGCTTTTATTTTGATTTATTCTTTATGTTGAAATGTTGGAATGTTCTTTGTAAGATATCAAATGTTTTTGTGTGATCATTTTAAGATGTCAAACATTTTAGTGATTCTTTATTGTGTCTAAACTCATGTAACTACATCTGATGGAAGGGAGGGGTTGACCAATGGAGGTCAATGGTCAGTTTATTCTTTGGTGTCGCAAAGCTTAGATAGTGTCAGAGAGAGAGGGATATTAGAGCTAGAAGCACCTGCCTCTACGACATGACGACACACATTGTATAAAAACTCTGCTGTGACCTTGACAGATCGGTTTTTGATCGGAGGTTCGGATCGCAAGATCTGGAAGGGACTTAGTGTTGTGGTAGGGGAAGGGATGGTGGAAAGATGAGCACCCAAATGCAGGACTTAAAGTTTATTTCTTAAATCAGGAAAGTCTGTAAAGAAAAACATAATTAACTTAAGATTTTCAAAAGTCCAAGTACCGTATTTTCCGCCCTATAAGGCGCACTGCATTATAAGGCGCTACAATAAAGGCTGTTCATCTTTGTCCTCTAACTGTAGCCATCTCGCTTTGTTCCACGGAAACTCTGTTTAGTCTTGTTTACTTGGCGCAGCGCATCCTCTTGCTTCCTCCACTTCCTCATTCATTTTAGCATTCAGTTTAACATTCATTGATGTTAAACTCTCTCGCTGCGGCCAGAGGTAAGATCTTAAGATCCTAAAATTATCAATCATTACTTCGGATCGGGCTTCGCTCTCGCTGACTTTTTTTTTTTTTTAAATAAATTTATGTTTATAAAATGTATACTGAAATGAGGTGTGTGTACTAAACTAAGGAATACTTGTTATAAAAACAGAGAAGTAATGTTTAACTACTAAACAGGATCTGCAGAGCCAGCTCATGCTCACATGAACGCATGAACGCGCACATGAACGCCTCTCTTGATTTGTGAATCCTCCTCTGCGCACGTCTTTATTTTATTTATTTTGAACTGGTATCCCCGATATGAAGGAGTAAGAAGTTAAGGATAAACTAAAGACAGGAGAACTGAAAAGACAAACACGTACCGGTAATTTGTAGCAAAAGCTACAAATTTATTGTTCAAAATGCGACAGAAACTTGCGTTGGCTTCACTGGATGTAGTCAATTTAGCGCATTGCTTTCATACGACACCAAAAAAACTGGCCTGCACTTTTAAACAGCTGGACTGGCAAAAGTGATGATCGTCAAAGATCTATTTTATCATTTGTTTCAAAGACCGTCCCTCCTCTTCGCGCTGAGCAGGAAATCACAGACAAGTGTGTTAAGAGTCCGATTGTGTGATTTTTTTTTTTTTAATCAAAAAAGCGTGTTCTTGAAAATGTTCCAATTTATAAATTTTTATAAAAAATATATTTTTTTAAATTTTTAATAGATATATTTTTTATTTTTTAATGTCCGCGGGCTGGGGTCGGGTCGGGCTGGATTTCTTAGGTCCGATCTCACCACTAGCTGTGGCTCTATTCCCGTGTTCTATTGCGTGACCGATCGCCTTGAGTTTAAACTCTGCAGTGTAACAGTGTCTCTAGGTCTCTAGAGAAGCCATTTCCGGGTCTTTACACAAACACACAAATGGAAATGAGACGCCCTTTCATGTATCCCAGCATGCACCGCGCACTACTTCTTCTAGGGGGGAAATGGAGTCGGCGGCTGCTTACCGCAGTTGCGACACCTGTTGTAACTCAATATTAATCCATATATAAGGCGCTCCGGGTTATAAGGCGCACCATGGACTTTAGAGAAAATTTAAGGTTTTTAGGTGCGCCTTATAGTGCGGAAAATACGGTAAATCCAAAATAATAAACATGGTCAGGCAACCAGGGTAACCTGGCTGGGAAAGGTGATTGTAAGACCTGACCAAGAAGGCTGGTGAGGCTGCCCTTAAATAGGCAGCCGGGAGATTGGATCCAGGTGAGCCCACAGGTGCTGAATGTCTACTTAGTCAGAATTGGGGGAAAGGTGAGGTGGTCCCTGGCTCCCTCTGGTGGTGGCTCGAGGGAACCACGACACTTAGTTAGTTTCTTAGAATAGTATAGGACCACCATGGGCACAGGGTGGCATTTCTATTAGAATTATTTGTTAGGATTGTAACCTGTTTTCTGAATTTTAGAAATAAAATCAGAATAAAACTTATTTAAATGTTAAAACGTGGGTAACGGGTGATTGATCTCCGGGTTGATTTGTTGATTTCGGGTTATAGACCTGCTCAGCGGCTTTTGTTCCTGGTAAAAGGGATGCAGAGAAAATAATAAAGAAATATTTTTTTAATTTAACGGGTAGTGAGGTTTTAGGCAAGAACCGCACGCGCTCACTTCGTCAATATAAGGCTGGGAAGGACGACAAGGACCCGACGTGGAAGTCCAGGTTGATTGCCCTATACCAGGCAGCGGGATCCACCGGTGTGTGGCATCAGAAATCAATCTCAGGTGTCCCTAATCAGGGTGATGAGGAAGGGCTCCCTCTGGTGGTGGGCGAGGGGATCCCGACAGGAACTAATGATGATGAGGGCGTTTTATACGGCCCTCATGACGGCCCCATTGAATGATGTGAACTCGAGACGTTTTGTTTTTACTTTTAAGAATGTTTAAAATAGTTTTTACAGATTTTTTCTGAGTCTTTAAACAATTTTTTCACAAAAAGAAGAAATTTCACAAAGTCTTAAATATTCAGTTTATTGAAGTTTATTTTTCTCCATCTTAAACATTTGTTTTTTAATCATTAATCGAAGCATGAATCACAGGCTTTGGTCTAACGGGATGTTACCACAGTTTGAAGGACAACTCACTTCCAAGCACAGAGATGCCAACCTTACGACCAATAGAAATGCCAGTTCCAAGAAGCTTAGCTTCTACCTGCATGGGACCTACTGCCACTCCTGTATCTGCAGCCAGACCCAGTTTAGCATGTACTGCACCAACAGAAACCGAGGCACTGGCCAGTTCAGCTCTGGCAAAAGCAGCTACTCCATCTGAGGTTGCCCCGGCTTCTGCACCGGTGCTTGGGCCTTTGGCTTCTGCATCAAACACACTCCACTCAGCATGAGCCTCGCCTACGCCGGTCTCTGCGTAGTATCTCCCTTTTCTTTCATCATCAGAGTCCTCGGAGTATTTTCCTGCTCGTGCATACAGACGGTTTGCATAAGCCGTGCCAGGACGTTCGATGGAGGGTGCCGACCTTTCTGCAAAAAGAAAACAACACTTGTTTACAATTAAATTTATTTTATGAACTTATTTAGTACCCAGTAACCAGGATCTATGTACCTACCCTCACCATGGTAACCAGGATCTACCTTCCTACCCTCACCATGGTAACCAGGATCTACGTTCCTACCCTCACCATGGTAACCAGGATCTATGTACCTACCCTCACCATGGTAATCAGGATCTACATTCCTACCCTCACCATGGTAACCAGGATCTACGTTCCTACCCTCACCATGGTAACCAGGATCTACGTTCCTACCCTCACCACGGTAACCAGGATCTACGTTCCTACCCTCACCACGGTAACCAGGATCTACATTCCTACTATGACCATGGTAATCAGGATCTACGTTCCTACCCTCACCATGGTAACCAGGATCTATGTACCTACCCTCACCATGGTAACCAGGATCTACATTCCTACTATCACCATGGTAATCAGGATCTACGTTCCTACCCTCACCATGGTAACCAGGATCTACGTTCCTACCCTCACCATGGTAACCAGGATCTATGTTCCTACCCTTACCATGGTAACCAGGATCTACGTTCCAACCCTCACCATGGTAACCAGGATCTACGTTCCTACCCTCACCATGGTAACCAGGATCTACGTTCCTACCCTCATCATGGTAACCAGGATCTACGTTCCTACCCTCACCATGGTAACCAGGATCTACGTTCCTACCCTCACCGTGGTAACCAGGATCTACGTTCCAACCCTCACCATGGTAACCAGGATCTACGTTCCTACCCAGGATCTACGTTCCTACCCTCACCATGGTAACCAGGATCTACGTTCCTACCCTCACCATGGTAACCAGGATCTACATTCCTACCCTCACCATGGTAACCAGGATCTACGTTCATACCCTCACCATGGTAACCAGGATCTACATTCCTACCCTCACCGTGGTAACCAGGATCTACATTCCTACACTCACCATGGTAACCAGGATCTACATTCCTACTATCACCATGGTAACCAGGATCTACGTTTCTACCCTCACCATGGTAACCAGGATCTACATTCCTACTATCACCATGGTAACCAGGATCTACGTTCCTACCCTCACCATGGTAACCAGGATCTATGTTCCTACCCTTACCATGGTAACCAGGATCTACGTTCCTACCCTCACCATGGTAACCAGGATCTACATTCCTACCCTCACCATGGGAACCAGGATCTACATTCCTACTATCACCATGGTAACCAGGATCTACGTTCCTACCGTCACCATGGTAACCAGGATCAATGTTCCTACCCTCACCATGGTAACCAGGATCTACGTTCCTACCTTCACCATGGTAACCAGGATCTATGTTCCTGCCCTCACCATGGTAACCAGGATCTATGTTCCTACCGTCACCATGGTAACCAGGATCTACGTTCCTACCCTCACCATGGTAACCAGGATCTATGTTCCTACCCTCACCATGGTAACCAGGATCTACGTTCCTACCCTCACCATGGTAACCAGGATCTATGTTCCTACCCTCACCATGGTAACCAGGATCTACGTTCCTACCCTCACCATGGTAACCAGCTGTGGGTGGTGACCGATAAAACGAGATTGCAGATACAAGCGCCAGAAATGAGCTTCCTCCACAGGGTGGCTGGGCTGTTACTGAAAGAACTGAGGAGTTCTGCCATCCGGGAGGAGCTCGGTGTCGAGCCGCTTCTCCTCCAGGTCGAGAGAAGCCAGATGGGGTGGTTTGGGCATCTAGTCAGGACGTCCCTTGAGCGCCTCGCTGGTGAGGTGTTTTGGGTACGTTCCACTGGGAAGAAACTCAGAGGCAGACCCCAGACCTGCTGCAGAGACTATGTCTCACAGCTGGCTGAGGAACGACTCGGGATCCTTGAAATGATATTGAAATGTATCTGTTCCTGTTTAATCATATTGAAATAATTATTGTGATGGATCATTAACAATCAGTGTCTTCACATCATTAATAATAATATCAAATTAAACTGTGTAACTTTGTTATTTTAGAAGTGTTTTATCAAAGTGGTGCCCGGCGCATTACTCAGTGCCCTTCAAGTAGCTCCCCCCTGATCTATCCCTATGGGTTTGCGGGGGTGCCGGGTCCCGTCCCGGCTGATTCAAGGCGAGGGGCAGGTTACAACTCGAACAGGTCACCAGTCTGTTGTAGGGCCACACACACACACACACACACACACCCACACACACACACACACACACACACACACACACACACACACACACACACACACACACACACACACACACATTACTAGGGGAAATTTTAGCACCGGCCAATCAACCTATCATGCATGTGCATGTCTTTGGAGGGTGGGAGGAAACCGGAGTACCCGGAGGAAACCTACACATACACAGGGAGACACAGGGAGAACATGCAAACTCCACACAGAAAGGCCAATGCTCCAAGCCTCGTCCCTACCCAGGACTTGAACCCACAACCTTCTTGCTGTGAGGCCACTGCACCACCGTGCTGCCGTATTTCAAAATGATCAGGGGGAATCCCCCCTGAGCCCCTTAAACAGGCTTTGTCAGTGACCTCTCGCAACCCACCCCGTAACCTTATATCAAAAACAAAAAACAAACAAACAAAAAAAACAACAAAAAACCCACACATTTTTAAACAGTTTACAAATTCTGTTTAAAGAAACATGGATGAATTTTTTTTAGATTAACGTTCAAAAAGTTGATTGAAATGTTTTTTTTTCTTACCTGTCATCTTCAAATCACTTTGTTTACTCTGAAAAAAAATAAACACTGATTAGAATCTGATTAAATCAAACGTTTTCCATCAAATTTATGTTTAAAAACATCCTTCTTTAACAAATTAAATCCACAAGTTTTATATTAAAAAAATAAAATCTGCAGATAAATAAAAACTTACTGATGTGAAGAAAAAAGAAGTGTGAACGTTTTTGGAGAAACCGTTCTTTATAAACACTGGAACACACCTACGTGATCAACCAATCCTGCATCTGCAGGGGCGGACCCCGGGCGGGGGGCGGACCCCGGGCGGGGGGCGGACCCCGGGCGGGGGGCGGACCCCGGGCGGGGGGCGGACCCCGGGCGGGGGGGTCGTGTTAGCGCATCCCTCACCCCCTTTTGTTCCACAAAAAAAAGTGTTTTTACAACTTTAATTATAAACTTTGGGTAAAATATGAACCAAAATGCAGAAAAATTACTTAATTTTCAAAATGTTCTGGTGGGTGAGGGAGGAGGGAGGGGGGAATGCTCCTAAACCCCCGTACAGGTGTGTGTGACCTCACACGCCCCCCCCTCCTTTAGAAAATCCTGGATTTGCCCCTGATCAGTGACTAAAAATGAAAAAGAAATTAATTTTTTTACACAATGACATTAATGAACAACTTATTTTATTATTTATTTATGTTTCTGTTCTTGGAAAATTAAAATTAGTTCTTTAAAAATAAATTCTTACCCTCACCATGGTAACCAGGATCTACCCTCACCATGGTAACCAGGATCTACCCTCACCATGGTAACCAGGATCTAAGATCCTATCCTCACCATGGTAACCAGGATCTACGTTCCTACCCTCACCATGGTAACCAGGATCTACCCTCACCATGGTAACCAGGATCTACGTTCCTACGTCACCATGGTAACCAGGATCTACCCTCACCATGGTAACCAGGATCTAAGATCCTATCCTCACCATGGTAACCAGGATCTACGTTCCTATCCTCACCATGGTAACCAGGATCTCCCCTCACCATGGTAACCAGAATCTAAGATCCTATCCTCACCATGGTAACCAGGATCTACGTTCCTATCCTCACCATGGTAACCAGGATCTACCCTCACCATGGTAACCAGAATCTATGTTCCTACATCACCATGGTAACCAGGATCTAAGATCCTACCCTCACCATGGTAACCAGGATGTACGTTCCTACCCTCACCATGGTAACCAGATCTACATTCCTACCCTCACCATGGTAACCAGGATCTACGTTCCTACCCTCACCATGGTAACCAAGATCTACGTTCCTACCCTCACCATGGTAACCAGGATCTACGTTCCTACCCTCACCATGGTAACCAGGATCTACGTTCCTACCCTCACCATGGTAACAAGGATCTACGTTCCTACCCTCACCATGGTAACCAGGATCTACGTTCCTACCCTCACCATGGTAACCAGGATCTAAAATCCTACCCTCACCATGGTAACCAGAATCTACGCTCCTACCCTCACCGTGGTAACCAGGATCTACGTTCCTATCCTCACCATAGTAACCAGAATCTATGTTCCTATCCTCACCATAGTAACCAGAATCTATGTTCTTACCCTCACCGTGAAGAGTGAACCCTGTGTTTCTTATCTGAGGCTGTTGCCCCGACGACCTGACCCTGAAGAAGCAGAAGACGACACAACAGAATTCTAAAGAACGTTTATTCTTGTTTTTAAAAACTATGATGAAGATGAAGAGCCACAGGACGGTGACCCCATACTGGACTGTCTGCACCGCTCCAAGTAAACAAGGCAGTGAATACCAGTGCATGTGTTTCTGTGTGTGTGTGTGTGTGTGTGTGTGTACAACCAGTAGGAAAGACCCTCATGGCTGCCAAGGAATGGAATCTGATTACCCCATGACCGTACCATAAATACCACTTTACTTTCAGTTTCCTCTTACTGGAAATGAATTCACTTCCAATAGTCCGTCCCAAAGCCCCCACTTCACCCAAACACCCCGCTCCGTCTCCCCCCGTCCACACTGCTCCCCCTTCTGCTCCTCTGTTTAAAAAACTAAGGTTTAAAAAAGATCATTTTTTCTGAGAACATGTGTTAATATGTTTAAAATGTAAAAAAAAAAAAACTGTCTTAAGTTATGTTACCATGTTGTCTGGACGATTCTGACATCCTGCTGAGCTCGTACCTCTGGTCCCTCATCCTGCTGAGCTCCTACCTCTGGTCCCTCATCTTGCTGAGCTCCTACCTCTGGTTCCTCATCCTGCTGAGCTCCTACCTCTGGTCCCTCATCCTGCTGAGCTCCTACCTCTGGTTCCTCATCCTGCTGAGCTCCTACCTCTGGTCCCTCATCCTGCTGAGCTCCTACCTCTGGTTCCTCATCCTGCTGAGCTCCTACCTCTGGTCCCTCATCCTGCTGAGCTCCTACCTCTGGTTCCTCATCCTGCTGAGCTCTTACCTCTGGTTCCTCATCCTGCTGAGCTCCTACCTCTGGTTCCTCATGCTGCTGAGCTCCTACCTCTGGTTCCTCATCCTGCTGAGCTCCTACCTCTGGTTCCTCATGCTGCTGAGCTCCTACCTCTGATCCCTCATCCTGCTGAGCTCCTACCCCTGGCAGCCTCAGCCCGCCAGTCCCTCTGGAAACCACTCTGATGACCTTCATCCATCTCCCTCAAGACGAAGCTCTCCATCTATAACACTCTATCCTGCTCTACTGCTCGGGGACGTACCCAGTCTAACGCAGGGCCACACACACTCATTCCTAGGGGTAATTTCCTTGCAGCCAATTAACCTAACATGTATGTTTTGGAGGAAACCAGAGAAAACCTACACATACACAGGTAGAACATGCAAACTACACACAGAAAGAGTGAAAAAAAAACAACAGAATTTGCAACCAAAAAAATGTTGTTTTTCTCAAAACATCACAAGAATATATTTCAAAATAAAACCAGAGGTTTTTTTGATCAATTGGATTTTATTGTGAAAAAAATTGGATTTAAATCATTTAGTTTTTTGTTGGATTTAAAGACAAAAAATAAAAACAAATTACAGACATGTTCGTTAAAAACATCACAAAATTTACTAAAAAAAACAGAAGGAGTTACTTTTCCGTTCCGTCGTCTTCAGCTCATCTGGAACCGGGTCGCGTAGGCAACAGCCTCAGACGGGAAGCCCAGGCTTCTCTCACCCCGACTGCATCCTCCATCTCACCCTGAAGGATCCTGAGGTGTTCCCTGTCCAGCTGTGAGACATAGTCTCTCCAGCAGGTCCAAGGTCGGCCTCTTGATCTCGTCCTGGTGGGACATGCCCGAAACTACTCACCAAATAGTAGCTCGGAAGGCATCCTATATTGATGCCCAATCCAGCCCAACTTACTCCTCAACCAGGAGGAGCAATGGCTCTACTCCAAGCTCCTCCCGGATGGCAGAACTCCTCACGCAATCTCTGAGTGGGAGCCCAGCCACCCTGCTGAGGATGCTTATTTCGGCCGCTTGTTTCCGCGATCTCGTTCTTTCAGTCACCACCCAAAGCTGGTTACCATGATGAGGGTACCAATGTAGATCCTGGTTATCACGTTCTTACCCTCACCATGGTAACCAGGATCTACGTTCCTACCCTCACCATGGTAACCAGTATTTATGTTCCTATCCTCACCATGGTAACCAGGATGTACATTCCTACCCTCACCATGGTAACCAAGATGTGCGTTCCTACCCTCACCATGGTAACCAGGATCTACGTTCCTACCCTAACCATGGTAACCAGGATTTACGTTCCTACCCTCACCATGGTAACCAGGATCTACGTTCCTACCCTAACCATGGTAACTAGGATCTACGTTCCTACCCTCACCATGGTAACCAGGATCTATGTTCCTACCCTCACCATGGTAACCAGGATCTACGTTCCTACCCTCACCATGGTAACCAGGATCTACGTTCCTACCCTCACCATGGTAACCAGGATCTACGTTCCTACCCTCACCATGGTAACCAGGATCTACGTTCCTACCCTCACCATGGTAACTAGGATCTACGTTCCTACCCTCACCATGGTAACCAGGATCTACGTTCCTATTCTCACCATGGTAACCAGGATCTACGTTCCTACCCTCACCATGGTAACCAGGATCTACGTTCCTACCCTCACCGTGGTAACCAGGATCTACGTTCCTACCCTCACCATGGTAACCAGCTGTGGGTGGTGACCGAAAGAACGAGATCGTGAATACAAGCAGCCTAAATGAGCTTCCTCTGCAGGGTGGCTGGGCTCTCACTCAGAGATGGGTGAGGAGTTCTTCCATCTGGGAGGAGCTCTGTCTCAAACTGCTCCAGGTGAGCTGGAGGATGCAGCTGTGGTGAGAGAAGCCTCGGCTTCCCGTCTGAGGATGTTGCCCCCGCGATCCGGTTCGGATGAGTGGAAGACGACGGGTCAGAAAGTTAAATGTCTTTTTATTTGAAGTAAATTCTTAAATAAAATTACTGGTATTGATTTTGAACAAGTGGTATCAGTTCAAACTCAATCCTAATCCCTCCTCAACGTGAATCTGTCCGGGTCTGTCTGCTGTCGGAGAGAAGGTGGAGTATGTGAGATGTTTAGGTGGAGCGTCCAACACCGTCACTAAAATACAGAAAGAGACTTTTAAAAAGTCAGTTTGAATGTTTTACATTGAGTTGAATGATTAAAAAAGTCTCCAGAGACCCTGAAAGACCGAGTTCAACAGGTTCCAAAATGAACCAGACTCTTACTGTACGTCCTGATGGCTCTACAGGAGAGAGACACCGTCTCAGACTCACCTGGTTAACGTAGATGATCTCCATCTCTACTGCAGGCTCTGAAAAACACCACGAGAGATTTTAAACTTCATCATGTTGGAAAAAGAAAAGAAGAACTTTAGAGTCGTTGGATCAACAAGAAAACAAAGAAACTACAGATAGATGAACACAAGAGGTCTGGAGCCGGATTAACACCCACAGAGGGTCAGGGAGGATTCATGAAGGGTTTATTATAAATGGTATACGTGCTTACCACTGAGTGCAGGCGCAAGGCTCCACCCACAGCTGGTGACAGAAGGTGGGGGTAGGAACGTGGATCCTGGTTACCATGGTGAGGGTAGGAACGTAGGTCCTGGTTACCATGGTGAGGGTAGGAACAAAGGTCCTGGTTACCATGGTGAGGGTAGGAACATAGATCCTGGTTACCATGGTGAGGGTAGGAATGTAGATCCTTGTTACCATGGTGAGGGTAGGGCTGTAGATCCTGGTTACCATGGTGAGGGTAGGAACATAGATCCTGGTTACCATGGTGAGGGTAGGGATGTAGATCCTGGTTACCATGGTGAGGGTAGGGCTGTAGATCCTGGTTACCATGGTGAGGGTAGGAATGTAGATCCTGGTTACCATGGTGAGGGTAGGGATGTAGATCCTGGTTACCATGGTGAGGGTAGGAACATAGATCCTGGTTACCATGGTGAGGGTAGGGATGTAGATCCTGGTTAACATGGTGAGGGTAGGAACGTAGATCCTGGTTACCATGGTGAGGGTAGGAATGTAGATCCTTGTTACCATGGTGAGGGTAGGGATGTAGATCCTGGTTACCATGGTGAGGGTAGGAATGTAGATCCTGGTTACCATGGTGAGGGTAGGGATGTAGATCCTGGTTACCATGGTGAGGGTAGGAACATAGATCCTGGTTACCACGGTGAAGGAAGGAACGTAGATCCTGGTTAACATGGTGAGGGTAGGAGCGTAGATCCTGGTTACCATGGTGAGGGTAGGAACGTAGATCCTGGTTACCATGGTGAGGGTAGGAACATAGATACCAGGGTGAGGATAGGAACGTAGATCCTGGTTACCATGGTGAGGGTAGGAACATAGATCCTCGTTACCATGGTGAGGGTAGGAACGTAGGTCCTGGTTACCATGGTGAGGGTAGGAACGTAGATCCTGGTTACCATGGTGAGGATAGGAACGTAGATCCTGGTTACCATGGTGAGGGTAGGAACGTAGATTCTGGTTACCATGGTGAGGGTAGGAACGTAGATCCTGGTTACCATGGTGAGGGTAGGAACATAGATCCTGGTTACCATGGTGAGGGTAGGAACATAGATCCTCGTTACCATGGTGAGGGTAGGAACGTAGATCCTGGTTACCATGGTGAGGGTAGGAACATAGATCCTGGTTACCATGGTGAGGGTAGGAACGTAGATCCTGGTTACCATGGTGAGGGTAGGAACGTAGATCCTGGTTACCATGGTGAGGGTAGGAACGTAGATCCTGGTTACCATGGTGAGGGTAGGAACGTAGATCGACATGTAAATCAGGAGCTTTACTTTTCGGCTCAGCTCTCTTTTTACTACAACGGATCCTCAGAAACACATGCTTTTTTTTATATTTGGATTTTTTTGGGTTCTAGAATAAAGTTCTTTTTTAGATACAGAACTACAAACATGTCCGCCGCACACGTATCATACTTCCTGACAAAGACACAAATAAGATCAAATCAAGCGGAGGAAGTAGGTGGCGCCAGCCTGTCTAAACGCCACCTAATGCCTTCACTACTATATTTAATGCCAGCTACTAGGTCAGGAGAATGGCCTGTCATCTAGCAGGTAGAGATGACGTTATGAGGTAGGAGTGTTTGATAGGAGCACGGTCACTAAACATGGAGGTCGACCAAGATTTACGGTCTGTGTTAGAAACAATTCTACCTTCACTGTGTGTGTATGTGTGTGTGTGTGTGTGTGTGTGTGTGTGTGTGTGTGTGTGTTCACCTTCTGGTTGACTGGATCTTCGTTTGAGAACATAAACCAGCAGAGATGCGGTAAAGATGATGAAGATGAAGACCAGAGTCGAACGCACGATCAGCTGCAGAGCTGTGGAGATGGTGCCAGTTTAAGTTAGGGTGTCATTACTCAGTGGGTAAACTGATTGTTTAACAGGTTCAATCCGCAGCCCGGAAAATAAGTCTGGGGTCTGCGTCTGGGTCTCATCCTGTTGGGATGTGCCTGAAACACCTCACCAACGAGGAGCTCGGGAGGCATCCCATGTAGATGCCAGATCAACCCAATCTAACTTCTCTTGACCCTGAAGACCAACGGCTTTACTCTGAGCACCTCCTGGATGGCACAGCTGCTCCCTCTATCTCTGACTGAGGGCACAGCCAACCTGCAGAGGAAGGTCATTTCTGCCGCTTTTATCCACAATCTTGTTCTTCCGTTCACCTCCCACAGCTGGTTACCACGGTAAGGGTAGGAACGTGGATCCTCGTTACCATGGTGAGGGTAGGAACGTGGATCCTGGTTACCATGGTGAGGGTAGGAACGTGGATCCTCGTTACCATGGTGAGGGTAGGAACGTGGATCCTGGTTACCATGGTGAGGGTAGGAACGTGGATCCTCGTTACCATGGTGAGGGTAGGAACGTAGGTCCTGGTTACCATGGTGAGGGTAGGGACATAGATCCTGGTTACCATGGTGAGGGTAGGAACGTAGAACCTGGTTACCATGGTGAAGGTAGGAATATTTATCCTGGTTACCATGGTGAGGGTGGGAACGTAGATCCTGGTTACCATGGTGAGGGTGGGAACGTAGATCCTGGTTACCGTGGTGAGGGTAGGAACGTAGATTATGGTTACCGTGGTGAGAGTAGGAATGTAGATCCTGGTTACCATGGTGAGAGAAGGAATGTACTGTACATCCTGGTTACCATGGTGAGGGTTGGAACATAGATCCTGGTTACCATCGTGAGGATAGGAACGTAGATCCCGGTTACCATGGTGAGGGTTGGAACATAGATCCTGGTTACCATGGTGAGAGTAGGAACATAGATCCTGGTTACCATCGTGAGGATAGGAACGTAGATCCCGGTTACCATGGTGAGGGTAGGAATGCAGATCCTGGTTACCATGGTGAGGGTAGGAACATAGATCCTGGTTACCATGGTGAGAGTAGGAATGTAGATCCTGGTTACCATGGTGAGAGAAGGAATGTACTGTACATCCTGGTTACCATGGTGAGGGTAGGAATGCAGATCCTGGTTACCATGGTGAGGGTAGGAACATAGATCCTGGTTACCATGGTGAGGGTAGGAACATAGATCCTGGTTACCATGGTGAGAGTAGGAACATAGATCCTGGTTACCATGGTGAGGATAGGAACGTAGATCCCGGTTACCATGGTGAGGGTAGGAATGCAGATCCTGGTTACCATGGTGAGGATAGGAACGTAGATCCTGGTTACCATGGTGAGGGTAGGAATGCAGATCCTGGTTACCATGGTGAGGATAGGAACGTAGATCCTGGTTACCATGGTGAGGGTAGGAATGTAGATCCTGGTTACCATGGTGAGGGTAGGAACCTAGATCCTGGTTACCATGGTGAGGGTAGGAATGCAGATCCTGGTTACCATGGTGAGGGTAGGAATGCAGATCCTGGTTACCATGGTGAGGATAGGAACGTAGATCCTGGTTACCATGGTGAGGGTAGGAATGTAGATCCTGGTTACCATGGTGAGGGTAGGAACCTAGATCCTGGTTACCATGGTGAGGGTAGGAATGTAGATCCTGGTTACCATGGTGAGGGTAGGAACCTAGATCCTGGTTACCATGGTGAGGGTAGGAATGCAGATCCTGGTTACCATGGTGAGGGTAGGAATGCAGATCCTGGTTACCATGGTGAGGATAGGAACGTAGATCCTGGTTACCATGGTGAGGGTAGGAATGTAGATCCTGGTTACCATGGTGAGGGTAGGAACCTAGATCCTGGTTACCATGGTGAGGGTAGGAATGCAGATCCTGGTTACCATGGTGAGGGTAGGAATGCAGATCCTGGTTACCATGGTGAGGATAGGAACGTAGATCCTGGTTACCATGGTGAGGGTAGGAATGTAGATCCTGGTTACCATGGTGAGGGTAGGAATGCAGATCCTGGTTACCATGGTTAGGGTAGGAACGTAGATCGACTTGTAAATCGAGAGCTTTGCTTTTCGGCTCAGCTCTTTCTTTACCATGAAGAATCGATGCAGTGTCCTCTTTATTGCAGATGCTGCACCCATCCAGATGGTACTAACCTGGTCTATTGCTTTATCTTGCCATACTTAACCTCGTCATTATGCGTTGCATTTTCTTATTTCATCACATTTTTGCAACAAGCAGCTTCTCTGGAAAGAGTTTCACAACCAATCAGAAATGGTTGTGAATCTCTTCTCTGATTGGTTGCTTAGGACACAAAACTTAAACTGCTTTGCTTTAAAGTTTCTTATGCTCCAATCATTAAATTGGGAAAACTTTTTTTTTTTATTATTTTGGGTAAAATGTGTGCTTTTTTTTTAAAATCACCAAAAAAAAAAAAAAAAAATTCAATAATGTACAAATAAACATGGAAGCAGCAGAAACCTGGAGATTCAGCTGCTGTTTGGGACGTTCCAGATGTGGTGGATGGCGGAGACTCGGTGGGTTTGACTGGTGTTTGAAAATGAGAGAAAAAAAAGTTTGATCTTATTTTCACTGCTGCACAAGTTTAAAGTTATAAACAAAGTTTAATCTCTGAATTTAATAGAATTAGAAAAAGTTTATGGAACAATTTTCTTAAAATAAACTCACTTTTTTGGACGATGATGTCAAACTGTATTACTTCTGTTGTAAATCCTTTTGAAACACATGAATATCGTCCTGAATCAGACGTTCTCAGGTTCCTGATGCTCACATACATCTCATCGTTCTCAAATGGACCGTTATCGATGTTTAACAACCCGTATCTGTCTCTCTGAGAGCTGGATGCAGATGTTTGAATGAGAAGATTTTCTCCTTCACAATTTTCTCTACAGAAGGACGTCGTCCTTCCAGTTAATCTAAGAGGACATTTAATACGGATGCTTTCCCCCTCCAATGCCCTGAAGACGTTATCACTGGGTTTTGTTTCTTTGTTTTCCTTTGTGTCTCCATCTTGAAGAAAAACTGAGAAGAAAATAAACTGTGAATCATTATCATCAAACACTCATGAACACTGAACACACACTGATTCATTAAACTCATGGCAGGATCAGTTTATTACATCATTAAAACCTGAAACTAGTTATAACCGGATCACCGGTTTAGGATCGAGCGGGGAGCGCCAGGAAAGCAGAGACACAGACCACAAGAACAGTTTAACGGTAATTTTTAAAACATTTTTAGCAGAATTAATGTTAAGCAATCAAAAACATGGAGCAGAATTTTTTTAAAGGTTGTTAAACTTTTTCAAACATAAAAACAACACGAACCTTCAGGTTGTGTTTCCTCTGCTGGTTCGGTGGTTCCAGATGTGGTGGATCGGACAGTTTCTGGAGTTCTAACAGGTTTAGAACTGATTGGAGCTAAAACAGAAGAAACAAACGATCATAAATCACCATCTTCTGGTTTCACACAATAAAAATCTGAAGTCAGTCATTCATTTAAAAACAAACCAGAGAAAATTCTTACCGAGGAGGAAAAAAATGAGAATGTTTCTGATCTTCATGATGATTGTTTGTAATGAAGCTTCTTTTCTTTCCGTTCTGAAGAATCAGGAAGTGAAAGGGAAGTGTGTCGTATTTAAAGAGTGTCCCAACTTTTGTAAATGAGTTCCTTTTTTAGAACCATGAGACTGAACGGTGCAGCTGAAGGAACCATGTTGGTACGACGTGATGATGAACGGATTCGGCCTAAAGATCGTCCGTTTGTCAGTGACTGTTTTGGTGACCGTCTTCTTCGACACGTTCTTTAAAACTAATCTTATTAACTCATTAGTGTTAATGATCTGATAAAAACAGCAGATCATCAGTTCATTTCATCTACGTGTGAATGTCTCGAGGTTTCCCTGCAGAGACGGGAATAACTGAGCCTAAAAACATTTCTATAAATTCCATGGTTTATAATTATATTAATTATTGGGCTGGTATCAAGCTGGTATGGGTTGTTAAGGTGGTCAGACTTTATCAAATATGGTGGTCTATGCTTGTTTTACAAAGCTTTGTGTGACCGGACCGCCGGTTCAGGATCGAGCAGGGAGTGCCAGGAAAGCAGAGCCACATCAAAATTTATTCAATAGTCTTTAAAAGATAATGATCACGTATCCGGACACAACCGACGGGCACCTCCGTGTCCCGGTCCGCAACCTAAGGGCTCACTCTTGCCCGAACCACCTCCATTTCCTTTGAGGCCCGGTGTGATCTCAGTCCTTTTTTTGGGGGGAGCCCCGTCCCTCGTACCACGCCCCTCCAGGTGGGTTTACCTAGAACGGTAAACCCAACTTAACTAACACCACATCCCCTTCTTCTTTTGGCAGTTCCGTTCAGGGGTCGCCACATCAAGTCAGTTTCTTCCATCTAACCCTATCTCCTGCATCCTCTTCAGTCACACCAACTATCTTCATGTCTTCCTTCACTGTATCCATGAACCTCCTCTTTGGTCTTCCTCTAGTCCTCTTTCCTGGTGGTTCCAAACCCAGCATCCTTCTTCTGATGTACTTTCTCTCTCTCCTCTGTACATGTCCAAACCATCTCAGTCTGACCTCTCTGACTTTAAAACCTCTAACATGTGCTGTTCCTCTGATCCTGTCCATCCTGGTCACTCCCAGAGAGATCCTCAGCATCTTCATCTCTGCTACAAACATCTCTGTTTCCTGTCTTTTCCTCAGTGACACTGTTTCTAGACCAATCAGCATGGCCGCTCTCACCACACTGTCTCTAGACCAATCAGCATGGCCGCTCTCACCACACTGTCTCTAGACCAGCGGTCGGCAACCTTTGACACCGAAAGAGCCATTTGAACCCGGTTTCCACGGAAAAGAAAACACTGGGAGCCGCACATCTAAAATGAAAAAAAAAAAAGACTTCTACTACTTTACCGCAGCATGTTTCTTATGAAATCCACGTGCTACAGAGAAAATGACATTTTATTCATTTAATGAACACTTTTTGAACATTTTGAATTCTTGAAAAATAATAACAATGAATGTCTCTTTCAAATAAATTAAAAAGCTGAATTTAAATTGTGCATGCAGCAAACAAAAGGGAAAAATCTGTGAGCCGTCATCCTTATATCGCCTTGGGCTTTCAAAGTATGCAGCGGAGCCTTGACCTGAATATATAAAATAAATTGGGGGAAAAAGCACTGTGTCACTAAACAATGAAAATTAAATATTTGCAAAATATCTGCATAAATAGTATTTATTTTACCTGGTTAATGGGACTTCTGCTCCTGAACCTCTGCGCACAGCTTCTGCAAATCGGGTATGTACGAAGTCACTTTCATCTTTACGCAGGACTAGTCACAATAGTCTTAGAGGGATCACAATAGCAGATCACAATAATCTTCAAATTTAGAACTAAAATAATATAAAAACTAACACAAATAAAACACACTTCAATTAAATACAAAAAGAAAATTTTTTAGTAATTTATTTTTCCAAGCCAATCAGAGCCGCATTATAAGGATGAAAGAGCCGCATGAGGCTCCGGAGCCGCGGGTTGCCGACCGCTGCTCTAGACCAATCAGCATGGCCGCTCTCACCACACTGTCTCTAGACCAATCAGCATGGCCGCTCTCACTACACTGTCTCTAGACCAATCAGCATGGCCGCTCTCACCACACTGTCTCTAGACCAATCAGCATGGCCGCTCTCACCACACTGTCTCTAGACCAGAGGTGTCAAAAGTACCAACATTTTCTACTCAAGTAGAAGTATAAATACCGAGTTAAAAAACTACTTTAGTAAAAGTAGAAGTATCAACTCAAGTTTTCTACTTAAGTAAAAGTAAAAAGTAACCTATTTTAAAACTACTTCAAGTAAAAAAAGTAAAAGTAATTTTCAGAAAAAAAGGAATATTGTTAACAAAAGCGTGTGAACATATTTTTAACTATTATCACATGCTTTAAGGAGCAGAAAATATGATAATAAATTAAAGTGTTTTGGTGTTAAACTTTATGAATCAGAAAAATTTATTTCTTAATAATCTTTATTGGAAATCGATTAATGAACACAATCAAATGTATTAATATATAAGCAGGGCATTATGTAACGTCCCTTCAGCTACCAAGCTTCACTCTGCATCACCTAATTTAACCAACTTCAGCAGACACAAACACACTCAATGTTAAAAAATAAATAAATAAATGAATAAAAATGACCAAAAGGCTTTTTTAAGCCTTGAAGGCAGCTAGTTTTCAAAGTTCTTTGAGGTAATACTGAATAGTCTTTATCAAGTTGATAAGGTTGGGAGTGCCACATAAAGCCTGCGTGACACCTGGAACCAGCGTTGCCAGGTGGGAGGTGCTGGATTATCGTACTAATGACGTAAAATTATCGTATTTTACAAAAAATATCGTACACCCAGTAAAACCACGCCCATTGACAAAATAACACCCTTTACATGCACTCGTAAGGCAGTGGGAGTGAAGGAAACACACAGGAGGCAAAATCCTTGAATTCTTTTTCTAAAATTTTAAGAACTGTAAAAATGAAAAAATAACCAGAGAAACAAGATTTTAAAAAAACAGTAGGGGCGGGACTTAGGAGACGGTATATATAAATTTACATATATACATATCTACATACTGTATATGTGTACATATAAGGTTTTTTTAATGTTAACCCAAACATCTTCATGATACAAAATCTAAGCGATGTGTAGTTTTAATCTCATCAGTCAGTCTTTATAAACTAATCAATAACATTTTGGATGCTTTTAAGCACAAATACTTCATCCACTACTATTTATGGATGAATCAGTTCAATTAGCTTTGTTTCTAAAAATAAAATAGTGCGTCACAGATCAAAGTTGTTTTTATGAAAATACCATCTACAACATTTTCAGCAAAGACGTTTACAATAACCACAGACTGAAAATAATAATAAAAAAAACATTTCTTTGCTGTTGTTTTTTTTTAAAAAAATTGATAATTCAATCAAAGTTCAGTGTTGCAGCATCAGAAACACTTTGATTTCCGAGCCCGAGTCTCAAACACGGAAATTGACGTTCCTACTCTTTAAAAGTTTGTGGGCGGGGCTACTCGCCCCAAAGTAATGATTGACTGGACCTTTCAGCCAATCATTCATCTGTTCCTTTGTTTGATGCATTCAGGGTTCATAAAAAAAAAAAAACTCCGACAAACAGTCGCGGCTTTTTAACGGTGACAAAATGGCGAAAGTAGCGACAACTTTTTATAAAATGAACGAAGTAAAAGTACAGATAATTGCATAAAAAAGTAGTGAGTAAAAGTAAAAAGTAGACAAAAAAATAATTACTTCGTTAAAGTAAAGATAACGAGATTTTCTACTTGAGTAAGGTAACAAAGTAGACTTACTTCGTTACTTGACACCTCTGCTCTAGACCAATCAACATGGCCGCTCTCACCACACTGTCTCTAGAGCAATCAGCATGGCCGCTCTCACCACACTGTCTCTAGACCAATCAGCACGGCCGCTCTCACGACGCTGTCTCTAGACCAATCAGCATGGCCGCTCTCACCACACTGTCTCTAGACCAATCAGCATGGCCGCTCTCACCACGCTGTCTCTAGACCAATCAGCATGGCCGCTCTCACCACACTGTCTCTAGACCAATCAGCATGGCCGCCCTCACCACACTGTCTCTAGAACAGTGCTTCTCAATTATTTCCTGTTGCCCCCCCTGCGAAGAAGAAGATATTTCGCGCCCCATCATTCTCCACTTTGTCACTATAATTGGTATCATTTGTCTATGAAATGGTTCTAAGTACACCTCTGCATAACATTGTATCCTTATTAACATTAAAGATAAAAGAAAAAGAAACTTACAAAGAACAGCTTTATTAACATTGTTTTTTAGTTTGGAACAGAAAAAATTTAAAGTGCATCAATTAACTTGAATTTCAAAAAGTGCCAACTGTCAAGATGTTGAAGATGGTGGAAAGAGGAGAACCTAAATGCAGGACTTCAAACATGGTTTATTAACTTAATTCAGGAAAGTCTGTAAAACAAGAACATGATTAACTTAAGGTTTCAAAAATCCAACTAAAATCAAAACACAAAACATGGTCAGGCAACCAGGGTGAGCTGGCTGAAGTGAAAGTAAGACAGGGATGGTTCCCCTTAAATAGTTAGTAGGGTGCACAGGTGAATGGAATCAAGAATCACCCCAGGTGATCCTAATCAGACGGTTGAAACACATCCATGGCTCCCTCTTGGCTGCAGAAGAGGGGATCATGACACCAACTACTATAGTGCAGTGGTTCCCAACCACCGGGCCGCGAACCGGTACCGGGCCGTGGGTCATGTGGCACCGGGCCACCTAGAATGAAGAAATAACTTCTATTATTTCCATTTGGTTTATTATTTGAGCCTTTATTTTGAAGGTTTTCTTGATGACGATGTTTTAATTTGAAAAGTGACCGGATACAGAGTTACGAAGCAGACTGGACTTTAGAAACACTCTTCAGGTTTCAGGTCAAAATGGGACTGTCTGGTTCCAGCAAAAAAACCCCTCAGAATTCTGATAGATCTAGTCTTACTGGGAGGAGACTATCTGGTCATTTTTGTTTTGTGACGTCCTTTATTTTGAAGGTATGTTTACCGTTACCAAGGCAACCAGATTACGTTCGAGCAGAGACAATGTTTCCATGTTTTAAAGACGCAGCTAATAAATTTTCTCAAGAGGACAAAAATGATTTAAATTTATCATTTATTTAAAAAAAACATTTTTTTTTCAGGCTGGTCTTATTTTGTTTTTCTGCAACATCTTTAGACCGGTCCATGAAAATATTATCAGACACTAAACCGGTCCGTAGCGCAGGAAAGGCGCCGCCCCCCCGCCACTCCATTGGTCTAGAATCACTGCTCTAGACCAATCAGCATGGCCGGTCTCACCACGGTTTTGTAACAACACATTCCCTGTACACAAATAATAATAGGCTCAGCGGAGCCAATGCAAACCCCAAAAATCACCTTCAAAATCCAACAAACCCCCAACAGTGCACCCCAGAAACATCAAGACTCAGCACCCAGAGCACAACCCGTCCAGACCAGCCTGAACATGCAGCTCATCCTTCACACCCTCCAACTTCAGACCGACCAAATCAAAATGGAGCACAGCCGCCTTCACCACAACTCGAAACCTCTCTGTCTTAACTTAATCTCCGCTGTAGCATTTACAACCCTCGCAATAAATGTCACCAACGTCCGAGGCATCACCCAACCCCATCATTCACCCTCGAACCTCCCATCAACCCTCCAGACGGTGGCTTCTTCACCTCCGCAGCCCTCACAGCCTCCGCATAAGAAACATTCGATTCCCTCCGACACTGCTGCACCCTGACCTCCCGTTTTAAAGACTCACACCCCCGACATCCAACATTATGACCACCCCTACGATTATACCACTTCGGCCCAATGCCCTCCCACACTTCTAAGAATCATGATCGCCACCACGACGAGCGCACCTCTGCCCCTTACGAAACGTCCTAGCCACAAGTAGCCACGCAGAGGCGCCTTAAAGAACTCCCTAATCCGATACCTGACAAACAGCACCTCCATGCCATCCCTGCCCCTCTTCAACCTCATAGCATCAAACACCTCACCAACTTCCACCCGCAAATGCCTTGCCAACTCAACCAACTCCAGTAATCCCCCCTTCACAACAGCCCTCTGTCCTATCCTCTATCCTCCACTCCAACCACCCTGGACTCTCTAGACTCCCCCACACCCTTACAAACCTCCCCACCTGGTCCTTCAAAAACCGAGTGAGCTTCCGAGGATCCATCTTCCGAATTCCCTCACCCTCCACAAACCGCATCACAACCCGTGTAGGACCCACCCCCTGCAGCGGCCGAAGCTCACCAACCCCAAGCCATCTTCAGCACCCGACGAACCAGGCATGGCGTTCTTCTTCTGCTTCTTAGCACTCTGAGCAACCCTCGACCATGACCCGTACCCTCACTGTCACAGCTACTACCCGACTCCGCACTGTCCTCCATAACCCCACCTACTGGCACACTGTGGGTTCAACTGTCTGGACCCGTTTAGGTCATTCTACCTCTGGTTCCTCATCCTGCTGAGCTTCTACCTCTGGTCCCTTATCTTGCTGAGCTCCTTCCTCTGGTCCCTCATCTTGCTGAGCTCCTACCTCTGGTCCCTCATCCTGCTGAGCTCCTACCTCTGGTCCCTCATCTTGCTGAGCTCCTACCTCTGGTCCCTCATCTTGCTGAGCTCCTACCTCTGGTCCCTCATCTTGCTGAGCTCCTACCTCTGGTCCCTCATCTTGCTGAGCTCCTACCTCTGGTCCCTCATCTTGCTGAGCTCCTACCTCTGGTCCCTCATCTTGCTGAGCTCCTACCTCTGGTCCCTCATCTTGCTGAGCTCCTACCTCTGGTCCCTCATCTTGCTGAGCTCCTACCTCTGGTCCCTCATCGTGCTGAACTCCTACCTCTGGTCCCTCATCCTGCTGAGCTCCTACGTCTGGTCCCTCATCTTGCTGAGCTCCTTCCTCTGGTCCCTCATCTTGCTGAGCTCCTACCTCTGGTCCCTCATCGTGCTGAACTCCTACCTCTGGTCCCTCATCTTGCTGAGCTCCTTCCTCTGGTTCCTCATCTTGCTGAGCTCCTTCCTCTGGTCCCTCATCTTGCTGAGCTCCTACTACAGGTCCCTCATCTGGTTGCACCCCTGAAAACACTGGCTAAAACAGGCTTTGCAGCTGGGTTCTACTTCACCACCATCATTACAGCTACTTCCCGTCTCTGCAGGAAACCACGCCAACATTCACACACAGATGAGCTGATAATATGAAGAGAATCACTCTGCTGTTTTTATCAGATCATTAACACTAATGAGTTAAAAAGATTGGTTTTAAAGAACATGTCGAAGAAGACGGTCACCAAAACAGTCACTGACAAACGGACGATCTCTAGACCGAATCCGTCCATCATCACGTCGTACCAACATGGTTCCTTCAGCTGCACCGTTCAGTCTCATGGTTCTAAAAAAGGAACTCATTTACAAACGTTGTGAAACTCTAAATACGACACACTTCCTTTTCACTTCCTGATTCTTCAGAACGGAAAGAAAAGAAGCTTCATTAAAAACAATCATCATGAAGATCAGAAACATTCTCATTTTTTTCCTCCTCGGTAAGAATTTTCTCTGGTTTGTCTTTAAATGAATGACTGACTTCAGATTTTTATTGTGTGAAACCAGAAGATGGTGATTTATGATCGTTTGTTTCTTCAGGATCACTGCAGGATGGTTACACGAAACGTTCAACAGGCGGCCGTAACACCAAAGACCCTGAATACTCCGTCTACGAAGGAACAGAAGGAGGAAGCATCACTGTTAAATGTGACTTCAGTCAGCCTGGACTTACCATGTATTTCTGCAAAGAAAACTGTGATGGACAAAATGTTCTGATTAAAACATCTGAAAAAAGAGCTCAGAACGGCAGATACAGAATGGAATATGTGAGCAACGGTTTCCTTCAAAACAAGGAGGTTTCTGTGAGCATCACTGATCTGAAACCATCCGATTCAGGACTTTATTTGTGTGTTTTGGGAAAATTTGTCAAAGACAGTAAAAAGTTTGATATCAGAGTAAAAAAAGGTGAGTTTTATTTAAACCATCATAAAAATCTAGAAAAAAAAAACCCTCAATAAAATAAGTATTTTTTGCAGGATGAGTTTTAACTTGTGTTTTTTTCTCTTTTTTTTTTTTTTTTTTTTTTTTTAGCTCCAATTATTTCTACACCAACATGGACACCTGTTAGGACTCCAGAAACTGTCCGATCCACCACATCTGGAACCACTGAACCAGCAGGGGAAACACAACCTGGAGGTTTGTGTTGTTTTTATGTTTGAAAAAGTTTTTTAAAAATTCTGCTCCGTTCTTAAAAACACATAATGAATGTTTGAGGTCTTCTTCTTCTTCCTTTTTTGGCATCTCCCTTCAGGGGGCGCCACAGCGAGCCAGTTTCTTCCATCTAACCCTATCTGCTGCATCCTCTTCAGTCACACCAACTATCTTCATGTCTTCCTTCACTGTATCCATCAACCTCCTCTTTGGTCTTCCTCTAGTCCTCTTTCCTGGTGGTTCCAAACCCAGCATCCTTCTTCTGATGTACTCTCTCTCTCTCCTCTGCACATGTCCAAACCATCTCAGTCTGACCTCTCTGACTTTAAAACCTCTAACATGTGCTGTTCCTCTGATCCTGTCCATCCTGGTCACTCCCAGAGAGATCCTCAGCATCTTCATCTCTGATACAAACATCTCTGTTTCCTGTCTTTTCCTCAGTGACACTGTCTCTAGACCAATCAACATGGCCGCTCTCACCACACTGTCTCTAGACCAATCAGCATGGCCGCTCTCACCACACTGTCTCTAGACCAATCAGCATGGCCGCTCTCACCACACTGTCTTTAGACCAATCAGCATGGCCGCTCTCACCACACTGTCTCTAGAGCAATCAGCATGGCCGCTCTCACCACACTGTCTCTAGACCAATCAGCATGGCCGCTCTCACCACACTGTCTCTAGACCAATCAGCATGGCCGCTCTCACCACACTGTCTCTAGACCAATCAGCATGGCCGCTTTCACCACACTGTCTCTAGACCAATCAGCATGGCCGCTCTCACCACACTGTCTCTAGACCAATCAGCATGGCCGTTCTCACCACACTGTCTCTAGACCAATCAGCATGGCCGCTCTCACCACACTGTCTCTAGACCAATCAGCATGGCCGCTGTCACCATAGTCTTGTACACTTTCATTTTATCTGAAACTCTTCTGTCACACATTACACCTGATACTTTTCTCCACCCGTTCCAGTCTGCCTGCACACACTTCTCCACCTCTTTTCCACACTCTCCATTGCTCTGGAATGTTAATCGTAAGTACTTTCTGAGTAACTACAGACCTCTCAAAGAGTGAAGGAAGAATTATTCCCATCCCATCTTTAATCTGTCTCACAAACTTTAAAATCAATTCAAGAAATGTTTTAAATTTTTTAAACATTGTCTCAAAACATTCTTCCTATAAAAATAGATTAAAGAACTTGTCTCCTTTAAATTTCAGGAACTCTTGGCAATGAAGAGACTTCCAGTAACACAGGTAACAAAGGTGAGCAGATCTGGGCACAAATATACAATGGCGTAAACAGAGGTGGGTAGTAACGCGTTACATTTACTTCAGTAACTTTTGGAATAAAATGTACTTCTATGAGTATTTTTTAATAAACAAAAACAAAAACTTATCACAAAAAAAGTTATTTTGGAAACAAGTTACTGCAAAAGCGGTTAAAAATGGTGAAAATGAGGGCAGAAAATGTCTCTCTTGAACAAGGGGACACAGCAGAAGACAGTCAAGTAGTTTTTTGTTTAAAAACTTGTGCGGATCGGTGCGGCGTCAGCAATAAGTAGGACGCTGCATCGGTCTGTCGTGGTAAAGAGAGAGCTAGCCGAAAAGCAAAGCTCTCAATTTACAAGTCGATCTAAGTTCCTACCCTCACCATGGTAACCAGGATCTAGTTCCTACCCTCACCATGGTAACCAGGATCTACGTTCCTACCCTCACCATGGTAACCAGGATCTATGTTCCTACCCTCACCATGGTAACCAGGATCTACGTTCCTACCCTCACCATGGTAACCAGGATCTATGTTCCTACCCTCACCATGGTAACCAGGATCTACGTTCCTACCCTCACCATGGTAACCAGGATCTATGTTCCTACCCTCACCGTGGTAACCAGGATCTACGTTCCTACCCTCACCATGGTAACCAGTATCTACGTACCTACCCTCACCATGGTAACCAGTATCTACGTACCTACCCTCACCATGGTAACCAGGATCTACGTTCCTACCCTCACCATGGTAACCAGTATCTACGTACCTACCCTCACCATGGTAACCAGTATCTACGTTCCTACCCTCACCATGGTAACCAGTATCTACGTACCTACCCTCACCATGGTAACCAGGATCTATGTTCCCACCCTCACCATGGGGTGGGTGAGGGTGGGAACATAGATCCTCACCCACCATTTCTCATTCTTTCGATTACCACCCACAGCTGGTTACCATGGTGAGGGTAGGAACGTAGATACTGGTTACCATGGTGAGGGTAGGAACGTAGATCCTGGTTGCCAGGATCTACGCAACCAGAGATCACCATGGTAACCAGGAGGGTGATCTCTGGTTGCGTAGATCCTGGCAACCAGGATCTACGTTCCTACCCTCACCATGGTAACCAGCTGTGGGTGGTGATCGAAAGAATGAGATTGTGGATACAAGCGGCCGAAATTACCTTCCTCTGCAGGGTGGCTGGCCTTCTCACTCAGAGATCAGGTGAGGAGCTCTGCCATCCGGGAGGAGCTCAGTGTCAAGCCACTCCTCCACCAGGTCGAGAGAAGCCAGATGGGGTGGTTCAGGCTCTTGTCAGGACGCCCCCCAAGTGCTTCACTGGCGAGGTGTTTCAGGCACGTCCCACCTGGAGGAGACCAAGAGGCAGACTCCGGACCTGCTGGAGAGACTATGTCTCACAGCTGGATGGGGAACGACTTGGGATCCCTCCGGGTGAGCTAGAGAAGTTTAATAAATACGACCCCTGACCGTGGCACACACCTACATACAGTGCTAGCCTAAAGGGGATAAAGTGATTGAGTTCTCAGCGTATGAACTTACCTGTTTGGTCGTGGTCTCCCTGCAGGCGTGCTGCTTCCAGTGGGTCTGACGCTCTTCTTCCTCATCATCATTTTATCTGCAGCTTTGCTGATTTTCTACAAGAAGATTGGCTTCAGTAAAACTAAAGGTATGAAGACACCAGATAAGTTTACACAGACCTCAAAACCATCCCGTTTCTATCAGTTCTTAGAAGAAACCCTCTTTAAATCTCCTGACTTTATGATTGAATCATATTCATGTTAACCTCTGTTTAAAGTTTTAATGGGAAGAAGCTTTGAAGTACTTTCTCCACAGACCCACGTTCTGTATGTAACAGCTGCTACAACCTACAGAGAGCTGCAAGGATGAGGGTATGAACGTAGATCCTGGTTACCATGGTAATGGTAGGAACGTAGATCCTGGTTACCATGGTGAGGGTAGGAACGTAGATCTGGTTACCATGGTGATGGTAGGAACGTAGATCCTGGTTACCATGGTGATGGTAGGAACGTAGATCTGGTTACCATGGTGAGGGAAACGTAGATCCTGGTTACCATGGTGAGGGTAGGAATGTAGATCCTGGTTACCATGGTGAGGGTAGGAACGTAGATCCTGGTTACCATGGTGAGGGTAGTAACTTAGATCCTGGTTACCATGGTGAGGGTAGGAACGTAGATCCTGGTTACCATGGTGAGGATAGGAATGTAGATCCTGGTTACCATGGTGAGGGTAGGAACGTAGATCCTGGTTACCATGGTGAGGGTAGGAACGTAGATCCTGGTTACCATGGTGAGGGTAGGAACGTGGATCCTGGTTACCATGGTGAGGGTAGGAGCATAGATCTTGGTTACCACAGTGAGGGTAGGAACGTAGATCCTGGTTGCCATTGTGTGGGTAGGAACGTAGATCCTAGTTACCATGGTGAGGGTAGGAACGTAGATCCTGGTTACCACAGTGAGGGTAGGAACGTAGATCCTGGTTGCCATTGTGTGGGTAGGAACGTAGATCCTAGTTACTATGGTGAGGGTAGGAACGTAGATCCTGGTTACCATGGTGAGGGTGGGAACGTAGATCCTGGTTACCATGGTGAGGGTAGGAACGTAGATCGACTTGTAAATCCAGACCTTTGCTTTTCGGCACAGCTCTTTCTTCACCACGACGGACCGATGCAACGTATTTGACGGTTGAGATGTTTCGACTTCCATCCGGGACGCCTTTGATACATTTACGTCTCTCTGAGAGTCAATACATGTGGAAAGAGCTGTGGAAGTTTTGCTTGGTCTTCTGAACTTTCTATACGCTAATGGGGGCGTCAGAGTCTACACAGGCATGAGGCAGGATGCCAGCCTAACAGGTCGCCAGTCTGTCACACACACAGGACCACACACACAGACAACCATCAACACCCACACTCATTCCTAGGGGCAATTTTATAGCAGCCAATCGACCTAACATATATGTTTTTGGAGGAAACCGAGGTGTTTCGGGCACATCCCACCAGGAGGAGACGAAGAGGCAGACCTCAGACCCGCTGGAGAGACTACGTCTCACAGCTGGGTAGGGAACACCTCAGGATCCTTCCAGGTGAGATGGAGGATGCAGTCGGGGTGAGAGAAGCCTGGGCTTCCCGTCTGAGGCTGTTGCCACCGTGACCCGGCCCCAGATAAGCGGAAGACGACAGAACGGAACCAGAGAAAACCCACACATACACAAGGAGAACATGCAAACTCCACGCAGAAAGACCAGTGTTCCAATCATCACCCCTACTCGAACCCCTGACCTACTTGCTGTGAGGCCACCGTGCAGATGTCTAAGCAGAGACTATTTTTGTTTTTCAGGAACTCCAGAGGACAACCAGTTTCCGGATGAAACACACGTGAGTTTTTCTTTTTATTTACACTTCAGATTAACTTAAAATCCAATGAGTTTATTAAAACATATTTAATGCCATGTTTTTCCGCTGCAGGCTGATCAAATCTATTCAGAGATAACGGAAAATCAAGTGGACACCATTTACACCAAAACTTTCGCAACGAACAAGTACCGCTTCGCATCCAGTTCTCAGAACCAAGTGAGTATGGATTAGGAATTCTTCTTCTTCTTCTCCTTTCATCAATCCCATCCAAGGGGCGCCACACCAAGTCACTTTCTTCCATCTAACCCTTTCTCCTGCATGTTCTTCGGTTCATGTCCTCCTTCACTGCATCTATAGACCTCCTCTTTGGTCTTCCTCTAGACCTCCTGCCTGGTAGTTCCTCTCTCCTCTGCACATGTCCAAACCATCTCAGTCTGACCTCTCTGACTTTAAAACCTCTAACATGTGCTGTTCCTCTGATCCTGTCCATCCTGGTCACTCCCAGAGAGATCCTCAGCATCTTCATCTCTGCTACAAACATCTCTGTTTCCTGTCTTTTCCTCAGTGACACTGTCTCTAGACCAATCAGCATGGCCGCTCTCACCCCACTGTCTCTAGACCAATCAGCATGGCCGCTCTCACCACACTGTCTCTAGACCAATCAGCGTGGCCGCTCTCACCACACTGTCTCTAGACCAATCAGCGTGGCCGCTCTCACCACACTGTCTCTAGACCAGTCAGCGTGGCCGCTCTCACCACACTGCCTCTAGACCAATCAGCATGGCCGCTCTCACCACACTGTCTCTACACTAATCAGCGTGGCCGCTCTCGCCACACTGTCTCTAGACCAATCAGCATGGCCGCTCTCACCACACTGTCTCTAGACCAATCAGCATGGCCGCTCTCACTACACTGTCTCTAGACCAATCAGCATGGCTGCTCTCACCACACTGTCTCTAGACCAATCAGCATGGCCGCTCTCACCACACTGTTTCTAGACCAATCAGCATGGCCGCTCTCACCACACTGTCTCTAGACCAATCAGCATGGCCGCTCTCACCACACTGTTTCTAGACCAATCAGCATGGCCGCTCTCACCACACTGTCTCTAGACCAATCAGCATGGCCGCTCTCACCACCGTACATTTTAGCTGAAACTCTTCTATCACACACAAAAAAAAATAACAAAGAGAAAATTGTAAAATAAAGTTCTGCTTCTTGTTTTTTTTTTTTCAGGTTGAAGAAGATTACACGGAAATTCCGATTCAGAACGATCCCGCTTCACTCCACAGCGCCTTCTCTGGTCAAAAAATCAATACTATTTACTCAACAGTTGCAACCACTGATGACGTCCAGAATCCTTCACATGCTCTTTACTCTTTTCTAGATTTTCAGAAGTGACACTGAGCTTTGTTTATGTTTCTGTGAGACTTCTAAAGCTTGACCTACCGGGTACCAAACGTTGGTTCTGGTTGGTTTGGGAGGCGTTGGCTCAGTAGTAGTGTTTGTCCTTGGACCGGGAGAACCAGGTCCAAATCCCACTTATGCTTCTATGTGTTTCTGGAACCAATGTTGTTTTTGGCAGCCGTCTAAATTTTAGTTTTAGTCTGTTTCATTTTGTTCCGTCGTCTTCCGCTTATCCGGGAATGGGTGGCGGGGGCAACAGCCTCAGACGGGAAGCCCAGGCTTCTCTCCCCCCGGCTGCATCCTCCAGCTCACCCAGGAGGATCCTGAGTCGTTCCCTGTCCAGTTGTGAAACATAGTGGGTCTGGGGTCTATCTATTGGTCTCCTCCTGGTGGGGCGAGCCCAAAATACCTCACCAGCGAGGTGCTCGGGGTGGGTGGTGGACGGGGACCTGACTAGATGCCCGAACTACCCCATCTGGCTTCTCTATATGTTTCAGTCGTTGAAGAGTTTGTACGTTTTTAGTCTAGATTGGTGTGGTGAGGGTAGGAACGTAGATCCTGGTTACCATGGTGAGGGTAGGAACGTAGATCCTGGTTACCATGGTGAGGGTAGGAACGTAGATCCTGGTTACCATGGTGAGGGTAGGAACGTAGATCCTGGTTACCATGGTGAGAGTAGGAACGTAGATCCTGGTTACCATGGTGAGAGTAGGAACGTAGATCCTGGTTACCATGGTGAGGGTAGGAACGTAGATCCTGGTTACCATGGTGAGAGTAGGAACGTAGATCCTGGTTACCATGGTGAGAGTAGGAACGTAGATCCTGGTTACCATGGTGAGGGTAGGAACGTAGATCCTGGTTACCATGGTGAGGGTAGGAACGTAGATCCTGGTTACCATGGTGAAGTTACGAACGTAGATCCTGGTTACCATGGTGAGAGTAGGAACGTAGATCCTGGTTACCATGGTGAGAGTAGGAACGTAGATCCTGGTTACCATGGTGAGGGTAGGAACGTAGATCCTGGTTACCATGGTGAAGTTACGAACGTAGATCCTGGTTACCATGGTGAGAGTAGGAACGTAGATCCTGGTTACCATGGTGAGAGTAGGAACGTAGATCCTGGTTACCATGGTGAGAGTAGGAACGTAGATCCTGGTTACCATGGTGAGGGTAGGAACGTAGATCCTGGTTACCATGGTGAGGGTAGGAACGTAGATCCTGGTTACCATGGTGAAGTTACGAACGTAGATCCTGGTTACCATGGTGAGAGTAGGAACGTAGATCCTGGTTACCATGGTGAGAGTAGGAACGTAGATCCTGGTTACCATGGTGAGGGTAGGAACGTAGATCCTGGTTACCATGGTGAAGTTACGAACGTAGATCCTGGTTACCATGGTGAGAGTAGGAACGTAGATCCTGGTTACCATGGTGAGGGTAGGAACGTAGATCCTGGTTACCATGGTGAGGGTAGGAACGTAGATCCTGGTTACCACGGTGAGGGTAGGAACGTAGATCCTGGTTACCACGGTGAGAGTAGGAACGTAGATCCTGGTTACCATGGTGAAGTTACGAACGTAGATCCTGGTTACCATGGTGAAGTTACGAACGTAGATCCTGGTTACCATGGTGAGAGTAGGAACGTAGATCCTGGTTACCATGGTGAGGGTAGGAACGTAGATCCTGGTTACCATGGTGAGGGTAGGAACGTAGATCCTGGTTACCATGGTGAGGGTAGGAATGTAGATCCTGGTTACCATGGTGAGGGTAGGAAAAAAAAAACAAAAGACAAAAAGTATTCTTACAATCGTGGCTTCATTGCTGAGAATCTTCTTTTCTTTGGGCATCTCCCTCCAGGAGGCGCCACAGCAAGTCAGTTTCTTCCATCTAACCCTATCTCCTGCATCTTCTTCGGTCACACCAACTATCTTCATGTCTTCCTTCACTGTATCCATGAACCTCCTCTTTGGTCTTCCTCTAGTCCTCTTTCCTGGTGGTTTCAAACCCAGCATCCTTCTGATGTACTCGGTCTCTCTTCGCTGTACATGTCCAAACCATCTCAGTCTGGCCTCTTGGACTTTATCTCCAAAACCTCTAACATGTGCTGTTCCTCTGATCCTGTCCATCCTGGTCACTCCCAGAGAGATCCTCAGCATCTTAATCTCTGATACCTGCTTATATTAACATTGTAACTTATTCATACTTAAAATGACACCTCTTAATAACCCTGTAAACAATGTAAACATTGCACTGTGTCTTTAAATCAGCGGCGTGCTGCCGTGAGAGACAGAATGCTGTTGCTGTGTTTTTTCTTTTCAGACAGAAATATGAAAGTATGACGCCTATTATTTGCTTACATTTTCATCTCGTCAATAGAAACTTACAAACGTCTCAATGTTTAGATCAATGGAAATAAGGGGGAGTGGGGTGTAAGCGTTCTGGGCATGTGCAGAAAACAACACTGTCTGGAGCAGACACCACACCCCTCTAGTTTCTCCCACCATTGGTGTTGTCGTAACTGCCTGCTGTTGTGCAATGCAGCAAAGCATTTCCTCATTGTGGGCTAATAGAGTTACTAGATATCTAAAACCAGAGACAGAACACTGACGATCACTCATTTTCTGCAGCAAACAATAAACTTGTGTCCAGATCAAACTCAATGTTGTGTTTTATTTGAACAATTCTATTGGTCCATTTTTATTAGACTTAATCCTTAAAGAAGAGGTGGCGCTGCATCCTTCCTCTCACCGGGATGATCCTGAGGTATTCCCTGTCCAGCTGTGAGATACATCTCCAGCCAAACATCTGGCTTCTCTCGACCCAAAGGAGCAGCAGCTCTACTCCGAGTTCCTCCCAGATGGTAGAGCTCCTCCCTCTATCTCTGAGACAGAGTCCAGTCACCCTGCAGAGGAAGATCATTGCAGTCATTTGTATCCATGACCTAATTCTTTTGGTCACCATACACAATGATTACCATGGTGAGGGAAGGAACGTAGATCCTGGTTACCATGGTGAGGGCGGGGATATAGATCCTGGTTACCACGGTGAGGGTAGGAACGTAGATCCTGGTTACCATGGTGAAGGTTGGAACGTAGATCCTGGTTACCATGGTGAGGGTAGGAATGTAGATCCTGGTTACCATGGTCAAGATACGAACGTAGATCCTGGTTACCATGGTGAGGGTAGGAACGTAGATCCTGGTTACCATGGTAAGGGTAGGAACGTAGATCCTGGTTACCATGGTGAGGGTAGGAACCTAGATCCTGGTTACCATGGTGAGGGTAGGAACGTAGATCCTGGTTACCATGGTGAGGGTAGAAACGTAGATCCTGGTTACCATGGTGAGGGTAGGAACGTAGATCCTGGTTACCATGGTGAGGGTAGGAACGTAGATCCTGGTTACCATGGTGAGGGTAGGAACGTAGATCCTGGTTACCATGGTGAGGGTAGGAACTTAGATCCTGGTTACCATGGTGAGGGTAGGAACATAGATCCTGGTTACCATGGTGAGGGTAGGAACGTAGATCCTGGTTACCATGGTGAGGGTAGCAACAAAGATCCTGGTTACCATGGTGAGGGTAGGAACGTAGATCCTGGTTACCATGGTGAGGGTAGGAACGTAGATCCTGGTTACCATGGTGAGGGTAGGAACGTAGATCCTGGTTACCATGGTGAGGGTAGGAATGTAGATCCTGGTTACCACGGTGAGGGTAGGAACGTAGATCCTGGTTACCATAATGAGGGTAGGAACGTAGGAACCTGGTCACCATGGTAACCAGGTTCCTGGTTACCATGGTGAGGGTAGGAACAAAGATCCTGGTTACCATGGTGAGGGTAGGAACGTAGATCCTGGTTACCATGGTGAGGGTAGGAACGTAGATCCTGGTTACCATGGTGAGGGTAGGAATGTAGATCCTGGTTACCATGGTGAGGGTAGGAACAAAGATCCTGGTTACCATGGTGAGGGTAGGAACGTAGAACCTGGTTACCATGGTAACCAGGTTCCTGGTTACCATGGTGAGGGTAGGAACATAGATCAACTTGTAAATCAAGAGCTTTGCTTTCGGCTCAGCTCTTTCTTTGCAACGACCGATGCAACGTCTCAATTATTGTGGACGATGTACTGATCTGTCTGTTGATCTCCGGCTCCATCCTTCCTCCACTCGTGATGAAGACCCCCGGATACTTAAACTCCTCTACTTGGTTCAGGACAGTGTCCCTGACCCGCGGGGCACCCCCTTGTTTGGTTTGAGTACCATAGTCTTTGATTTGAAGGCTGTGATTTTCAAAGCGTTTAAATTTGAGAACCACTGATCACTGAAGCAGGTCCACCTGTCACACTTTCACCAGTGTCTAACAGACGTCATACATGTCGTGTACTCCCACACGACACCCACAACCATCATCAATAAAGACATGAGGATTTCCTGTAAAAAGAGGAAGAAGTGTTTTACTAAAGCAGTGAAGACTTCCTCTCTGAGTCAGAAAGAGAAGAAGCTCCTTTTGAAACCAGCAGCATGACAAACAAATGGGTGGCCATTTGTTTTTTCCTTCTCAGTAAGTTTATTATCTTATTTTTTTTATTTGAATCACACTTAGTTTGTTTTGATTGTGTTTAAATTAAATAAACAATCCTTTAAACTTTTCAGGACTTTTTTTATGGGATTTTACTTTAAAGGAAGAAGTTTGTTGTATTTTTTTCTCACTTTTTCTTAATTTCTAATGATATATTTTCTGTAATTTAACATGTTTAATTAACGTTAATGTGTGTATTTTGTGAATTAAGTCAAATAGAATTTAAACCACAGTATTTCTTCTTCGTTGTTCCTCTTTTTACAACATTTTTTCTCAAATTGAGAAAACGTGTGATGAAACATTCAAAGATTTCATTATTTTCTGAACCGTCAAACCCTGACAGGGTTCTGGGTGGCAGGGGAGGGTGTCGGAGCTTATCCCAGCTGATTCAAGCTGAGAGGCAGGGTACACCCCGCCAGTCTGTTGCGGTGCCTCCACACCCACTCAGAATCAGTAAGACTTTTATTATGAAAATCAGTGAACAAGATTCAGAGACTAGGAAACTTGCTGAGGTTTTAATGTGCAGAAAATAAACACAGAGATGTTTATTTTTGGCTTCAAAAAGCTGGAGATTTGAGGGATGAGGGAGGTTTGAGGAGGCGGGGCTAAAAGGAGGAGGAGGCGGAGCAACGGGGCATCTTGGCAGAGGGAAAGGGGGCGGTCACAGTATAAGTTTGGCAGTGTGGAAGTCGGCATGACCTCACATCCGCCATGACAGTTGGCGTAAAACAAACCGTTCAAAACATGAGAAATCAGCTGGTAAATTGTGTGTCCTTCGTGTGTTACCACCTAGTGTTATGTATCAGTGTGAAGAGGAATTACCACCAGGAATACACCCCTGTTCTGATTGGTCACGCTTCCATACGTTCACCAAAAACAATACTGGCATGAGATCATGCAGATCGCTACTAGTGGCTTTCAAATGCACAGCTACGGCAGCAGAAGATGCCATGTGCTTAGTCTCATTACCTAATTCATGGAATGCACGAGAGTGTTCATCATGCAGGAGTTTCGTTAGCCTTGGTGGGTGAGCGTGAGATAGGTCCTAATTGTGGGTGTCTACCACCCAATGCGGGAGACTTGGCATGTCTGTAAACATAGTAATAAAAATAGAAGATGTAAACAACCGTAAAAAAAAATAACAAAAGTAATTTTAATAAAACCTATAGTTTCAGAACAAAAATGTAACCTGTATGGTAGAGAGAGAGAAGTCACCTCGTGATGAGGATCCAGGTTATAAAGTCCTCATAAGTCCAACGGAAGAAGCGGGAGGTCCGAGTAAACCGGAGTCTCCTGCCCGAGAGAAGTGGCTCAGAATGTCCATGTCCAGGGTGGGAAGGGTCAGCTGCTATCCAACCTGCACGCCCCAAAGTCCTGGAGACGTACAGGTCATGGAGAGATGGAAGGCTGCAGCCAATCACCTTCTCCGCAGAGCGCACAATGCGCTGCAGTCTGTGTTTCACCCTGGCTGTGGCTCCATCCCCGGGCTGGTAGCTTGGCGTTCTTCATCCTGTGCTGGGCCTTTTGACTCATGCCTAGGGCAATTTTATAGCAGCCAATCAAACTAACATGTATGTTTTTATAGGGTGGGTGAAAATACATGTGGAGAACATGCAAACTCCTCACAGAATGACCAGTATTTCAAGCTTCGTCCCCACCCGGGACTTGAACCCCCAACCTTCTTGCTTGATTTTATGGTTTTATTCTGCATGTTTTAATTGTTTAATTACCATGGTGAGGGTAGGAACGTAGATCCTGGTTACCATGGTGAGGATAGGAACGTAGATCCTGTTACCATGGTGAGGGTAGGAATGTAGATCCTGGTTACCATGGTGAGGGTAGGAATGTAGATCCTGGTTACCATGGTGAGGGTAGGAATGTAGATCCTGGTTACCATGGTGAGGGTAGGAACGTAGATCCTGGTTACCATGGTGAGGGTAGGAATGTAGATCCTGGTTACCATGGTGAGGGTAGGAACGTAGATCCTGGTTACCATGGTGAGGGTAGGAACGTAGATTCTGGTTACCATGGTGAGGGTAGGAACGTAGATCCTGGTTACCATGGTGAGGGTAGGAACGTAGATCCTGGTTACCATGGTGAGGGTATGAACGTAGATCCTGGTAACCATGGTGAGGGTAGGAACGTAGATCCTGGTTACCATGGTGAGGGTAGGAACGTAGATCCTGGTTACCATGGTGAGGGTATGAACGTAGATCCTGGTAACCATGGTGAGGGTAGGAGCGTAGATTCTGGTTACCATGGTGAGGGTAGGACGTAGATCCTGGTTACCATGGTGAGGGTAGGAACATAGATCCTGGTTACCATGGTGAGGGAAGGAACGTAGATCCTGGTTACCATGGTGAGGGTAGGAACGTAGATACTGGTTACCATGGTGAGGGTAGGAACATAGATCCTGGTTACCATGGTGAGGGTAGGAACATAGATCCTGGTTACCACGTGTGGGTAGGAACGTAGATCCTGGTTACCATGGTGAGGGTAGGAACGTAGATCCTGGTTACCATGGTGAGGGTAGGAACATAGATCCTGGTTACCATGGTAGGAACATAGATCCTGGTTACCATGGTGAGGGTAGGAACGTAGATCCTGGTTACCATGGTGAGGGTAGGAACGTAGATCCTGGTTACCATGGTGAGGGTAGGAACGTAGATCCTGGTTACCATGGTGAGGGTAGGAAAGCTTGAACGAAACACACTGGCGAGCACTCGAGATGGACTACACAGGTGGTGGTACAGTGGTGGTAAAGGTACGAGACTCCGCTTTAAAAAGAACTGAAAAAAATATGGATGATCAAACCCTGCCTCAAAGGAAATAATGGTGGTCTAGGGACGGAGGATCATGATCTTGGTGAGGAGGTTCCCACAGACGGTGGTCTGGACAAAGAGCGAACCCATAAGCTCCAGACAGGGATGATGAGGTTCCTGTAGGCAGAACCCGGACACGTGAACTCTCTCTTTTAAGGACTGCTGTTTAATATACTGTTCTTGTGGTCTGTGTCTCTGCTTTCCTGGTGCTCCCCGCCCGATCCCGAACCAGCGGTCCAGTTATAACTAGTTTCAGGTTTTAATGACGTAATAAACTGATCCTGCCATGAGTTTAATGAATCAGTGTGTGTTCTGTGTTCATGAGTGTTTGATGATAATGATTCACAGTTTATTTTCTTCTCAGTTTTTCTTCGGGATGGAGACACAAAGGAAAAAAGAGAAACAAAAACCAGTGATCCCATCTTCAGGGAATCAGAGGGACAGAGCATCACTATTATATGTCCACTTGGATTTTCTGTTTGGACGACGTTCTTCTGTAGAGAAAATTGTGACGGAGAAAATCTTCTCATTCAAACATCTGCGTCCAGCTCTCAGAGAGGCAGATATGGGTTGGAGTACATCAAAAAAGGTCCATTCAAGAATGATGAGATGTATGTGAGCATCATGAACCTGAGAACGTCTGATTCAGGACGATATTCATGTGTTTCAAAAGGATTTACAACAGAAGTAATACAGTTTGACATCATCGTCCAAAAAAGTGAGTTTTATTCAAAGAAAAATCTTCCTTAAACTGTTTTTGCTTCTAATAATTTCAGAGATTAAACTTTCTTTTTTTTTTTTTTCAGCTCCAACCAGTTCCATCCAAACACCGGTCAAACCCACCGAGTCTCCGCCATCCACCACATCTGGAACGACCCAAACAGCAGCTGAATCTCCAGGTTTGTGTTGCTTTTAAACCAAAAAGTTTGGCTGAATGTTGAGAAATTGGTTGAAAATTAGATTTTTTTTTTTTATTGGTGATTTAAAAAAACACACATTTTACCAAAAAAAACTAAAGTTTTTTCAATTTAATGATTGAACCATAAGAAAATTTAAGCAGACTAAGTTTTGTGTCCTAAGCAACCAATCAGAGAAGAGAAGAGATTCACAACCAATCAGAAATGGTTGTGAATCTCTTTCCCAAGAAGCTGCTTCTTGCAAAAATTTGTTGAAATAAGAAAATGCAAAGCATGACAAGAAAAAAAAAGCAATGAATCAATCAGGATCTACGTTCCTACCCTCACCATGGTAACCAAGATCTACGTTCCTACCCTCACCATGGTAACCAGGATCTACGTTCCTACCCTCACCATGGTAATCAGGATCTACGTTCCTACCCTCACCATGGTAACCAGGATCTATGTTCCTACCCTCACCATGGTAACCAAGATCTACGTTCCTACCCTCACCATGGTAACCAGGATCTACGTTCCTACCCTCACCATGGTAACCAGGATCTACGTTCCTACCCTCACCATGGTAACCAGGATCTATGTTCCTACCCTCACCATGGTAACCAAGATCTACGTTCCTACCCTCACCATGGTAACCAGGATCTACGTTCCTACCCTCACCATGGTAATCAGGATCTACGTTCCTACCCTCACCATGGTAACCAGGATCTACGTTCCTACCCTCACCATGGTAATCAGGATCTACGTTCCTACCCTCACCATGGTAACCAGGATCTACGTTCCTACCCTCACCATGGTAACCAGGATCTATGTTCCTACCCTCACCATGGTAACCAAGATCTACGTTCCTACCCTCACCATGGTAACCAGGATCTACGTTCCTACCCTCACCATGGTAACCAGGATCTACGTTCCTACCCTCACCATGGTAACCAGGATCTACGTTCCTACCCTCACAATGGTAACCAGGATCTACGTTCCTACCCTCACCATGGTAACCAGGATCTATGTTCCTACCCTCACCATGGTAACCAGGATCTACTTTCCTACCCTCACCATGGTAACCAGGATCTATGTTCCTACCCTCCAATGGTAACCAGGATCTACGCTCCTACCATCACCATGGTAACCAGGATCTACGTTCCTACCCTCAACCTTGGTAACCAGGATCTACATTCCTACCCTCACCGTGGTAACCAGGATCTACGCTCCTTCCCTCACCATGGTAACCAGGATCTATGTTCCTACCCTCACCATGGTAACCAGGATCTACGTTCCTACCCTCACCATGGTAACCAGGATCTACGTTCCTACCCTCACCATGGTAACCAGCTTTGGTCACTCAGAGATAGATGGGGGATCTCTGCCATCCGGGAGGAGCTTGAAGTAGAGCCGTTACTCTTCCGGGTGGAGAGAAGTCAGACGAGGTGGTTCGACAATCTGGTCAGGAATGCCTCCCAAGCGCGTCGCTGGTGAGGTGTTCCGTCCCAGTGGAGGGGGACCCACAGGCAGACCTCAGACCTGCTGGAGAGACTGTCTCACTGCTGGACAGGGAACGACTCAGGATCCTCCTGGGTGAGATGGAGGATGCAGCCGGAGAGAGAGAAGCCTGGGCTTCCCGTCTGAGGCTGTTGCCCCCTCTGTAGGAACGGGTCGGTTAGGGTCTGTTAGTTAGGGTCTGAACTAACTTGGGTTGTTGGTTTAATTCCTGCAGATGTGCTGCTTCCAGTGGGTCTGACGCTCTTCTTCCTCATCATCATTTTATCTGCAGCTTTACTGATTTTCTACAAGAAGATTGGCTTCAGTAAAACTAAAGGTGAGATCAAAACGAACCCAACCCGTCATGAACCGACCAACCAGAGGTCTCATTTACAAAGAATCTCACTTGTTCGTTCTGTCGTCTTACGGCTACACAGCGGCTGGGTTGCGGGGCAACAGCTTCACCCAGGAAGCCCATGCCTCTCTCAACCCGGCTGCATCCTCCATCTCACCCGGGAGGATCCTAAAGTGTTCCCCGTCAAGCTGTGAGACATAGTCTCTCCAGCAGGTTTGAGGTTACCTTCTTGGTCTCCTCCCAGTGGGACGTGCCCGAAACACTTCACCAGTGAGGCACTCAGGAGGCATTTTAACCAGATACCCAAACCAACCAACCTGACTTCTCACAACCCGGAGGAGCAGCCGCTGTACTCCGAGCTCCTCCTGGATGGCAGAGCTCCTCCCTCTATCTCTGAGTGTGAACCCTGCCACCCTGCGGAGGAAGCTCATTTTGGCCGTGATTTTGATCCCACAGCTGGTGACCATAGTGTGTGCTCCAACTACAGAGGGATCACACTCCTCTGCCACCCTGGGAAGGTCTAGCCAGGGGTACAGGAGAGGAGGGTCTGTCAGATTGTCAAGGCTCGGATTGAAGAGATTGATCCAGAGGCAGACCCCGGACCTGCTGGAGAGACTATGTCTCACAGCTGGACAGGGAACACCTCAGGATCCTTCCGGGTGAGCTGGAGGATGCAGCCGGGGTGAGAGAAGCCTGGGTTTCCCGTTTGAGGCTGTTGCCCCCGCGACCCGGCCCCGGATAACCGGAAGACGACAGATCGTAACGGATTCAGTGAACTCTCTAAACTACCGTGTTTTTTTTTTTTCAGAGTCTCCAGGGAGCACGGGCTTTGTGAATGGAATAGAAGTAAGTCAGAATACCCGTTAGAGACGGTCATGTTTTCATTTTAATAATCTGATTCAATCCTTTTCAAGATGGCTGATCAGCTCTATGAGGAGATAACAGAAACCCCGGTGGACGCCGTCTACGCCGAACCGAATGTGAACAACAAGAAGGACCGGACTTCTCACGGAAAAGTCAGTCTAAACCAGGCATGTGCAAACTACGGCCCGCGGGCCACATGCAGCCCGTTAAATGTTTTAATTTGGCTGGTCAAATTTGAAAAAAATTAAACAAATTCTTCTTCTTTCGGCTTTTCACTCCAGGGGGCGCCACAGCAAGTCAGTTTCTTCCATCTAATCCTATCTGCTGCATCTTCTTCAGTCACACCAACTATCTCCATGTCTTCCTTCACTGTATCCATGAACCTCCTCTTTGGTCTTCCTCTAGTCTTCTTTCCTGGTGGTTCCAAACCCAGCATCCTTCTTCTGATGTACTCTCTCTCTCTCCTCTGTACATGTCCAAACCATCTCAGCCTGACCTCTCTGACTTTAAAACCTCTAACATGTGCTGTTCCTCTGATCCTGTCCATCCTGGTCACTCACAGAGAGATCCTCAGCATCTTCATCTCTGATACAAACATCTCTGTTTCCTGTCTTTTTCTCAGTGACACTGTCTCTAGACCAATCAGCATGGCCGCTCTCACCACACTGTCTCTAGACCAATCAGGATGGCCGCTCTCACCACACTGTCTCTAGACCAATCAGCATGGCCGCTCTCACCACACTGTCTCTAGACCAATCAGCAGGGCCGCTCTCACCACACTGTCTTTAGACCAATCAGCATGGCCACTCTCACCACACTGTCTCTAGACCAATCAGCATGGCCGCTCTCACCACACTGTCTCTAGACCAATCAGCAGGGCCGCTCTCACCACACTGTCTTTAGACCAATCAGCATGGCCGCTCTCACCACACTGTCTCTAGACCAATCAGCATGGCCGCTCTCACCACACTGTCTCTAGACCAATCAGCATGGCCGCTCTCACCACGGTTTTCTACACTTTTCCTTTCATTTTAGCTGAAACTCTTCTATCACAAATCACACCTGATACTTTCCTCCACCCGTTCCAGCCTGCCTGCACATGCTTCTTCACCTCTTTTCCACACTCTCCATTGCTCTGGACTGTTGATCCTAGATACTTAAAATCTTCCACCTTCTTTATCTCTACTCCCTGTAACCTCACTTTTCCATTTGGATCTCTCTCATTCACACACATGTACTCTGTTTCACTCTGACTAATCTTCAAACCTCCACCTCTCCATCTTTTCCTCCACCTCTTCCCTCCTCTCACTACAGATCACAATGTCATCTACAAACATCATTGTCCATGGGGATTCCTGTCTGTCAAATAAACCTTGTTAATGGTTTTTTCCCTGTAATTCTGATGTTTTGTCACCAGATGGCGCCAAAGATACAACAACACTGCTCCCATTAAAATGTGTGTGTCTCCGTGATACCCACGCTTAAAAAAAAAACCAGTGTGCACAGATATGGAAAGCCATCGGGGCCAATACACGCACGTAAACAAGCGTGTTACAAGATAAATGTTACATTTTAAATTTAACCCTCTTGATGTAACATTTAGCGCTTGTTTAAAATCTAGCATCATTCTATTGGTCTAATCTAGAGGTTACCAAAACATGCCATCCATCTGATCCTGGTCAAATGTTAGAACTCAATGTGGCCGACCAATCAAAACGTTTGTCCATCTCTGGTCTGAACTCTCTCCAATAATTCAAACAGAATCAAACCCTTTGAATGAAACTTTTCTTTTCTGTTTGGTTTCAGATTGAAGAAGACTCGGTGGAGTACAGTGAAGTACAGTTTCCAAACAGGGGTTCGCCTCGCGGGGCTCCATCTGGTGAAACAGCAGACGTCGTTTATTCAGCAGTTAAACCTCCAAAAAATTCTTAAACTGCTTCATTTCATCTCAAGTTGCTGTAAATAAGTGTTTACCTCATCGTAGAGACTTTAAACTGGTATCGTGATGTTTGAATTAATTTTATGCCCGTTTTACTTTTGAATTTTTTGTCAGCCATTTTTATTACAAATGTTTGATTGACCAGGATCTACTTTTGGCGGTACAGACCAAATCTTACCGACACCCACGGCAAGGCATCGTTACCAGGTTATGATTCTCGCATGTGGAACAGCCTGCCAGAGGACCTCAGGCTGCGATGTGTTTATGTTTTTAAGAAGAGGCTGAAAAAAAACACTTCTTTAACGTGGCTTTATTTGATTTTTTTTTGTTTGTTCTGGTTCACAAGCAGCCGAATTGAGCTTCCTCTGCAGGGTGGCTGGGCTCTCATTCAAAGATAGAGGGAGGAGCTTGGAGTAGAGCCGTCGCTCCTCCTCCAGGTCGAAGGAAACCAGATGGGGTGGTTCGGGCATCTGGTTAGGATGCTTCCCGAACGCCTCATTTTTTAGGTGTTATGGGAGGAGACCCATAGGGAGACCCCGGACCTGCTGGAGAGACTATGTCCCACAGCTGGACCAGGAATACCTCAGGATCCTTCCGGGTGAGAGGAAGGATGCAGCGCCATAAATTTTATGTATTTATTAAAATCTGTTTATTTTATTTTCTATTTGTTTACTCAAAGAATAATTTCTTAAACATTTTGAACTTGTTTTTAGTTTTTATTTTATTGTTTTATTTTGTATCTCAGTCCAGTTTTTCCTCATTGGTAACCAGGATCTACGTTCCTACCCTCACCCTGGTAACAAGGATCTACGTTCCTACCCTCACCCTGGTAACCAGGATCTACGTTCCTACCCTCACCATGGTAACCAGGATCTACGGTCCTACCCTCACCATGGTAACCAGGATCTACCTTCCTACCCTCACCATGGTAACCAGGATCTACATTCCTACCCTCATCATGGTAACCAGGATCTACCTTCCTACCCTCACCATGGTAACCAGGATCTACGGTCCTACCCTCACCCTGGTAACCAGGATCTACATTCCTACCCTCATCATGGTAACCAGGATCTACATCCAACCCTCACCATGGTAACCAGGGTATGTTCCTACCCTCACCATGGTAACCAGGATCTACAGTACATTCCTACCCTCACCATGGTAACCAGGATCTACGTTCCTACACTCACCATGGTAACCAGGATCTACATCCAACCCTCACCATGGTAACCAGGATCTACATTCCTACCCTCACCATGGTAACCAGGATCTATGTTCCTACCCTCACCATGGTAACCAGGATCTACGTTCCTACCCTCACCATGGTAACCAGGATCTATGTTCCTACCCTCACCATGGTAACCAGGATCTACGTTCCTACCCTCACCACGGTAACCAGGATCTATGTTCCTACCCTCACCATGGTAATCAGGATCTACATTCCTATCCTCACCATGGTAACCAGGATCTACGTTCCAACCCTCACCATGGTAACCAGGATCTATGTTCCTACCCTCGCCATGGTAACCAGGATCTACGTTCCTACCCTCACCATGGTAACCAGTTTTTCCTCATTGGGATCCTCTTCCTGCTCAGTCTGTAGGGTCCTTACTGTAGGGGTCTGACTGGCCTAGGTGGGACAGATCCCTCCCTTCAGCCAGGTGGCTTCTGTGGGTGCATGTACCTCCTGGATCCAGGTGGATCCCTTTGGGTGTGACTTTTATAGTCATGGGCAGGCAGACTCCTGGTGTGGATCGATCCCTAGTTTCTTGTTCCCTCACAGCAGAATCAGACCATATGTTTGTTTTATTTATCTTTACCTTTTAATCACTTAAAGAGACAGTAGCAGCAGTCATGGGGAATGAAGGGGTGCGGACAGAGCGTTGGGGTGTGTGAATATTGATGCGTTGATGTGTTGTTTGAGTTTTTATTTGTTTTGTTAACTTAAAAAATGCTTTATTAATAAAGTTTAATTTTTGTTTTAAGTTATTAAAAGTTCTGTTTCTGGGTTCAAGATTTTATTAAATCAAAAAAACATTTCTTTGTCCCACAAAGACGAAGTCGCCGTATGCAGCAGCACGTGGTTAAAACTACCGTATTTTCACGACCATAGGGCACACCGTATTAAAAGACGCAGTCCAAATTTTGCGTGTTCTGTATTTAACACACACATAAGGCGCACCTGATGATAGGGCGCGGGTTTTATATACATATCCTCTACTACGTAAGTCCGCCTTACAACAACACACACACATACACATAGCCGCGCGCGCATACGCACACACACACGTGCGTATTTAAAAATAGATCGGGAGTAAAACTGAGTTTGGTTGGTTTTATTTAAATATTATTTACAGTCGTCATAAAGTCATTTATTAAATCCATCCAAGTCCTCATCCTCTGGTTCTGAATCTAACAGCTGCTCTAAATCCAACCTCGCAGGTTCACTTTCCTCGCTGTCAGAGTCACTTTCTGAACCGTGCAGCTCCTCGGAGTCTCCTCCATTGTGGAGTCTCACAGCAGAAGGAAGGAAAGACCTCCTGAATCTCTCCTTCACACAGCGAGGGTGGAGCAGCCTGCCACTGAAGCTGCTCTCCAGTGCAGACAGTGTCCTGCAGGGGGCGGGTTGTCTGTCACCCACCTCCCGCAGTCCAGGGAGCAGCCCACGACAGAGCTGGACCTCTTGATGATTCTGTCCAGCTTCTTCCTCTCCCTTTCTGTGTCACACCGTGCAGGATGACTGATGCCACCATAGAGTTGTAGAAGGTCTTCAGGAGTGCCCGATTCACTCCAAAGGACCGCAGTCTCCTCAGGAGGCGGAGCCTGCTCTGACCCTTCCTGAACAGGAGGTAGAGCCTGCTCTGACCCGTCCTGTACAGTGCGTCGGTGTTGTGAGTCCAGTCCAGTTTGTTGTTGAGGTGAACACCCAGGTATTTGTAAGAGTCCACCTGCTCAGTGTTCATTCCCTGGATGTTTGCCGGTGGGTATAAAATAAAACGGGCTTGCTTGGAAGCTTTTATTGCAGAGGGTTAGATGATGCATCACTCTCTCTGGAGAACAAGCTGATGCGAGCTACAGCTCCTACAGCGTTCCTACCCTCACCATGGTAACCAGGATCTACGTTCCTACCCTCACCATGGTAACCAGGATCTACGTTCCTACCCTCACCATGGTAACCAGGATCTACGTTCCTACCCTCACCATGGTAACCAGGATCTACGTTCCAACCCTCACCATGGTAACCAGGATCTACGTTCCTACCCTCACCATGGTAACCAGGATCTACGTTCCAACCCTCACCATGGTAACCAGGATCTACGTTCCTACCCTCACCATGGTAACCATGGCACCCAGGATCTACGTTCCTACCCTCACCATGGTAACCAGGATCTACGTTCCTACCCTCACCATGGTAACCAGGATCTACGTTCCAACCCTCACCATGGTAACCAGGATCTACATTCCTACCCTCACCATGGTAACCAGGTTCTACGTTCCTACCCTCACCATGGTAACCAGGATCTACGTTCCTACCCTCACCATGGTAACCAGGATCTACGTTCCTACCCTCACCATGGTAACCAGGATCTACGTTCCTACGCTCACCATGGTAACCAGGATCTACGTTCCTACCCTCACCATGGTAACCAGGATCTACGTTCTACGATAAATAATCTATCAATCTGATAAGAAGCGAACACGCTCCTAGTTTTCTTTTCGTTTGTAAATAGTTCCGTGGGTGAGGGGTGTCCGTTTTGTGGGAGAGGGAGACTTTTTTTTCACTGTTTTTGGGGATGCGGTCGGCTGACGCAGCTGTTTGATCTGTTGAAGGAGGTGTTCAGGGCTCTGGGGGCGGGTTTTAGTGCACAGGTGTTTGTGGGAGGGGTCAGGTACTCTCGACGCAGCAGGAGGAGGGGCGCGTCCTGAACTTTTTCCTCGCTCAAGCTAAAGTGGCCATCTATGTGAGCAGGAGGAGGATGGTACAGACTGGCAGGAGGAGGATGGTACAGACTGGGATGGTTTTGTGTGTGAGGGAGGTGTTAAAGAAGATGGTGGAGGCACGGCTCAGGTTGGAGATGGGGTAAACACGAAAGCAGGTTGTAGAATGTTTTTTTACAGGTGAATAAGGGTCTGTTAAAAATCAAATCTCTCTCTCACACACACTGGCTGGTTTCCTCGCGGCTCGATCCTGGCGACACTTTGGTTGGATTTCTTGTTTATAATTTTTATTCTCACCACATGTGGTTAGAGACTCTGCCATCCTGTTTCACTTCCTGTTCATCAAGGTTAACCTCAAATCTTCAGAAACCAAACAGATGAAAACTATTTGTTTTTCTGGGTTTCCTCGTTCGCTCAGATTGAGTCACAGGAAACGCAACAGTTCCTCCAACGAAACCGCATGTTTCTCTATGAGATTCAAGACAGAGTCGGGCACAAATATGTGCCACCCTCGTGAACAAGACACCGAGATTCCTACCCTCCTCCACTTGGGGTAGGACTCCTCCCCGGACCCACAGGGGGCATTCCAACCTTTTCATCAGCAATAAGTAGGACGCTGCATCAGTCCGTCGTGGTAAAAGTCGATCTACGTTCCTACCCTCACCATGGTAACCAGGATCTACGTTCCTACACTCACCATGGTAACCAGGATCTACGTTCCTACCCTCACCATGGTAACCAGGATCTACATTCCTACCTTCACCATGGTAACCAGGATCTACGTTCCTACCCTCACCATGGTAACCAGGATCTACGTTCCTACCCTCACCATGGTAACCAGGATCTACGTTCCTACCCTCACCATGGTAACCAGGATCTACATTCCTACCCTCACCATGGTAACCAGGATCTACGTTCCTACCCTCACCATGGTAACCAGGATCTACATTCCTACCTTCACCATGGTAACCAGGATCTACGTTCCTACCCTCATCATGGTAACCAGGATCTACATTCCTACCCTCACCATGGTAACCAGGATCTACGTTCCTACCCTCACCATGGTAACCAGGATCTACGTTCCTACCCTCACCATGGTAACCAGGATCTATGTTCCTACCCTCACCATGGAAACCAGGATCTACATTCCTACCCTCACCATGGTAACTAGGATCTACGTTCCTACCCTCACCATGGTAACCAGGATCTACGTTCCTATCCTCACCATGGTAACCAGGCCGCTCTGACTCCACATTTCTCACTGCATTCCATCTCTTTACACGCGCTACACGGACCTGCTGCCATCACAGGAAGCACATTTTTCAAAATAACAGAAAAAAATGAACTTTTAAATGAAGCAAAAACAATCACAAATTTTTCACATTTTAATAAAAATAACCTTTATTTTGAAACATTTTACAGCATCCGGTCGTCATTTCGTACAAAAAAAACATCATTAAATCCAGAAAAAACCCTGCAGTGAAATCAGTTCAGTTCTAAAACTGGTTCAAACATCACGGAGGACGTTTAATCTGATGCTACACGTCATGAGACACAAATAAAAAGTCATAGAGTGGCTTAAAGAAGGAAGACAAGGTGATAAATAATTCCCTTTTAGAGTTTCAGCTCCCAGATGTGGGATAAAAAAGGATCAAATGGAAGAATAAATATCTCTAACGTAGAGAAAACAGTCTGTTTCCTGCTGAAAGGAAACTTTTATTGTTTAGAATAAATACATCAGATCATGTTTATAGAAAAATATTGAGGTTAAACTAGAAGAAGTGCAAAAACGTGTATTTGTCGCCCTCTGCTGACGAAAAAGAGGAAAAACATAGAAAGAATGGAAATGATTGGTTATTGCTTCTGGAATCCGATTGGATTTTAAGCAAGGGTCTCCGTATCCGGTCTTGGAGGGCTGGTGTCCTGAAGGTTTTCCATATGTTCTTCCATCTACACACAGAGACAGTGTGGTGAGAGCGGCCGTGCTGATTGGTCTAGAGACAGTGTGGTGAGAGCGGCCATGCCGATTGGTCTAGAGACAGTGTGGTGAGAGCGGCCATGCTGATTGGTCTAGAGACAGTGTGGTGAGAGCGGCCATGCTGATTGGTCTAGAGACAGTGTGGTGAGAGCGGCCATGCTGATTGGTCTAGAGACAGTGTGGTGAGAGCGGCCATGCTGATTGGTGGTGAGAGCAGCCATGCTGATTGGTCTAGAGACAGTGTGGTGAGAGTGGCCATGCTGATTGGTCTAGAGACAGTGTGGTGAGAGTGGCCATGCTGATTGGTCTAGAGACAGTGTCACTGAGGAAAAGACAGGAAACAGAGATGTTTGTAGCAGAGATGAAGATGCTGAGGATCTCTCTGGGAGTGACCAGGATGGACAGGATCAGAGGAACAGCACATGTTAGAGGTTTTAAAGTCAGAGAGACCAGACTGAGATGGTTTGGACATGTGCAGAGGAGAGAGAGAGAGTACATCAGAAGAAGGATGCTGGGTTTGGAACCACCAGGAAAGAGGACTAGAGGAAGACCAAAGAGGAGGTTCATGGATACAGTGAAGGAAGACATGAAGATAGTTGGTGTGACTGAAGAGGATGCAGGAGATAGGGTTAGATGGACTAGAAACACAATGAGAACCTTCAGGACCTCGGCCCTCGAGGACAGACTTTGACACCCCTGGTTTAAAGGAGCTGCAGCTCCAGAGAGCCACGTTCCATCATGAAGAGGGAAGCTGCTGGTTTAAATCCTCGTCTGAATCATGTTTTAACGACTGAAAAAGTCTGTTTTAAAAACATAAAACAAACAGAAAAACTGTTTTAGAAAAACTGAAAAAGAAGGTTTTTTTTGGGGGGTACAAATCGTTGTGAATCCCTCGTTCGTCCAGGAGGGATCCAGCGTAGCGTCTTCAGGACCGAGGATTTGAGGATCGAGACGTTTCGACTTCCATCAGAAATCATTTCCACTCTGGTAAACTAAGCCGAGGCGGCATCACAGCTAGAAGGTCAGGGATTGAGTTCCAGGTGGGAATGAGCCTTGAAACTCTATCCTTTCTGTGTGTAGTTTGCATGTTCTCTCTCTGTGTAGGTTTTCTATGGGTAACCCGGTTTCCTCCCACCCTCAAAAACATGGGATCTTGGCACAACTAAACCACCCGTAGGAATGAGTGTGTGAGGCGCCGTGACAGACTGGCAACCCGCCTCTCGCCAGGATAAACCCCGGCACGCCGTGCCAACTGTTAGGAACGGACGGTTTAGAAGATGAATGAAACTGGGATGGCACACCCACCGTTCAGCACCCGGTACCCGATCAGTATTTTTTACAGGGCCAAAACTTTCAGGCTTATCGGTACAAGCGGAGCGGGCGAGGTAAGAGAGCCAACACGACGCGGTCAGTGTCTGTTAGTAACAAGGCGGGCAGCAGGTGGTTCCATCTGCTGGGAATGTCGGAGCAGCGCAGGCTGAAACACGGGCAAATTAAAGAAACACCTCCACAAAATTTAACCAGAAAAATGAACCATGTTTGAGAAAAACAGTGCCGTTAAATCAACTGGTAATATTGATAAGATACCGGGTCGATAAGCGGTATCGATAAGCATCCCATATCAACCAGTTTTTCTAACCCTCAAAGAGGAGATAGACCAGGGATGGGCAAACTTTTTGGTTGGCGGGCCACATTGAGTTCTAAGATTTGACCAACGGGCCGGAACAGGATCAGATGGATGTCATGCTTTGGTACCCGCTAGATTAGACCAATAGGATGACGCTAGATTTTAAACAAGCATTAAATGTTACATCATTTTCATCTTATAATCAACCAATAATTTATTTCTAAATTTAAAAACATTAAAGTTCTATGATTTAGTGGAATTACACACTTTAAAATTTATGTTTAATTTGATGTCAAAATCTCTACAAAATATGTTTAATTTTAGGAAAAGTCCAAACGAACTAAGAGGAAATGTTTTGTTCATTAAAAATAAATTTAGAAAAAATTCTGTTTTTCTATTAAAGGTGTGGATCTTTGAAAAAAATATGATGATGAACTTAAATTATGTTTCAATTTTTTCTGTTTAAAGAAGAAATTTAAGTTATTTTTACTTAAAAAATATGCAAGTCTTGATGTTTAAATTCAAGCTTATATATACAGTGGTGGTCAAAAGTTTACATACACTTGTAAAGAACATAATGTCATGGCTGTCTTGAGTTTCCAGTTATTTCAACAACTCTGATTTTTCTCTGATATAGTGATTGGAACAGATCCTTCTTTGTCACAAAAAAACATTCATGAAGTTTGATTCTTTTATGACTTTATTATGGGTAAACTGAAAATGTGACAAAATCAGCTGGGTCAAAAATATACATACAGCAACATGAATGAGCAATTTTGGAGACTTAGAAAGTTGTGTCAATGACATGAGCTTCATAGCATGACCTCTTAACTTCTTGTGAGTGATTATGAGTGACTACAGCTGGTGACTTCTCTGAGGCCATTTAATAAGGGCTCATTGGATAAAAACACCCACAAACGCTACAATGGGAAAGTCAAAGGAGCTCAGCACAGATTTGAAAAAGAGAATCATTGACTTGAACAAGTCAGGAAAGTCACTTGGAGCCATTTCAAAGCAGCTGCAGGTTCCAAGAGCAACAGTGCAAACAATTGTTTGTAAGTATAAAGTGCATGGCACTGTTTTGTCACTGCCACGATCAGGAAGAAAACGCAAGCTGTCACCTGCTGCTGAGAGAAAACTGGTCAGGAGGGTGAAGAGTCAACCCAGGAGCACCAAAAAGCAGATCTGCCAAGAATTAGAAGCTGCTGGAACACAGGTGTCAGTGTCCACAGTCAAGCGTGTTTTGCATCGCCATGGACTGAGAGGTTGCCGTGCAAGAAGGAAGCCCTTGCTCCAAAAGCGGCACCTTAAGGCTCGACTAAAGTTTGCTGCTGATCACATGGACAAAGTTCTGTGGTCAGATGAAACAAAAATTGAGCTGTTTGTTTACTGTGGTGGTAGTATTATGCTGTGGGCCTGTTTTGCTGCCAATGGAACTGGTGCTTTACAGGGGGTCAATGGGACAATGAAGAAGGAGGATTACCTTCAAATTCTTCAAGAAAACCTGAAGTCATCAGCCCGAAGGTTGGGTCTTGGGCGCAGTTGGGTGTTCCAACAGGACAATGACCCCAAACACACATCAAAAGTGGTAATGGAATGGCTAAATCAGGCTAGAATTAAGGTTTTAGAAAGGCCTTCCCAAAGTCCTGACTTAAATCCCATTGGGAACATGTGGATAATGCTGAAGAAACAAGTCCATGTCAGAAAGCCAACAAATTTAACTGAACTGCACCAATTCTGTCAAGAGGAGTGGTCAAAGATTCAACCAGAAACTTGCCAGAAGCTTGTGGATGGCTACCAAAAGCACCTAATTGAAGTAAAAATGGCCAAAGGACATGTAACCAACTATTAGCATTGCTGTATGTATATTTTTGACCCAGCTGATTTTGTCACATTTTCAGTTTACCCATAATAAAGTCATAAAAGAATCAAACTTCATGAATGTTTTTTGTGACAAAGAAGGATCTGTTCCAATCACTATATCAGAGAAAAATCAGAGTTGTTGAAATAACTGGAAACTCAAGACAGCCATGACATTATGTTCTTTACAAGTGTATGTAAACTTTTGACCACCACTGTAATGTAAACAAATGTATTACTTTTTCATTTGATGTTCTAATTTTCATTTAATGTATTATGATTGATTTATGTTTTATGATTTTATTTATGATTTATTGATTTACCGTAATTTCACGGTCATTAGGCGCACCGTACAAAAAGGCGCAGTCTCAGTCACACACCGCCTTACAACAACACACACAAGCATGCAAATGTGTGTATTAAAAACTAGTCCAGTGCTTCTCCAATAGTGGGGGCGCGTGTGATCCTGTGGAACACGTACTAGAATAAAGTGTAATTGTACATCCACTACAGTAGTTGTAGTTTATAGTTTAAATAAGAATTTTTTTTATTCAAGTTAATTGATGCACTTTAAATATTTTCTGTTACACACTAAAAAACAATGTTAATAAAGCTGTTCTTTTTTTTTCTTTAATGTTAATGAGGATACAATGTTATTCAGAAGTGTACTTAGAACCAGGGGTCCCCAACCTTTTCTGCGCCACGGACCGGTTTAGTGTCTGATAATATTTTCACGGACCGGTCTACAGGTGATAAGACCAGCCGGAAAAACTGGCTTTTTAATCAATAATAATGCATTTAAATCCACGTTGTCTTCACGAGAAAATTTATTAGCAGCGTCTTTATAACGTGGAAAAATTCTCTCTGCTCGAACGCACTCTGGTTGCCATGGTAACGGTAAACATACCTTCAAAATAAAGACATCACAAAAACAAAGTGAATAAAAATACTAGTTAGGCCCCTCACACCAGGGGTGGTCCACCTGGTGGTTGGGGACCACTGCTTATAACAATTTCATAGACAAATGATACTAATTATGGTCATGGCGGAGAGTGGGGGTCGGGGGACTCGAAATATTTTCTTCTTTCTAGGGGGGCGCAACAGGATATAATTGAGAAGCACTGCGTTAGTCCAAACATCTACAATACATTGACTCGTTAATGCTGAAATTTCTCGCGGCGGCTCGATTCCCATGTTCCTCCACGTAGCTGATTGCCTTCAGCTTAAACTGAGCGTCATAAGCGTCTCGTTACCATTTTCAGGGTTAAAACAGCAATGTTGTTCATACAGCACATACCTTTTTATACACAATCCACGCCCACACTTCACTCTTTAACGTTCTCATGCCTTTTCTTTCAGGTCCGCCTCGCCTCACGGGCACCGCGTTTTCTTTCACCGCACGAAAGGGCGCACCGCTCATTTTGAAGAAAATTTTAGACTTTTAGGTGCGCCTTATGGCCGTGAAATTACGGTATGTTTTTTTTTTTGCTTTTATGATGATTTAAAAAAAGGGTCGGCGAAATAAGCGTTTGCTTCAGCCGATACCTTTTCGGTTCTTTGGTAAAATATAATTATTTTTTTCTTTCTTTCTTTAATGTGAAATTACACTGTGACCGAAATAAATAAAACTTGAAACTTGAAGAACGTTACATTTTAAATCTAGCGGCGCTAGGTTTGAAATCTAAGAGCTTGATGTTACATTTTGTTTGTTTTAACATCTAACACGTTTGTTTACGTGTGTGTATTGGCCCTGATGGCTTTCCATATCTGTACACACTGTTTATTTTGACAGCGTGGGAGACACACGCATTTTAATAGGAGCAGTGTTGTTGTAGCTTTGGCGCCATCTGGTGATGAAAAATCAGAATTACAGAAAATAAAACTAGGTTTATTTATTTAATTTTTTCAAATTCGGCGGGCCGGATTGAAACGTTTAACGGGCCGCATCTGGCCTGCGGGCCGTAGTTTTCCCATGCTTGGACTAGAACCAGCTCTCAGGTTCCTTCGATCAGACGGAAGTCGAAACATCTCGATCAAACACACCGTCCTGAAGACACTTGGAAGACTTTCCTATGATTCAAAGAGTTTTGTTACCGTGGTTACAGGTTTATAATCCACTCCTGTGAGCTTAAACTGAACCGGGACGAATCGGAACCAACGAGGATCGGTTTAGAGAGCTTGTCGAGTTTCATGGTGTCGGTAAAAAAAACAAAAAAATGTATCAATTTTCATAAAAAAGTCAAACTTATTTCACATTTCTGCCATTTTTTTAAATTTCCGTTTTGTCGGCTTCCTCTTATCCAGGATCAGGATCGCCGGGGGCAACAGCCTCAGACGGGAAGCCTAGGCTTCTGTCACCCCAGCTGCATCCTCCAGCTCACCCGGAAGGATCCTGAGGTGTTCCCTGTCCAGCTGTGAGACATAGTCTCTCCAGCATGTCCGAGGTCTGCCTGTGGATCTCCTCCCGGAGAGACGGAACGCATCACCAGTGAGGGAGGCATCCTAACCAGATGCTCGAACCACCCTCTCTGGCTTCTCTCGACCAGGAGGAGCAACGGCTCTACCCCGAGCTCCTCCTATCTTGTTTAAAGGGCCCATCTCACATTGTATCCTCTGCACACACACACGTTTACAACATGCATTACACCATAGTTATGAAAATATATTGATTTGGTGGAGCGCAGTCACAGACCCGGAACTATGAAAGGCCGGGTATCGCTCATCCCCCCGCGTGTCTTGAGAAAGTACAAGCTCCGCCCTCTGCTCTCACTGAGCCGCTATTCCTCCGCCCATCTCTGAGCGGGAGGGGGAAGGCAGGCGTACCCCCGTGCATAGCGGTTTGGTAGCGTCTGAAATAAGATTTTATCATGTCGATTCATCATCGGTGCGGCATCAGCAATAACTAGGACGCTGCATCGGTCCGTCGTGGTAAATAGAGAGCTGAGATGAAAAGTAAAGCTCTTGATTTACAAGTCGATCTACGTTCCTACCCTCACCATGGTAACCAGGATCTAGGTTCCTACCCTCACCATGGTAACCAGGATCTACGTTCCTACCCTCACCATGGTAACCAGGATCTACGTTCCTACCCTCACCATGGTAACCAGGATCTACGTTCCTACCCTCACCATGGTAACCAGGATCTACGTTCCTACCCTCACCATGGTAACCAGGATCTACGTTCCTACGCTCACCATTGTAACCAGGATCTACGTTCCTACCCTCACCATGGTAACCAGGATCTACGTTCCTACGTTCACCATAGTAACCAGGATCTACGTTCCGACCCTCACCATGGTAACCAGGATCTACGTTCCTATCCTCACCATGGTCACCAGCTGTGGGTGGTGACCGAAAGAATGAGATCGCGGGTACAAGCGGCCGAAATGAGCTTCCTCCACAGGGTGGCTGGGCTCTCACTCAGAGATCGGGTGAGGAGCTCTGCCATCCGGGAGTAGCTCGGTGTCGAGTCGCTCCTCCTCCAGGTCGAGAGGAGCCAGATGGGGTGGTTCGGGCATCTTGTCAGGATGCCCCACGAGTGCCTCCCTGGCAAGGTATTTCGGGCACGTCCCACCGGGAGGAGACCAAGGGGCAGACCCCGGACCCGCTGGAGAGACTATGTCTCACAGCTGGCCGGGGAACGACTTGGGATCCTTCCGGGTGAGCTAGAGGATGCAGCTGGGGTGAGAGAGGCCTGGGCTGCTCGTTTGAGGCTGTCGCCCCGGCGACCAGACCCCGGAACAAGCGGAAGATGACGGGACGGGCGGAACGGATTCATCATGTTCAGCCCTACATTTTGGATCCAGAATCCGACGAGGATTTTGAGGTGCACGAAGCACAAGCACCGCGGCCGGAGCGGAGGCGGGTGAGGAGGGCGGGCAGGCGGGTGGTGAGGAAGGAGGGTATAAAAACAGACACATTTACAATAAATAAAAAAGAAATGTGCTTTTTTGATCTAATCTGGAAGAAACCAGCGTGTGCCGCCCGCGAGGCAGAAAGGAAGCTTGGGTTAAATGATTGTCGAGTGGACGTTTGATGCCAAACAGTCGCTTTGTTGGGAGTTTATAAACTCCTCCGTCACAGTGTTTGTCCTCTTATACCTGCTGCTGCTGAACCAGACGCCTGTAATGAGGCATGACGTGGTTCTCTGGGAGGTAGAGCGCCATCTCCAGGGCAACCAGGATGGTGAACTCAAAGGAAATGAGTTCCCGCCGGCCAATCCGGAATCTTTCCTCCAATTTCTGCAAAAAAATGACAAAAAACAAATAAATTGACAAACAATTTGACTAAATGTGAGCCTGAGCTTTGGCTGCAGGACTCCGAAATCTGATTCAGTTTATCTATAGCTGGTACTGAGTAAATGTGAGCAGTTTCAATTGTTTGGGAGAAATTTTCTCATAATTTTCCTATTGCCTGTAATATGTTCGTTCTCCAGGTTTTTCAGGTAAAACAAGCTGATAAACACCAGTACAGGTCACCACTGTGTGTGTGTGTGTGTCTTACATCAATGAGGTGTGTGACCTCCAGTTTCTTCAGGTCGCTGCTTATCTTTGCAGCCAGCAGGATGCAGGCGGCCGACACCAACTTCCTGTAAAACGAAACCAGCAGTCAGTGTCGTTACCACCAGAAGGAGGCGCTGCTGCGACGCTGATACTGCTGCTTCCAGCTGACTGCAGGTTCTGATCGATCGGGGTTCAACATCGCTGCTCAAAGCTGATAGGCTTAGACTGAATATTTAATCCCAATAAAATCACTGTTTCTGTGCCTATGTTCCTACCCTCTCCATGGTAACCAGGATCTACATTCCTACCCTCTCCATGGTAACCAGGATCTACATTCCTACCCTCACCATGGCAACCAGGATCTATGTTCCTACCCTCACCATGGTAACCAGGATCTACGTTCCTACCCTCACCATGGTAACCAGGATCTACATTCCTACCCTCACCATGGCAACCAGGATCTATGTTCCTACCCTCACCATGGCAACCAGGATCTACGTTCCTACCCTCACCATGGTAACCAGGATCTACGTTCCTACCCTCACCGTGGTAACCAGGATCTACGTTCCTACCCTCACCATGGCAACCAGGATCTATGTTCCTACCCTCACCATGGTAACCAGGATCTATGTTCCTATCCTCACCATGGTAACCAGGATCTACGTTCCTACCCTCACCATGGCAACCAGGATCCTACGTTCCTACCCTCACCATGGTAACCAGGATCTATGTTCCTATCCTCACCATGGTAACCAGGATCTACGTTCCTACCGTCACCATGGTAACCAGGATCTACGTTCATACCCTCACCATGGTAACCACTATCTACGTTCCTACCCTCACCATGGCAACCAGGATCTACGTTCCTACCCTCACCATGGTAACCAAGATCTACGTTCCTACCCTCACCATGGTAACCAGGATCTATGTTCCTATCCTCACCATGGCAACCAGGATCTATGTTCCTACCCTCACCATGGTAACCAGGATCTATGTTCCTATCCTCACCATGGTAACCAGGATCTACGTTCCTACCGTCACCATGGTAACCAGGATCTACGTTCATACCCTCACCATGGTAACCAGGATCCATGTTCCTATCCTCACCATGGTAACCAGGATCTACATTCCTACCTTCACCATGGTAACCCAGACAGCAGGTTCTACAAACCAGATCACAACTAGGATAAAAGCTCATCTTGGTGCGACAGAACCCACCTGTTCTGCTTGTTCAACCGTCCCTGCAGCACCAGCTTCTCAAAGTAGACGAAGGACATGGCGATGCTGACGGGCTGCAAACCGAAGTCCTCCCCCACCATCCTCATCTCTCGTTTCAGGCTGGAACAACGGCACACGGTGAAGCAGACAAACCACACCTTGGAGACCATATCCGTCGTTATGGTTTCCGTGCCCTACCTGCGGATTTTGCTGAGCGTCAGCTTGATGTGGGGAAACTTTTCCTTGAAGGTCTCGTTCATGTCTTTCTTCAGGTCCGATGGTTTAACGTACTCAATCACAGTCGTCTGAAAAAAAAAGAGGAACACATGAGGTAATTCCTCCAATCAGAAACCAGCTCTCTGCTTTTGTACCAACAGCTGACAAACGACACGTTGATCTGAACCCGGTCCTACCCTCACCATAGTAACCAGGATCTACGTTCCTACCCTCACCATAGTAACCAGGATCTATGTTCCTACCCTCACCATGGTAACCAGGATCTACGTTCCTACCCTCACCATGGTAACTAGGATCTACGTTCCTAGCCTCACCATGGTAACCAGGATCTACGTTCCAACCCTCACCATGGTAACAAGGATCAACGTTCCTACCCTCACCATGGTAACCAGGATCTATGTTCTTACCCTCACCATGGTAACCAGGATCTATGTTCCTACCCTCACCATGGTAACCAGGATCTATGTTCTTACCCTCACCATGGTAACCAGGATCTATGTTCTTACCCTCACCATGGTAACCAGGATCTACGTTCCTACCCTCACCATGGTAACCAGGATCTACATTCCTACCCTCACCATGGTAACCAGGATCTACGTTCCTACCCTCAACATGGTAACCAGGATCTACGTTCCTACCCTCACCATGGTAACCAGGATCTACATTCCTACCCTCACCATGGTAACCAGGATCTACGTTCCTACCCTCACCATGGTAACCAGGATCTACATTCCTATCCTCACCATGGTAACTAGGATCTATGGTCCTACCCTCACCATGGTAACCAGGATCTACATATATAGCACATGACTAAAGAGCCAACCAGCAGGAGTTCTTTGTCCTCCAAACACCAGCAGACATTCAGGTCTTAAGGAAAATCATTCGGAGTTATTCCGTTTATGGTTTTCTAGAAGCTTTGGGATTAAAGTGGATGTGCTGGAACCACGTGGCTCCGTCTGAAGGCTCACTTCGTTGCTTGGTAGGAGTCTGAGAGCTTACGGCTCACCTCTCAGTAATCTGCTGTAGAAAGCTTTGCCGTGTTCTCACGTAAGCTGGTTTAAAAGACATCACAAAATAAGCTGGTTTAAAATCATGCTAATGAGCAGCGGTTCCTCCTTCAGATCAAACACATTGACCCTCCTCTCATTTTTAACTGCTCACGTATTTCACAGAATAAAGGAAATACAAACACCTTTTCTGTGGTTTTATTACGGCTCAACGTACGCGAGAGGGGCGTAACGATGCTCTGCTTTTTTATGGACGAGACGTCTTTCCATTTATTTCCACAGGTGTGTACGGCACATATGACGATGAAAACCAATCACAACCAATCACAGACGAGTTTACTTACTGTTATCAAAGAGTCTCCATTCTCAAACAACCAAATGCTTTCAAACAACCTGAGTTTTCTGTCATTAAAGTCTCTGTTGTGGTTTAATGAATCACAACAGAGATCTTGCTTATCCCGGTTGAGAGGTAACAGCCTCAGACAGGAAACCCAGGCTTCTGTCACCCCAGCTGCATCCTCCAGCTCACCCGGAAGGATCACGAGTCGTTCCCCAGCCAGCTGTGAGACATAGTCTCTCTACCCTCACCATGGTAAGGGTAGAGCCCGGACCTGCTGGAGAGACTATGTCTCACAGCTGGACAGGGAACACCTCAGGATCCTCCTGGGTGAGCTGGAGGATGCAGCCGGGGTGAGAGAAGCCTGGGTCTGTTGCCCCTGAGACCCAGCCTCAGGGGTCGCTGATCACTAAAAAAGCCGCTATACCGTCGCTGAGTTGGCAAGACTGACTTCCTCTCATTTAATTTTTTACCTACACACCTAGCGGTCGACTTGGGATAAGACCAGATGGTCAGGCACCCCGAGGCTAGAGCATGGCTGTGCATGCTCTTAATGTGGATTTGACCCTAGATATGGATCTAAAAAGACATGCCAGCGGGCTCCAAAGTTTCCAGTGTCACACTTACCATGTAGGAGGCAAATATCAGCACGCGTTTGTGTTTCCCACACGGCCACTGGGGGTCGCTGAGGAGGTTGGGGTCGTAGTCCGTCACTTCTTCCACGCCTGAACCAGAGAGAGAGAATCACATGGGCACCAGATTTAAAACACGACCAAATGAGAATCATGAACGTAGATCCTGGTTACCATGGTGAGGGTAGGAACGTAGACCCTGCTAACCATGGTGAGGGTAGGAACGTAGATCCTGGTTACCATGGTGAGGGTAGGAACGTAGACCCTGGTTACCATGGTGAGGGTAGGAATGTAGATCCTGGTTACCATGGTGAGGGTAGGAACGTAGACCCTGGTTACCATGGTGAGGGTAGGAACGTAGATCCTAGTTACCATGGTGAGGGTAGGAACGTAGATCCTGGTTACCATGGTGAGGGTAGGAACGTAGATCCTGGTTACCATGGTGAGAGTAGGAACGTAGATCCTGGTTACCATGGTGAGGGTAGGAACGTAGACCCTGGTTACCATGGTGAGGGTAGGAACGTAGATCCTGGTTACCATGGTGAGAGTAGGAACGTAGATCCTGGTTACCATGGTGAGAGTAGGAACGTAGATCCTGGTTACCATGGTGAGGGTAGGATTGTAGATCCTGGTTACCATGGTGAGAGTAGGAACGTAGATCCTGGTTACCATGGTGAGGGTAGTAACGTAGATCCTAGTAACCATGGTGAGGGTAGGAACGTAGATCCTGGTTACCATGGTGAGGGTAGGAACGTAGATCCTGGTTATCATGGTGAGGGTAGGAACGTAGATCCTGGTTACCATGGTAAGGGTAGGAACGTAGATCCTGGTTACCATGGTGAGGGTAGGAACGTAGACCCTGGTTACCATGGTGAGGGTAGGAACGTAGATCCTGGTTACCATGGTGAGGGTAGGAACGTAGATCCTGGTTACCATGGTGAGGGTAGGAACGTAGACCCTGGTTACCATGGTGAGGGTAGGAACGAAGATCCTGGTTACCATGGTGAGGGTAGGAACGTAGACCCTGGTTACCATGGTGAGGGTAGGAACGTAGATCCTGGTTACCATGGTCAGGGTAGGAACGTAGATCCTGGTTACCATGGTCAGGGTAGGAACGTAGATCCTGGTTACCATGGTGAGAGTAGGAACGTAGATCCTGGTTACCATGGTGAGAGTAGGAACGTAGATCCTGGTTACCATGGTGAGGGTAGGAACGTAGATCCTGGTTACCATGGTGAGAGTAGGAACGTAGATCCTGGTTACCATGGTGAGAGTAGGAACGTAGATCCTGGTTACCATGGTGAGGGTAGTAACGTAGATCCTAGTAACCATGGTGAGGGTAGGAACGTAGATCCTGGTTATCATGGTGAGGGTAGGAACGTAGACCCTGGTTACCATGGTGAGGGTAGGAACGTAGACCCTGGTTACCATGGTGAGGGTAGGAACGTAGATCCTGGTTACCATGGTGAGGGTAGGAACGTAGATCCTGGTTACCATGGTGAGGGTAGGAACGTAGATCCTGGTTACCATGGTGAGGGTAGGAACGTAGACCCTGGTTACCATGGTGAGGGTAGGAACGTAGACCCTGGTTACCATGGTGAGGGTAGGAACGTAGATCCTGGTTACCATGGTGAGGGTAGGAACGTAGATCCTGGTTACCATGGTGAGGGTAGGAACGTAGATCCTGGTTACCATGGTGAGGGTAGGAACGTAGATCCTGGTTACCATGGTGAGGGTAGGAACGTAGATCCTGGTTACCATGGTGAGGGTAGGAACGTAGACCCTGGTTACCATGGTGAGGGTAGGAACGTAGATCCTGGTTACCATGGTGAGGGTAGGAACGTAGATCCTGGTTACCATGGTGAGGGTAGGAACGTAGATCCTGGTTACCATGGTGAGGGTAGGAACGTAGACCCTGGTTACCATGGTGAGGGTAGGAACGTAGATCCTGGTTACCATGGTGAGGGTAGGAACGTAGACCCTGGTTACCATGGTGAGGGTAGGAACGTAGATCCTGGTTACCATGGTGAGGGTAGGAACGTAGATCCTGGTTACCATGGTGAGGGTAGGAACGTAGACCCTGGTTACCATGGTGAGGGTAGGAACGAAGATCCTGGTTACCATGGTGAGGGTAGGAACGTAGACCCTGGTTACCATGGTGAGGGTAGGAACGTAGATCCTGGTTACCATGGTCAGGGTAGGAACGTAGATCCTGGTTACCATGGTCAGGGTAGGAACGTAGATCCTGGTTACCATGGTGAGGGTAGGAACGTAGATCCTGGTTACCAAGATGTCTTTCTCCTGAATAAACTTTGTAATCACTGATTTTAAATTCTCAATCTAGGGAATTGTCGTCAACACAGACCTTATAGCACGGTCGATCTCCTTTTTTCAGCTAGAGAACTACAAACATGGAGGACGGACGCTTGAGTTCATTTCACTCTGTCATCTCTCGTTGCTGATTGGACGTTTTCCTGATCGCTTTAGATTCATTCTCCCTCCTCCTTTCGCCTCAGATAAAACACCACATTGAAAAGCAGTATTGACTAGAGGTGAGCCTCTTTGTGGGGTGAGACGGGGTGGGGTCTTACCCAGGTCCAACCCCACGGTGCTGTTGAGCCGGCTGGGTGGAAAACCCCTGCCCGGCATACTGTGGGTGCTCCTAGAAATGGGGATCTGGAGGGTCAAGTCGCTGGTCGAGCACGGCTTCTCTCTCACCAGAGCGTTAGTGGGGTACAGGAACTGGGCGTACGACACCGACTGGCAGAGAGCGAGAGAGAAGGGGGTGTGAAATGAGGAAGACAGGGTGGAATGTGGAGGTGAACGGTCATGCACCTACCCGGCCGTAGATGTCCAGGTGGAATCCCTCCAAACCTGGCAGCATCTCCAGGGTGGTGGAGATGTTTCCGGAGGAGTGGCGCCTCCTGGGGTGGTTCAATGTAGGGTCACTGGAACAGAAACAAGACGTGATGGAGACGGTTAGCGGCTACCCATCCATCCACCATCACCCACTGAAGATCTGGGATGCCAATGTTTGGTTAAGGGGGTTAACAGTGCCCCTTATTTGGCACGTTTTGTAGCATGGATTGATGGTTTAGCTATCGAGATGAGCTCCACGAGGCAGCCCAACTCGGCAGAACATCGGCGGGCAGCTTCGTCATCAGCTTACCTGAGGTAGAAACTTTCTCCGTACGGGAGGATTGAGAAGGCGGCGCACAGCGACCTCTTCGCGCAGATGAAAACAATCCTGAAAGAATAAAAACAAAAATCTAAACTTTCACGTTGCTAAGAGACCGCTGATGATGTCATCAAAGAGCTTGAACCCTGTCAGACCTCAGAAGCTAAGGAGGCCGGGTCTGGTCAGTAATTGGATGGGAGACCGCTGGAACCCCTGGTACTCCAGTGGGACGGACGAACCCCTGGCACTCCAGTGGGACGGTCGGACCCCTGGTACTCCAGTGGGACGGTCGAACCCCTGGTACTCCAGTGGGACGGTCGAACCCCTGGTACTCCAGTGGGACGGACGAACCCCTGGTACTCCAGTGGGACGGTCGAACCCCTGGTACTCCAGTGGGACGGACGAACCCCTGGTACTCCAGTGGGACGGACGAACCCCTGGTACTCCAGTGGGACGGTCGAACCCCTGGTACTCCAGTGGGATGGACGAACCCCTGGTACTCCAGTGGGACGGACGAACCCCTGGTACTCCAGTGGGATGGACGAACCCCTGGTACTCCAGTGGGACGGTTGAACCCTTGGTACTCCAGTGGGACGTTGAGATTAAATTGTCTCTGTGTCCCTGGATAAGACACTTCACCCAGTTCGGATGGTGTGTGTGTGTGTGTGTGTGTGTGTGTGTGTGTGTGATTGGTTGGTGATGGTCAGTCTGGATCTGGTGTGTGTGATTGGTTGGTGATGATCAGTCTGGATCTGGTGTGTGTGGTTGGTTGTCTGTGTGTGTGGCCCCGCGACAGACTGCTGACCTGTTTGGGGTGTACCCTGCCTCACCCCGTAACGGTTCTAAAGCTTCGTTTCAGTGGAAAAAAAGCTGCTGAGGAATTTGAAAACAGGATTTTATGGAAGAAAAATCTCAAATTAATCCTCTTTTCTTCCAGTTTTAAACTTGTGAAATCTCTAGTTTTATAACAGTGAATTTCAGGAGTTTAAAAAGTAAAAAAAAGAGGTCTGTTGTTTGTTTTAAGTGATGTTTACATGAGCGGTGAGACCAGGATGAACGTCTGTCTGGTCCCCCATGGAGACCGTCACCTGGAGAAACATGTTTATGCTCATTATCAGAAGCGGAACGAGCTGAGCAAACATTTATTGTGAAAGAGTCTAACACGGTTCTCTCACCAGGGAGGACCGGCTCTGAGGGAGAGCCCGGTCACCATGTGGTTGTTAGGAAAATAAAAGCCTCGCCGACACACATCAACATCATTTAATCTGTGATCTCCTTCCTGGCTACGATGGACCCAAAATGAGCAGAAACAGTTGAGTTTTTTGTAAACAGATAAGATTTTGGAGCTTTAAGAAACAAACATCGTGGATTCATGAGCATGAAAGCGACTGAAGGAAAGCTGGAGACAAAAACAACCACGTATAAACTGATTACCAGCTTCCTGTTACTCAGTCGAACGAGGTTTCTGGGTCTGTTCGTCCGTCATCTTCCGCTTATCTGGGGCCGGGTTGTAGGGGTAACAACCTCAGATGGAAGCCCAAGCTTCTCTCCCTCCGGCTGCATCCTCCAGCTCACCCTGAGGTGTTCCCTGTCCAGCTGGGAGACATGTCTCTCTAGTGCAGGGGTGTGCAAACTTTTGGTTTTGGTTCTAGGACCACATTGAGTTCTAACGTTTGACCAGGGGGTGGAACAGGATCAGATGGATGGCATGTTTTGGTAACCTCTAGATTAGACCGATAGAATGATGCTAGATTTTAAACAAGCTCTAAATGTTACATCAAGAGCGTTAAATTTAAAATCTAGCGGCGCTAGGTTTAAAATCTAAGAGCTTGCTGTTACATTTTGTTTGTTTTAACATCTAACACGCTTGTTTACGTGTGTGTATTGGCCCTGATGGCTTTCCATATCTGTGCACACTGTTTATTTTCACATCACGGAGACACACACATTTAAATAAGAGCAGTGTTGTTGTATTTTATGCGCCATCTAGTAACAAAACATCGGATATACAGGAGAAATAAAACATTCTATTCCGTTCCGTCATCTTCCGCTTGTTCCGGGGTCGGGTCGCGGGGGCAACAGCCTCAAACGGGCAGCCCAGGCCTCTCTCTCCCCGGCTGCATTATCTAGCTCACCTGGAAGGATCCCAAGTCGTTCCCCGGCCAGCTGTGAGACATAGTCTCTCCAGCGGGTCCGGGGTCTGCCCCTTGGTCTCCTCCCGGTGGGATGTGCCTAAAACACCTCGCCCGCGAGGCGCTCGGGGGGCACCCTGACCAGATGCCCGAACAACCCCATCTGGCCTCTCTCGATCTGGAGGAGGAGCAGCTCGACACCGAGCTCCTCCCGGATGGCAGAGCTCCTCACCCGATCTCTGAGTGGAGCCCAGCCACCCTACGGAGGAAGCTCATTTCAGCCGCTTGTACCCGCAAACTCATTCTTTCGGTCACCACCCACAGCTGGTTACCATGGTGAGGGTAGGAATGTAGATCCTGGTTACCATGGTGAGGGTAGGAATGTAGATCCTGGTTACCATGGTGAGGGTAGGAACGTAGATCCTGGTTACCATGGTGAGGGTAGGAATGTAGATCCTGGTTACCATGGTAAGAGTAGGAACGTAGATCCTGGTTACCATGGTGAGGGTAGGAATGTAGATCCTGGTTACCATGGTAAGAGTAGGAACGTAGATCCTGGTTACCATGGTGAGGGTAGGAACATAGATCCTGGTTACCATGGTGAGGGTAGGAACGTAGATCCTGGTAACCATGGTGAGGGTAGGAACGTAGATCCTGGTTACCATGGTGAGGGTCGGAACGTAGATCCTGGTTACCATGGTGAGGGTAGGAAAGTAGATCCTGGTTACCATGGTGAGGGTAGGAAAGTAGATCCTGGTTACCATGGTGAGGGTAGGAACATAGATCCTGGTTACCATGGTGAGGGTAGGAACGTAGATCGACTTGTAAATCCAGAGCTTTGCTTTTCGGCTCAGCTCTCTCTTCATCACGACGGTCTGATAAAACTCAATCCAATCTCAGAAGATGAAGACCTTCCTGTGAGGATCATCATTTCCTGCATTCCTGAATCTCTCAAACTGGTCTCCATGAGAGAACAAGGCTCCAGCCTGCAGGCAGGCAGAGCCCAGCGTCTCCTTTCATTGGGCCTCACCCCGTCAGGAAGGACAGGAATAGATAACAATAGAGGAAGAGGCTTCGTCAGCTGGATTCCCTCCACATTTAGAGTCAGCTGGAAAGGTTAGAGCTTACAAAGGCCATAACGGGATGAGATATGACCCTGTGGAACCGCCGAGGTTTTACTGTGATTTATAACTGGGAATGAAAATCCCAGCAGGGTTTAAACACCTCGTTAAATCCTGCATTCCTGGAGTTTAACTTGTTCTCTTTCGGACAGACGAACCCTAAACAGCAACAACGTTGTTTATAAGGGATTCCTTAACAGGTAGCTTAGATCTAGATCTGTTACCCTGGGATTCTCTTTGACACAACCCGGTCTGCTTTTCTCCATGACCCATCTCCACTCATCCCTCTTTCTCTGCTGCTGGAGCTCTCATTCATGCCTTTGTTTCCTTTGGTTAGACTTTTGCAGCCCCCGGATAACAAACAAGCTTCTTCTTCTTCCAGCATCTCCCTTCAGGGAAATCTATCTTCATGTCTTCCTTCACTGTATCCATGAACCTCCTCTTTGGTCTTCGTCTAGTCCTCTTTCCTGGTGGTTCCAAACCCAGCATCCTTCTTCTGATGTACTCTATCTCTCTCCTCTGCACATGTCCAAACCATCTCAGTCTGACCTCTCTGACTTTAAAACCTCTAACATGTGCTGTTCCTCTGATCCTGTCCATCCTGGTCACTCCCAGAGAGATCCTCAGCATCTTCATCTCTGCTACAAACATCTCTGTTTCCTGTCTTTTCCTCAGTGACACTGTCTCTAGACCAGTCAGCATGGCCGCTCTCACCACACTGTCTCTAGACCAATCAGCATGGCCGCTCTCACCACACTGTCTCTAGACCAATCAGCATGGCCGCTCTCACCACACTGTCTCTAGACCAATCAGCATGGCCGCTCTCACCACACTGTCTCTAGACCAATCAGCATGGCCGCTCTCACCACGCTGTCTCTAGACCAATCAGCATGGCCGCTCTCACCACACTGTCTCTAGACCAATCAGCATGGCCGCTCTCATCACACTGTCTCTAGACCAATCAGCATGGCCGCTCTCACCACACTGTCTCTAGACCAATCAGCATGGCCGCTCTCACCACACTGTCTCTAGACCAATCAGCATGGCCGCTCTCACCACACTGTCTCTAGACCAATCAGCATGGCCGCTCTCACCACACTGTCTCTAGACCAATCAGCATGGCCGCTCTCACCACACCGTCTCTAGACCAATCAGCATGGCCGCTCTCACCACACCGTCTCTAGACCAATCAGCATGGCCGCTCTCACCACACCTTTCATTTTATCTGAAACTCTTCTGTCACACATCACACCTGATACTTTCCTCCACCCGTTCCAGCCTGCCTGCACACGCTTCTTCACCTCTTTTCCACACTCTCCAAGCTCTGGACTGTTGATCCTAGATACTTAAAATCTTCCACCTTCTTTATCTCTTCTCCCTGTAACCTCACTTTTCCATTTGGATCCCTCTCATTCACACACGTACTCTCTTACTCTGACTAATCTTCATTCCTCACACACATCAAGCTTCTATGTATTTAAAACCCTGCTGCCCGTCTGATTACACCTCACCTCCGTCCTCCAGACCCTCCACTGGCTCCCCATCCCTTCTCATCATAACCTAGCCCTGCCCTACCTAACTGAGCCACCTCTTGTTCCTTCTTTGTAGGACCAAGCTCTAAACTTAGGGAGACAGAGTTTGGAACACTCTACCTCAAAACCTCAGAGCCTCACAGACCTCCCAACACAAAAAAAAAAATCCTCAAAACACCATCTTTTTGTATTTTACGACCATAAGGCTCATTCCAGCCTCATTATGGGCTCTCACTCTGGGATCGGGTGAAGAGTTCTGCCATCCGGGAGGTGCTCAGTGTCGAGCCGCTCCTCCTCCAGGTTAAGAAAAGCCAAATGGGGTGGTTCCTAAGCGCCTCACTGGTGAGGAGTTTCGGGTACGTTCCTCCGGGAGGAGACCTGCTGGAGAGACTATGTCTCACACCTGGACAGGGAACACCTCAGGATCCTTCCGGGTGAGCTGGAGGATGCAGCCGGGTGAGAGAAACCTGGGTTTCCTGTCTGAGGCTGTTGCCCCCGCGACCCGGCCCCGCATAAGCTGAAGACGACGAACGAACAAACAAACTTGCCAGGTTCAATTTCTTCAGTCACTGTCCACGCCGTTGGCTGCCACCCATCTCCTCCTTCACCCGACCCCTATGGCCCTCCTGCAGGTGGTGAGTCCCCTGTTCGGGCTGAGCCCGGCCGGGCCCCATGGGTTAAAGCCTGGACACCAGGCGCTCGCACGCATGCCCCACCCTCGGGCCTGGCTCCAAGGGGGGGCCCAGGTGACCCGCGTCCGGGCAAGGGCAACTTGGCCATGTTTGATTTCTTCATAGGGGTATTTTTGAGGAGCCAGATGGGGTGGTTCGGGCATCTGGTCAGAAAGCCCCCCGAGCGCCTCGCGGGCGGGGTGTACCGGGCACGTCCCACCGGGAGGAGACCAAGGGGCAGACCCCGGACCTGCTGGAGAGACTATGTCTCACAGCTGGCCGGGGAACGACTTGGGATCCTTCCAGGTGAGCTGGAGGATGAAGCTGGGGTGAGAGAGGCCTGGGCTGCCCGCTTGAAGCTGTTGCCCCCGCGACCCGACCCCGGAACAAGCGGAAGATGACGGAATGGAACTTTCCATGCCATGCGGCTCCTTTTGCGAACACTCGAACAACATTGCCAGCTGACACGTTAGCCCAAGCATCTACAACCCACTCACAAATTTTGGCGTGGCATTTGAAGCTCTATGTAAATAAAATGTATTATTATTGTAGGGCATCCGCCCAGCGGTGGCACAGCGGCGCGCCAGCAGGAATCATCCCGACTCTCCTGATCACTCACTCTACCTTTGATTAGCACTGTATGCGTGTTGGCATCATGTGTGTGTGTTTGTGTGTGTGTGTGTGCGTCATACCTGCTGCTTCTGGTGTCGTACTGCTTCATGTTTTTAATAAAGTGGATCTTCTTGGCGTGACGAGGTCTGGGCGATCCACCGGAGAGGTTGCGAGTTCTACGCCCGAGAGGAAAGAGAATCAGATGAACCGTGTTTTAATTGGATGTTTGAGATCAAAGGGTTCTTTATTTTAATTACAGAGTGAATGAAAATAAACGATGGAGGGAACATGTTGGAATCAGTTTAATCCTCTGGTTACACAACACTCAGCATCTGGTGGATTTTTCTCCGACATCTGGACTGAACAGATTAACGTTCCGCCCAACGCTGGTCGGAACGGACTGTGACAGAAACAGCTGAGACGGAGACACGTTTAGACATGATGAATGAACGGATGGTTTGAATTAAAGACCTAAACACTGGCTGCCTGTTGGCTCCTGGACTCCGACCCGTCTGAGTAGTAGAGTTCGCTCGCTCCTCAGAGGGCAGGTACTCTCTTGATTTAACCATGTGTTCCTTTCTGGTCGGGACCGAACGTCACGCCACGTAGGTCATAGACCCGATGATATCGTTAGAAGCAGATCGACACCAACATGTTTATCTTAAACAGAATTAAGTTTAAGAACTCCCATCAAAGCTCTCGATTTAGAAGTGGATCTACGTTCTTACCCTCACCATGGTAACCAGGATCTACGTTCCTACCCTCACCATGGTAACCAGGATCTACGTTCCTACCCTCACCATGGTAACCAGGATCTACGTTCCTACCCTCACCATGGTAACCAGATCTACGTTCCTACCCTCACCATGGTAACCAGGATCTACGTTCCTACCTTCACCCTGGTAACCAGGATCTACATTCCTACCCTCACCATGGTAACCAGGATCTATGTTCCTACCCTCACCATGGTAACCAGGATCCACGTTCCTACCCTCACCATGGTAACCAGGATCTATGTTCCTACCCTCACCATGGTAACCAGGATCTACGTTCCTACCCTCACCATGGTAACCAGGATCTACGTTCCTACCGTCACCATGGTAACCAGGATCTACGTTCCTACCCTCACCATGGTAACCAGATCTACGTTCCTACCCTCACCATGGTAACCAGGATCTACGTTCCTACCCTCACCATGGTAACCAGGATCTATGTTCCTACCCTCACCATGGTAACCAGGATCCACGTTCCTACCCTCACCATGGTAACCAGGATCTATGTTCCTACCCTCACCATGGTAACCAGGATCTACGTTCCTACCCTCACCATGGTAACCAGGATCTACGTTCCTACCCTCACCATGGTAACCAGGATCTACATTCCTACCCTCACCATGGTAACCAGGATCTATGTTCCTACCCTCACCATGGTAACCAGAATCTACGTTCAGACCCTCACCATGGTAACCAGGATCTACATTCCTACCCTCACCATGGTAACCAGGATCTACATTCCTACCCTCACCATGGTAACCAGGATCTACGTTCCTACCCTCACCATGGTAACCAGGATCTACGTTCAGACCCTCACCATGGTAACCAGGATCTACATTCCTACCCTCACCATGGTAACCAGATCTACGTTCCTACCCTCACCATGGTAACCAGGATCTACGTTCCTACCCTCACCATGGTAACCAGGATCTACGTTCCGACCCTCACCATGGTAACCAGGATCTACATTCCTACCCTCACCATGGTAACCAGGATCTACGTTCCTACCCTCACCATGGTAACCAGGATCTACGTTCCTACCCTCACCATGGTAACCAGGATCTACGTTCCGACCCTCACTATGGTAACCAGGATCTACATTCCGACCCTCACCATGGTAACCAGGATCTACATTCCAACCCTCACCATGGTAACCAGGATCTACGTTCCTACCCTCAGATCAGAGACCTTCAAAATAAAAGTTATTCATCTGATTTTCAGTGTTTAAAGACTCATTTCAAAATAAGAGATTTTGTTATGATGATTTTCTTCATTTTCATTGGAAATTAAATCCTGTTTTCTCCACCAATGAGGTGAGGTTACCACACCATGCCAACCATCTGCTCCTGTTCCGGCCCTTTTGTCCCGTGTTAGAGCTCAATGTGACCCGCGAATCAAAGTTTGCCCACCCCTGATCTAAACAGCTCCACAGACTGAATTAAATTGAATTATGAATCGATGAACGTTTGCCCTCCTTTCATGTTTACATTTTGGATCTGCAGAGTCGGGCGTTGTTACCACGGGAACCGGGATGATGTGGAAACTCTTCACCGTGGGAACGGAAAGTTCTATCTGATGGAAAGAAAAATTCCATCCTGATGTTTCCGCTCGTGTCTGTGGGAAAAAGTTCAAATAAAAAAGACTCCACATTTTATCCTGATTCATTTATTTAGAAACTAAAGTGGTTTAAGTGAGTCATTTTTTTCATGTCCGATTTTTGACCCCGTGCTCCCTCCCACCGTCCTTACACACACACACATACACAGACACAGACACACACACACACACACACACACACACACACACACACACACACACTGTTCGGCTAATTTTAGCTTCTGTTGCTTAAAATAGATCAAAATAAACAGACGAATAATCGACTCGGTTTCCCACAGAAATCTGAAGGAGTCCGTGGGAAGCAGAGTGTGTGTGTGTGCGGACATTTTTATGTGTGTATGTGTATGTCTATGTGAGTGTGTTTATTTGTGTGTGTGTGTGTGTGTATGTGTGCATATGTGTATATCTGTGTGTGTATTTATGTGTGTGTGCGGACGTGTTTATGTGTGTGTGTGAATGTGTGTATATGCATGCGTGTGTATAAGTGTGTGTGTTTGTGTGCATGCACGCGTTTGTGAGTGTGTGTGTCTCTGTGTCTGTGTATATGTATGTGTGTGTATGCATGTGTTTGTGTGTATGTATGAGTGTGTGTGTATATGTGTCTGTGTTTATATGTTTGTGTGTGTGTGTGTTTATATGTTTGTGTGTGTGTGTGTTTATATGTTTGTGTGTGTGTGTGTGTGTGTTTATATGTTTGTGTGTGTGTGTGTGTTTATATGTTTGTGTGTGTGTGTGTTTATATGTTTGTGTGTGTGTGTTTATATGTTTGTGTGTGTGTGTTTATATGTTTCTGTGTGTGTGTTTATATGTTTGTATGTGTGTGTGTGTGTGTGTTTATATGTTTGTGTGTGTGTGTGTTTATATGTTTGTGTGTGTGTGTGTTTATATGTGTGTGTGTGTTTATATGTTTGTGTGTGTGTGTTTATATGTTTGTGTGTGTGTGTGTGTTTATATGTGTGTGTGTGTTTATATGTTTGTGTGTGTGTGTGTTTATATGTTTGTGTGTGTGTGTTTATATGTTTGTGTGTGTGTGTTTATATGTTTGTGTGTGTGTGTTTATATGTTTGTGTGTGTGTGTTTATATGTGTGTGTGTGTGTGTGTTTATATGTTTGTGTGTGTGTGTTTATATGTTTGTGTGTGTGTGTTTATATGTTTGTGTGTGTGTGTGTGTTTATGTTTGTGTGTGTTTATATGTTTGTGTGTGTGTGTGTGTTTATATGTTTCTGTGTGTGTGTTTATATGTTTGTGTGTGTGTGTGTGTGTTTATATGTTTGTGTGTGTGTGTTTATATGTTTGTGTGTGTGTGTGTTTATGTGTTTGTGTGTGTGTGTTTATATGTTTGTGTGTGTGTGTGTGTGTTTATATGTTTGTGTGTGTGTGTTTATATGTTTGTGTGTGTGTGTGTTTATGTGTTTGTGTGTGTTTATATTTTTGTGTGTGTGTGTGTGTGTGTGTTTATATGTTTGTGTGTGTGTGTTTATATGTTTGTGTGTGTGTTTATATGTTTGTGTGTGTGTGTTTATATGTTTGTGTGTGTGTGTGTTTATGTGTTTGTGTTTATATGTTTGTGTGTGTTTATATGTTTGTGTGTGTGTGTGTGTGTGTGTGTTTATATGTTTGTGTGTGTGTGTTTATATGTTTGTGTGTGTGTGTGTTTATATGTGTGTGTGTGTGTGTGTGTGTGTCTGTGTTTATATGTTTGTGTGTGTGTGTGTGTGTTTATATGTTTGTGTGTGTGTGTGTGTGTGTGTGTTTATATGTTTGTGTGTGTGTGTTTATATGTGTGTGTGTGTGTGTGTGTGTGTGTGTGTGTGTCTGTGTTTATATGTTTGTGTGTGTGTGTGTTTATATGTTTGTGTGTGTGTGTGTGTGTGTGTTTATATGTTTGTGTGTGTGTGTTTATATGTGTGTGTGTGTGTGTGTGTGTGTTTATATGTTTGTGTGTGTGTGTTTATATGTGTGTGTGTGTGTGTGTGTGTGTGTGTGTGTGTGTGTGTGTGTTTATATGTTTGTGTGTGTGTGTTTATATGTTTGTGTGTGTGTGTGTTTATATGTGTGTGTGTGTGTGTGTGTGTTTATATGTTTGTGTGTGTGTGTGTGTGTGTGTGTGTTTATATGTTTGTGTGTGTGTGTTTATATGTTTGTGTGTGTGTGTGTTTATATGTGTGTGTGTGTGTGTGTGTGTGTCTGTGTTTATATGTTTGTGTGTGTGTGTGTGTGTTTATATGTTTGTGTGTGTGTGTGTGTGTGTGTTTATATGTTTGTGTGTGTGTGTTTATATGTGTGTGTGTGTGTGTGTGTGTGTGTGTGTGTGTGTGTGTGTGTGTGTGTGTGTGTGTGTGTGTGTGTCTGTGTTTATATGTTTGTGTGTGTGTGTGTTTATATGTTTGTGTGTGTGTGTGTGTGTGTGTGTTTATATGTTTGTGTGTGTGTGTTTATATGTGTGTGTGTGTGTGTGTGTGTGTGTGTGTTTATATGTTTGTGTGTGTGTGTGTGTGTGTGTGTGTGTGTGTGTGTGTGTGTGTGTGTGTGTGTGTGTGTGTGTTTATATGTTTGTGTGTGTGTGTGTGTGTGTGTGTGTGTGTGATACTGTTCCTGTAAAATTTTCCAAATAAAATTTCACACAAATGAGAAGCAAAAAAAAAAAAAAAAAAAAATAGAATTTATTGAAGTAAAACAGACGGCACGGCGGGTGGCACGGCGGGTAACACAGTGGCCTCACAGTAGGGAGGTCGTGGGTTCAAGTCCCGGGTGGGGACGAGGCTTGTAACACTGTTCTTTCTGTGTGTAGTTTGCATGTTCTCCTCGTGTCTGCGTAGGTACTCCGGTTTCCTCCCACCCTCCAAAAACCATACACGTTGGGTTGTTTGGCCGGTGCCAAATTGCCCCTAGGAATGAGTGTGTGTGGCCCCGCGACAGACTGGCAACCTGTTCAGGGTGTACCCTGCCCCTCGCCTGGGCCCGGCCCACCCTGCAGCCCCGTAAGGGATAAAACATGTCTTTAAAACACGATGTTTTAAGGACCTCCGTTGTTAGGGTGGGCTTCTCTGTTGCTAGGCTGGCTGTCTCATTCTGATCTTCTTCTTCTTCCATCTCCCTCCAGGGGGCGCCACAGCAAGTCAGTTCCTTCCATCTAACCCTATCTGCTGCATCCTCTTCAGTCACACCAACTATCTTCATGTCTTCCTTCACTGTATCCATGAACCTCCTCTTTGGTCTTCCTCTAGTCCTCTTTCCTGGTGGTTCCAAACCCAGCATCCTCTCTCTCCTCTGCACATGTCCAAACCATCTCAGTCTGACATCTCTGACTTTAATCTTGACCAATCAGAATGAGACCTCATTCTGATTGGCTATGCAAATTTAAATGGGCTGAACCTTATGTTTGATAGGCTGATAATTCATCACTGGGCTGAGTGAACTCAAATGGTCATGTAAGCGTTATCTCGAACCTGCAGCTTGCTGGACAGAGGCTGTAGTGTTAGGTTGAGTTTGTTAAATGTATGTTTGCTTGTCTTTGAGCAGGTTGGAGCCGGTGTGAACAGGTTGGAGACGTATCCTCACACCATGGAGGTGAGATAGACGTCCTGTTTCATCATCAGATTAATTAAAAACATCTATTGTTATGAAGATGTTTTCAAAGTGAATCTTAATCTTAATTAATCTTAATTTTTCAACCCCAATCTGAGCCTGATTATCTTTGTCCGTGCAAAGAAGCATCGGCACCATCTGTGCTTCAAAACAAGCGTCAGCTTATCCAGGAAGTCTGTAATCTGCTCATCTTTAAACCCACCCTGTGGATCCGCCCCGGAGAGATCTGCTTCACCACGACCACCACATAGAAGCACGCAACCACTCACAAAAAAAAAAAAAGTTTAAATCTGGATCTAAAAAAACAACAAACGTCTGGATCTAAAAAAAAACAAACGTCTGAGGGAGACATGTCTCAGTCTATCCATGAGCTGATCCGGGTTTTGATTGGTCTAAGATCGGGTGCAGGTCCTGCAGCCTCGTTTAGAAAGACTCGGTAGACTGTTGGATGAGCGGATTTTCAAAATAAGATCATGTTACATGTTACTTCATCTTTTCTATGACGTGCTCCAGTCTTCTGATGTACGGTCCTACACTGACGGGCATTTATGTTCCGTTTTGTCATCTTCCGTTTATCCAGGGCCGGATTGCGCGGGGTAACAGCCTCATACGGGAAGCCCAGGCTTCTCTCATCCCGGCTGCATCCTCCAGCTCACCCGGAAGGATCCTGAGGTGTTCCCTGTCCAGCTGTGAGACATAGTCTCTCCAGCGGATCCAGGGTCTGCTTCTTGGATGTGCCCAAAACACCTCACCAGCCAGGAGGCCTTCATGATTCATCCTAACCAGATGCCCAAACCACCCCATCTGGCTTCTCTCCCTGTAACTGCCAGCTCAGCCACATGGTGGAGGTGAGTTTGGGCCTCTACACATCAATGATCGGTGGGGTATAGTAGAAAGAGTTTCAAAAAAGTCTTCTGGACAGTTTAATTCTTGATCGAGACGTTTCGACTTCCATCCGGAAATCATTTTCAATCTGAATGAAATGGACTGAAAACTGGATCTATTTATACTAACCTGTGTAAAAGATAAAAAAAATAGTAAGAAGGGCTCGACCAATGAGCCTGTGTTACCTATGATGGCCGTGAATGGCTCCTATTGTAGCCACAGACCAGTAAACGAACCCTATTATAAAAATGCTAAAAGCCTAGTGAATAGAAATTCCTGCTAACAAGAGGCATGAATCTGGGTCACGAGGTGTCATCTTTAGTCCATGGCTTCAAAAGGCTGCTATAGATACCGGGCAAAACGTATCTAACGCCTCCACTCCGATTCAGTGAGGGATTCTCTTTCATCACAAAGATGGCTTCCTTCACCCCTCTTTCAAACCATCCTTTCTCTCTACTTAGAATCTTCACCTCACTGTCCTCAAAAGTGTGTTTGGTGGATTTAAGATGCAGATGTACAGCAGACTGTGGACCACTTGAGGCTTCTCTTCTGTGTTGGTAAAGTCTTTTGTGGAGTGGCTGTTTTGTTTCTCCAATGTAGTTTTCTTTGCAGCTCCCTTCACTGCATCGGATCGAATAAACTACATTGCTCTGTTTTTCTGTGGGCATCTTGTCTTTAGGATGTACTAGTTTCTGCCGTAATGTGTTGACCGGTTTAAAGAAAACCGGGATGTCATGTTGTCTGAAGATTCTCTGTAACTTCTCGGACAGTCCTGACACGTAGGGAATAGAGACTCCATTTTTCCTCTTCTCAGTTTCTGTTTCCCTCTTCTCACGTTTCTTGGACGTTTGCACCCTATTTGGTGGGGTAGTTAAAGGGTTAATGATCTGGGTTTAATTCTTCTCCACACACACACACACACACACACACACACACACACACACACACACACACACACACACACACACACACACACACACACACACACACACACACACACACACACACACACACACACACACACACACACACACACACACACACAGTCCCGTGTCACTCTGACACAGTGAGAAGAAACACACACTCATTCCAGGCTCCATTAATCCCCGGCGCCGCGGCAACACGGCGTCCAGCCTCAGCTGTCATCCTAAAAACTCATCAAACATAATCAGTGTTTTAATCCGACTCAGATTAGATTAAAACATCAAGTTTAATGACATTAAATTACATAAAGTACACCAACATTTCAAAATAAAAGCTACCGATTCAGACTAAACACAGTTTAAAATTCCAGTTGGAGGCGGAGCTTCCAACAGCCTCTCCGGAAGATCGGGAATACAACATTCCGCTTTGGAAAAGCTCCTTGGTGACCCGCTCTGGTTTATGTTATCATTTTCTATGATTGGTCGTGTTCATAGTTGGCGTTCACGCCATCCACGGGCATCGCTACAATCTGTAACCTTCTCACCAAGTGCTGAAAAACCAGGGATCTCCATGTACCAGGTGGAGCGGGCTATGCAGGTGGTGGCACGGTAGTGTGTCGGTCCGCACGCCACCGTGCTGCCAAAGCCAAGGCTCCACCGTATGAAGAACTAAAAAGAAAGATGGCTGATCACACCAAGGCTCGAAGGGCAATGGCAAGCAGGCAAGGAGGTTCCTGCAAGCGGCGGTCCGGGCATTGATTGAGTCCGTGGGCTACGGACCAGGACGTGGAGGTGCCGGTGGGCTGCGGGCCAGGACGTGCCCGTGGGCTCTGCCCGGAGACGTGAACTCTCTTTTTTAAGGACTGGTATTTAAGATCTGTTTTAATACATAATATTAAACTCTGCTTTCCTGGCGCACCCCGCCCAATCCGGACAGTCGGTCCAGTCACATTCAGAATGCCAACCAACAGTTTCCCTGCACCTCCTCGGTTCAACTGATTGGTGAAACTCTCAGACAAGCTGGCACAGGTCAAACTGTGAGAACGAACATGCTCAGATTGAATCAGAATGACATCATCTCAAACCCCAGACACACAATTCCCTTCTCCATGTTTATCCCAGAGAGACTCCACTTCCTCTGACCTCCTTTCCAAAATTACTCCTGTGTTTCCTTCTGGGCTAGATCCTGGTTACCATGGTGAGGGTAGGAACGTAGATCCTGGTTACCATGGTGAGGGTAGGAACGTAGATCCTGGTTACCATGGTGAGGGTAGGAACGTGGATCCTGGTTACCATGGTGAGGGTAGGAACGTAGCTCCTGGTTACCATGGTGAGGGTAGATCCTGGTTACCATGGTGAGGGTAGATCCTGGTTACCGTGGTGAGGGTAGGAACGTAGATCCTGGTTACCGTGGTGAGGGTAGGAACGTCGATCCTGGTTACCATGGTGAGGGTAAGAACATAGATCCTGGTTAACATGGTGAGGGTAGATCCTGGTTACCATGGTGAGGGTAGGAACGTAGATCCTGGTTACCGTGGTGAGGGTAGGAACGTAGATCCTGGTTACCATGGTGAGGGTAGGAACGTAGATCCTGGTTACCGTGGTGAGGGTAGGAACGTAGATCCTGGTTACCATGGTGAGGGTAGGAACGTAGATCCTGGTTACCATGGTGAGGGTAGGAACGTAGATCCTGGTTACCATGGTGAAGGTAGGAACGTAGATCGACTTGTAAATCCAGAGATTTTTTTTTTTTATTCTTCTAAAAGCATCGTGTTAATTTTTGTCTGAAACGATGAAAGAAAACATGTCGTTCTCCTTGTTTGGTGGTTTTTAAACCGTTTCCAGTTTCACTTCCTGTTCAGAAACCAACCAGAAGCCCCAGCTGCTTTCTAAAGAAAACAAATGCATGCAAATACAACCACACTCAGATGAGAGCTCCTCTGCTTTGCATGGTTTTACTTCATAAGAGACGATGCCCATTCGTACGGTTAGGAGACCCAGCCGTTTCATCCTGGTACAGATTACAGTGAGGATGGATTCTCAGAACAATACAAACAACAATTTCCTAGCAGCCAATCAACCGAACAGACATGGTTTTGTTGGGTAGGAGGAAACACACACACACACACACACACACACACACATTACAGGGGGAAGAGCGTTCACCCTCGGACCGGAAGTTCATGGGTTTGCTCGCATCCCACTGAGTTCACATCTAGGGTCCTTGGCGAAGACATCTAACCCCCAGTTTCTCCCACGTGGCAGCGAGCTGCGGTGTGATGCAGCACACAAATTTCCCCGTTATGGGATCAATGAAGTATATATTATTTTTATACACAGGGAGAAGATGCAAACTCCACACAGAAAGTCTCATCCCCACTCTGGACTCGAACCCCAACCTTGTAGCTGTGAAGCCGCTTTGCCAACCACCGCGCAGCCCGTCTTATATCATTAAATTATTTAACATGTTAAAACGTGAACTCTTGGTAAATTCTTCCTCCATCTCCCTTCAGGGGGCGCCACAGCAAGCCAGTTTCTTCCATCTAACCCTATCTCCTGCATCCTCTTCGGTCACACCAACTATCTTCATGTCTTCCTTCACTGTATCCATGAACCTCCTCTTTGGTCTTCCTCTAGTCCTCTTTCCTGGTGGTTCCAAACCCAGCATCCTTCTTCTGATGTACTCTCTCTCTCTCCTCTGCACATGTCCAAACCATCTCAGTCTGACCTCTCTGACTTTAAAACCTCTAACATGTGCTGTTCCTCTGATCCTGTCCATCCTGGTCACTCCCAGAGAGATCCTCAGCATCTTCATCTCTGATACAAACATCTCTGTTTCCTGTCTTTTCTTCAGTGACACTGTCTCTAGACCAATCAGCATGGCCGCTCTCACCACAATGTCTCTAGACCAATCAGCACGGCCGCTCTCACCACACTGTCTCTAGACCAATCAGCATGGCTGCTCTCACCACACTGTCTCTAGACCAATCAGCACGGCCGCTCTCACCACGGTTTTTGTAAAACACTTGGTAAATTCTGTTCTTGATTTAATTATTTTACGATAGATAAAATTTCAAAATGGGGAATTAATTAAAACCCCAAAAAGAACCCATTTAAAATGTTTATTTTTGGTTCGTTATGAATTTATTAATAGATTTACTGTTTGACTAAAAACAAGTAGAAAAAAATAACTTGAATATTTCTATTGATTTTATTTTGAAAGAGTTTGAATATTAAAATTTTAAAAGGTTAAAATTATGATTTGAAACTTTTGAAAAGTTGACTTTGGATTGATTTTAAATAAAATCTAAAATTACTTCTGGAAAAGTTAAAAACTTTAATTTAAATTTTGTTATTCTTGTTTTTTTTTTTTTTTAACATTTTGATTCATTTTCTCAAAATGTCTTTTTGGTAAAAAAATTTTTTTTTTTTTAAACCAGCAGATCGATTGAAAAAGAAAATGATTCTGTTTCTGAGACAAAAACAAACCTGAAAAGTAGTTCAGGTCAAAGTTTGTTTACAAAAAAAACAAAGATAAAAGATAAAATGTGTTCATGAAGTAAACAAAGGTTTGTTTTGATTTTTTTTTACGAGTTTTTTTTACTGATAAACAAACCCAGACTTTACTAGAACTAAACTCCAAACACTGGAGAAACAAACTGGAAACCAGCTGGATCAAAACAACAGAATAAAAACCAAACATAAAGATGGAAGAAAAAAAACAGACGAGACCAACAGGAGAACTTGGTTGGACAGAAACCCAGACCAACAGGGTAACCACCCTAAAACCAGCAGGTAAACGACGCCCGTTATCCATGATGGTAGAGAGGATGGTCAGGGTTATCCGTGACGGTAGAGAGGATGGTCAAGGTTATCCATGATGGTAGAGAGGATGGTCAGGGTTATCCGTGACGGTAGAGAGGATGGTCAGGGTTATCCGTGACGGTAGAGAGGATGGTCAGGGTTATCCGTGACGGTAGAGAGGATGGTCAGGGTTATCCATGACGGTAGAGAGGATGGTCAGGGTTATCCATGATGGTAGAGAGGATGGTCAGGGTTATCCATGATGGTAAAGAGGATGGTCAGGGTTATCCATGATGGTAGAGAGGATGGTCAGGGTTATCCGTGATGGTAGAGAGGATGGTCAGGGTTATCCGTGATGGTAGAGAGGATGGTCAGGGTTATCCATGACGGTAGAGAGGATGGTCAGGGTTATCCATGATGGTAGAGAGGATGGTCAGGGTTATCCATGATGGTAGAGAGGATGGTCAGGGTTATCCATGATGGTAAAGAGGATGGTCAGGGTTATCCATGATGGTAGAGAGGATGGTCAGGGTTATCCATGACGGTAGAGAGGATGGTCAGGGTTATCCATGATGGTAGAGAGGATGGTCAGGGTTATCCGTGATGGTAGAGAGGATGGTCAGGGTTGTCCGTGATGGTAGAGAGGATGGTCAGGATTATCCATGATGGTAGAGAGGATGGTCATGGTTTTCCATGATGGTAGAGAGGATGGTCAGGGTTATCCATGATGGTAGAGAGGATGGTCAGGATTATCCATGATGGTAGAGAGGATGGTCATGGTTTTCCATGATGGTAGAGAGGATGGTCAGGGTTATCCGTGATGGTAGAGAGGATGGTCATGGTTTTCCATGATGGTAGAGAGGATGGTCATGATTGTCCATGATGGTAGAGAGGATGGTCAGGGTTATCCGTGATGGTAGAGAGGATGGTCAGGGTTATCCATGATGGTAGAGAGGATGGTCATGGTTTTCCGTGATGGTAGAGAGGATGGTCAGGATTATCCATGATGGTAGAGAGGATGGTCATGGTTTTCCGTGATGGTAGAGAGGATGGTCAGGGTTATCCATGATGGTAGAGAGGATGGTCAGGGTTATCCATGACGGTAGAGAGGATGGTCATGATTGTCCATGATGGATAAAAGTTTGTTCAGTGACCTCCTCTCTACCACTGCCTCCAGTGAGTCCTGTTTGCTGCCAATGACAGAACCAGCCAGTCTGATTAGTTTATTCAGTCTGTTGGCGTCACTGGCTGCGATGGTGCTCCCCCAGCAGATGACGGAGAAGAACAAGGAGCTGGCCACCACAGACTGATAGAAGGTCTCCAGCATCTTGCCGCACACATTGAAGGACCTCAGCTTCCTTAGAAAGTAAAGTCGGCTGCAGGTCTTCTTGTACACAGCAGTACTGTTATCCAAGCTTTCTCAAAAGCTGGTATCCTTTCTGAGGAGCCGCACAGTACAGACAGTGACTTTGACAGCGTGGAGCGAAGTGGACCTGCTCTGAAACAGAGGATGAGGACTTTGACGGATTTGAATAGAGACTATTACCGGTAATGTGTTTGTTTATACTACCGTAATTTCACGACCATTAGGCGCACCGTACGAAAAGGCGCAGTCTCAGTCACACACCGCCTTACAACAACACACACGCAAGCATGCAAATGTGCGTATTAAAAAATAGATCGGGAGCAAAACTGAGTTTGGTTGTGTTTTATTTAAGTAGTAACGATACTAAACAAACACATTACCGGTAATAGTCTTTATTCAAATCCATCAAAGTCCTCATCCTCTGTTTCAGAGCAGGTCCACTTCGCTCCACGCTGTCAAAGTCACTGTCTGTACTGTGCGTCTCCTCAGAAAGGATACCAGCTTTTGAGAAAGCTCGGATAACAGTACCAGCAGACACGTTAGTCCAAGCATCTACAATCCATTGGCAAACTGTAGCGTAACTCGCCCGGCGCTGCCTTCCACCCTTCAGTCATCCATCGCTCCCACGCCGCTCACACTTCACTCTTTAACGTTCTCATGTCTTTTCTTTCAGGTCCGCCTCGCGGGCACCGCGTTTTCTTTTAGGTCCGCCTTTTCTCACACAGGGCGCACCGCTCATTTCGAAGAAAATCTAAGACTTTTATATGTGGCTTTTATTCCAGCTGGTTTTGTTTGTTCTTTATTCTTACCCTGCTCTTTCGACCCAGTTTGTTCTTGGTCCATATCTTATTTACCAGGGGTCCGATCGTCCCACTGGAGTACCAGGGGTCCGATCGTCCCACTGGAGTACTAGAGCTCCCACGCCGCTCACACTTCACTCTTTAACGTTCTCATGTCTTTTCTTTCAGGTCCGCCTCGCGGGCACCGCGTTTTCTTTTAGGTCCGCCTTTTCTCACACACAAGGCGCACCGCACGAAAAGGCGCACCGCTCATTTTAAAGAAAATCTAAGACGTTTATAAGCGCCTTATGGCCGTGAAATTACGGTACTTAAATAAAGCACAACCAAACTCAGTTTTGCTCCAGATCTATTTTTTAATACACACATTTGCATGCGTGCGTGTGTGTTGTTGTAAGGCGATGTGTGACTGAGACTGCACCTTTTCGTGCGGTGCGCCTAATGGTCGTGAAATTACGGTACACACAAACCAGCAGCACCAGACCATTCACTTCTCTTGGACCAGCTTAAGATCACAAAACTCATTCAGAGCTCATTCAGCTGGTTCTGAGATCCTGTTCTATTCTCGACCTGGAGGAGGAGCGGCTCGACACCGAGCCCAGCCACCCTGCAGAGGAAGCTCATTTCAGCCGCTTGTATCTGCGATCTAATTCTTATGGTGCGGGTTGATGGAAGCCCAGGCTTCTCTGCATCCTCCAGCTCACCCTGCAGGATCTTGAGGTGTTCCCTGTCCAGCTGTGAGACATAGTCTCCCCAGCAGATCCAGGGTCTGCCTCTGGGTTTCTTCCAGGTGGGACCGTGCCCAAAACACCTCACAAGCCAGGTCATCATCATCCTATCCCTGACCTCCTCTGTGACACACCCCCCCCTCCTCACCTGTGTTTGGGTTCTGAGGACACCGAGCTGCAGCTCTGCACAGACAGCAGTGTGGAGGACTTCCTCGGTCCCAGTGGAGAGGGGGGCAGCAGGTTTCCTGAAGGGGGCACGGAGCCCCTCCTGCAGCCCAGCACCACTTCTTCAGCCCCCATGTCAGAGGGCAGGATGAGGATGGGGGGGACGGGGAGCGGGGTTTCTTTAGGACGGGTTTCCCCGGTGTTAACGTGAACCGGTCGTCCGTCCAGAGAAATATTACTGAGGAATAAAAGAGCCGCTTGTCTCCGGCGGGAGTTCTCTCGGTTCCTCCGGTTACAGTCCCGGTTACAGAGGGGTTTCTTGCCGCCTTGTTGTCCACAAGAAGCGGCTGCCATCTTCATGTTCTCCCGCTGAAAGTAAACTGAACTCCTGCTCAAAGCCTGCTTTATATCCTGCTGCAGAGTGACGTCATCACGTACAGCACGTTGTAAACATGACCGATGATAAAAAAAAAACTCATTTAAATTAAATTATTTTTTTATTATGTTTGAAGCTATTATTATTTGTTTGTTTGTTTGTTTGTTTAATATTTGTTGGCCAATCTAACCATCACCAACCAATCACAAACCAGATCCAGACTGACCATCACCAACCAATCACACACACCAGATCCAGACTGACCATCACCAACCGATCACACACCAGATCCAGACTGACCATCACCAACCGATCACACACCAGATCCAGACTGACCATCACTAACCAATCACAAACCAGATCCAGACTGACCATCACCAACCAATCACACACACACCAGATCCAGACTGACCATCACCAACCAATCACACACACACCAGATCCAGACTGACCATCACCAACCAATCACACACACCAGATCCAGACTGACCATCACCAACCAATCACACACCAGATCCAGACTGACCATCATCAACCAATCACACACACACCAGATCCAGACTGACCATCACCAACCAATCACACACACACCAGATCCAGACTGACCATCACCAACCAATCACACACACACCAGATCCAGACTGACCATCACCAACCAATCACAGACCAGATCCAGACTGACCATCACCAACCAATCACAAACCAGATCCAGACTGACCATCACCAACCGATCACACACACCAGGTCCAGACTGACCATCATCAACCAATCACAAACCAGATCCAGACTGACCATCACCAACCAATCACACACACACCAGATCCAGACTGACCATCACCAACCAATCACACACACACCAGATCCAGACTGACCATCACCAACCAATCACACACCAGATCCAGACTGACCATCATCAACCAATCACACACACACCAGATCCAGACTGACCATCACCAACCGATCACACACCAGATCCAGACTGACCATCACTAACCAATCACAAACCAGATCCAGACTGACCATCACCAACCAATCACACACACACCAGATCCAGACTGACCATCACCAACCAATCACACACACACCAGATCCAGACTGACCATCACCAACCAATCACACACACCAGATCCAGACTGACCATCACCAACCAATCACACACCAGATCCAGACTGACCATCATCAACCAATCACACACACACCAGATCCAGACTGACCATCACCAACCAATCACACACACACCAGATCCAGACTGACCATCATCAACCAATCACACACACACCAGATCCAGACTGACCATCACCAACCAATCACACACACACCAGATCCAGACTGACCATCACCAACCAATCACACACCAGATCCAGACTGACCATCACCAACCAATCACACACACCAGATCCAGACTGACCATCACCAACCAATCACAGACCAGATCCAGACTGACCATCACCAACCAATCACAAACCAGATCCAGACTGACCATCACCAACCAATCACACACACCAAATCCAGACTAGGTAATGTACGTAGGTGAAGTGTCTTGTCCAGGGACACAGTGACAATTTAATCTTCACGGCCGTCCCACTGGAGTACCAGGGGTCCGACCGTCTCGCTGGAGTATCAGGGGTCCGACCGTCCCGCTGGAGTATCAGGGGTCCGACCGTCCCACTGGAGTACCAGGGGTCCCACCGCCCCACTGGAGTACCAGGGGTTCGACCGTCCCACTGGAGTACCAGGGGTTCGACCGTCCCACTGGAGTACCAGGGGTCCGCCCTTCTCACTGGAGTACCAGGGGTCCGCCCTTCTCACTGGAGTACCAGGGGTCCGACCGTCCCACTGGAGTACCAGGGGTTCGACCGTCCCACTGGAGTACCAGGGGTTCGACCGTCCCACTGGAGTACCAGGGGTCCGCCCTTCTCACTGGAGTACCAGGGGTCCGCCCCTCTCACTGGAGTACCAGGGGTCCGACCGTCCCACTGGAGTACCAGGGGTTCCAGCGGTCTCCCATCCAAGTACTGTCCAGACCCAGACTGCTTACCTCTGAGGTCTGACAGGATCAGTCACAGACAGGCCAGTGTAGGGACGGTACATGAGAAAAGCATCTTGGTGCAGCCCGGATCGTTCCTGTTTGTCTCTGCTGTCAGATCGGGGGCCTCAATCACTGGGAGATGAATGGATCGTAGGGTAGGATGGATTTGCTCAGCGCTACGCCACGCAAAAATAAGATGTTTCCAAATCAGGGCATACATCTCAAGCATAAGCCAACTTGAACTCCGTCCCGCCCCAACAATGTCTTGAAAACTCCACATTCATTCATCCAATCATCTGAGCCGTCCATTCCTAACAACGTTGCTGGGGCTGACGGTGCCTAATCGGGGTGTGCGAACCACTGGGCCACAGTGCCATCCAATGAAAACTCCACAAACGTATGGATCTTCTTCCACAAAAAGAAACAAAACAGAAATCAGACTCCACTCGTCAGGAAATCAAAGGCCTAGAATCTTTTTCCTCAGATTCGTCCTTCAAATTAAAATCCGTTCCATCGTATTCCGCCTATCCGGGGCCGGGTCGCGAGGGGCAACAGCCTCAGACGGGAAACCCAGGCCTCGCAGATACAAGCATCCAAAATGAGCTTCATCTGCAGGGTGGCTGGGCTCTCACTCAGAGATCGGGTGAGGAGCTCTGCCATCCGGGAGGAGCTTGGGGCCAAGCCGCTCCTCCTCCAGGTCAAGAGAAAAAATTAAAATCCTGCGACCCCACCTGTGAGCTGCACAGTGGTTCACACAGTGGCCTCACAGCAAGAAGGTCAGGGCTCAAATCCCAGGTGGGGATTGAGGCTTGGAAGACTCTCTTTTCTGTGTAGCGTTTGCATGTTCTCCCCCTGTATGTGTGGGTTTCCTCCAAAACCTAGGAATAAGTGTGTGTGTGGCCTGGTGTCTTGTTCAGGGTGTACCCTGCCTCTCGGCTAAAATCACCCAGTACAGGCTCCGGCACCCTGTGGAACTCCATCAGGGTTTAACGTTTCAGAAGATGAATGAAAGATGAAACTTTAAACAATGAGACAGATCGATTGATCAGGTCTGATTTGCAGGGTTACGGTTTCTCCTCTGCAGTGATCTTTGTAGTGAGGCTCACCTGCGTGAACCTCGTAGGTTTAACGCGGGCATTTGCACGACTGTTGACCGTCTATAAATACCCTGCAGGACACTGCACACTAATCCCTGCTGGCCGGGACTTTGCAGGCAAACCGTTCACCCTTTCATCCCTGCTGCATCTGGACACAAATCACATGAGCTTCTAGATAATCTGAACCGACCGCAGCGCACAGTCAAAGCTGAATGTTTTCACATAAAGCTGTAGAAACTGGACAATGAAAGTGTTTGGGCCTATTAAGTAGTAACAGGCTGACTTAATGAGTCAACAATTTGGTTTAATTCTTAATATTTTTTGTTGTATTTTTGTATTGTGAGGCAAAACTCCTCACCCGATCTATAAGTGAAAGCTCAGCCACACTGCGTAGGAAGCTCATTTCGGCCGCTTGTATCCGTGATCTTATTCTTTCGGACACAATTGGTTACCATGGTGAGAGTAGGAACGTAGATCCTGGTTACCATGGTGAGGGTAGTAATGTAGATCCTGGTTACCATGGTGAGGGCAGGAACGTAGATCCTGGTTACCATGGTGAGGGTACGAACGTAGATCCTGGTTACTATGGTGAGGGTAGGAACGTAGATCCTGGTTACCATGGTGAGAGTAGGAACGTAGATCCTGGTTACCATGGTGAGGGTACGAACGTAGATCCTGGTTACTATGGTGAGGGTACGAACGTAGATCCTGGTTACCATGGTGAGGGTAGGAACGTAGATCCTGGTTACCATGGTGAGAGTAGGAACGTAGATCCTGGTTACCATGGTGAGGGTACGAACGTAGATCCTGGTTACTATGGTGAGGGTACGAACGTAGATCCTGGTTACCATGGTGAGGGTAGGAACGTAGATCCTGGTTACTATGGTGAGGATACGAACGTAGATCCTGGTTACTATGGTGAGGGTAGGAACGTAGATCCTGGTTACCATGGTGAGGGTACGAACGTAGATCCTGGTTACTATGGTGAGGGTAGGAACGTAGATCCTGGTTACCATGGTGAGGGTACGAACGTAGATCCTGGTTACCATGGGGAGGGCAGGAACGTAGATCCTGGTTACCATGGTGAGGGTACGAACGTAGATCCTGGTTACCATGGTGAGGGTAGTAATGTAGATCCTGGTTACCATGGTGAGGGCAGGAACGTAGATCCTGGTTACCATGGTGAGGGTAGTAATGTAGATCCTGGTTACCATGGTGAGGGCAGGAACGTAGATCCTGGTTACCATGGTGAGGGTAGTAATGTAGATCCTGGTTACCATGGTGAGGGTAGGAACGTAGATCCTGGTTACCATGGTGAGGGTAGGAACGTAGATCCTGGTTACCATGGTGAGAGTAGGAACGTAGATCCTGGTTACCATGGTGAGGGTAGGAACGTAGATCCTGGTTACCACAGTGAGGGTAGGAACATAGATCCTGGTTACCATGGTGAGAGTAGGAACGTAGATCCTGGTTACCATGGTGAGAGTAGGAACATAGATCCTGGTTACCATGGTGAGAGTAGGAACGTAGATCCTGGTTACCATGGTGAGAGTAGGAACGTAGATCCTGGTTACCATGGTGAGGGTAGGAACGTAGATCCTGGTTACCATGGTGAGAGTAGGAACGTAGATCCTGGTTACCATGGTGAGGGTAGGAACGTAGATCCTGGTTACCACAGTGAGGGTAGGAACATAGATCCTGGTTACCATGGTGAGAGTAGGAACGTAGATCCTGGTTACCATGGTGAGAGTAGGAACGTAGATCCTGGTTACCATGGTGAGAGTAGGAACGTAGATCCTGGTTACCATGGTGAGGGTAGGATCGTAGATCCTGGTTACCATGGTGAGTGTAGGAACCTAGATGGACATGTAAACTTAGAGCTTTACTTTTCGGCTGAGCTCTCTCTTCACCACGACGGACCGATGTAGGAATACCATGAAAATAAAACATAAAATAGTTCCATAAAAAAACAATGAGTAACTGTGTGATACGGCTGCAGCAGCGTTTGATGGAATCAGTAAGTGAAGCAGAAAGAAAGGGGGGGGGGGGATTGGGGGGTTGGATTAGCATGGTGATGTAACACCGAGCCCTGTGTGACATGAGGGGATTGTGTTGATAGTAACAAAGATGGTGGTAAATACCAACACCTGGATGATGGAGGAGATTAGAGGATGTAATCTGATGATGGGGATCCAATTTATATGGAGAGTCTGCTACGACCCACACACTCACACACTCACACACACACACAGAATGTATACAAATAGGAATAAATCATTTCACTGAGGAGGTGCCTCTCTGAGCACCAGAGGTACCCAAGGTCCACACGGAACATGTGAATAAAATACAATGAAAATATTAAGAATTAAAATACATACAAAGGTAACGCTTCCTCTGGCAGAAGGGTCAGAGGAGAGGGGTGCTGGGGTCTCACTCAGAGACCGGGTGTGGAGCTCTGCCATCCGGGAGGAGCTCATAGTCGAGCTGCTCCTCCTCCAGATTGAGAAAATCCAGATGGGGTGGTGCGGGAATCTGACATCCAACTGGGAGGAGACCCAGAGGCAGAAGCTGGACCCGCTGGAGAGACTATGTCTCCCAGCTGGACAGGGAACGACTCAGGATCCTTCGAGGTGAGCTGGAGGATGCAGCCCGGGTGAGAGAAACCTGGGTTTCCTGTCTGAGGCTGTTACCCCGCACGACCCTGCCTATCATGAGTGAATAGAGGAGGAGGATCGGAATGAGCGAGCAGATGTGGCAACATGGAGGAGGTCAGAGAGATGTGGAGGTGCATTAGCTTTAAAAGAATGGGAGCCAGACTCGCTTAAGGGGTAGAGACAGTGCCGTCGATGGAAAGAAAGGAGGTATATGTCTGGTAAGGGTGCAACAGAACACCTGTACCCCTAAAAATACAGTTTGGTTTTACCTTTATTTTGAAGGCATGCTTGAATGCCGACCACCTGCAGTTGCTGGTTGTCCTCTTGTCGTGGTACCAGTGATTTTTATTCTAAGTTGGACCCATATCGGGTTAGTTGGCATGTTTAGAGTTATAGTTACCAAAGGTTCTTTAATGCCAACGACGATTTAAAGATGGCAGAAAACATCTTTATTCTTGGTAGAAAATGTCTGTTGATTAACTGTCATTAACGGCTGTTTTTAAATCTGTTCTGTTTCCGTTTAAACGACAACTCGTTCCAACTGAAATTTAAAATGAATGATCTGGGATTTGTTTTGGACGGATGCTCTCTTCATTGGTGTTCCTGGCCAGGGTCCAGACAGGTGTAAGGATCCCCTCACCTGCTACCAGACGGAGCCCTGGACCACCCTCCCTCTCCTGGATTCCAACCGTATCATAAACACCTGGGTGATTAGCCTGGTACCAATCAGCTGTGCATCGTCACCCTGCTGCCTATATGAAGACAACCCCCCACACTTCCATGTCGGGTCGTACCATCCCTTCCAGCCAGGTCCTCCTGGTTGCCTGACCACGGTGATACCATGATTGAATCCTAAGTTAATCCCGTGCCCTTTGCTTTACAGACTTACCTGCAGTATTTTTTGATGTGCGACAAATTGGTCCTCCTGCTTCCATATTTCCAAAACTTGTCAAAGTTGAGATGAAAATGTGACTGCATGGCCATCGTTGGGATGTCATTTGATTGGCTATCCATGGCTTCCAATCAGAATCTACCCTAGACGTGTCAATGTGTTCATGGAACTCCTCTTCATGAGCTGGATCTTCCTCTGCAGGGGGGCTGGGCTCTTACTCAGAGATAGAGGGAGGAGCTCTTTAATGTGGGAGGAGCTTGGAGTAGAACTGTTGCTCCTCTGGGTTGAGAGAAGCCAGATAGGGTGGTTAGGACTTCTGGTAAGGATGCGTCCCAAACGCCTTGCTGGTGAGGTGTTTCAGGCACGTCCGGCAGACCCCGGACCCGCTGGACGGGGAACACCTGGGGATCCAGCTCACCCTGGAAGACCCAGCTGGGCTGAGAGAAGCCCAGGCTTCCCGTATGAGGCTGTTGCCCCTGGCGACCTGGCCCCGGATGAGCAGAAGACGACTCAACGAGGCTCCGAATATGTCGTGACGAAAAATTTAAAAAATATACTACAACCGGATTCCAAAAAAGTTGGGACACTTTAGAAATTGTGAATAAAAACTGAATGCAATGATGTGGAGGTGCCAACTTCTAATATTTTATTCAGAATACAACATAAATCACAGGTCAATAGTTTAAACTGAGAAATTGTATGATATTAAGGAAAAATATACTCATTCAAAATTTCATGGTGTCAACAAATCCCAAAAAAGTTGGGACAAGAACCTATTAGAGGCTGGAAAAAGTCATTTGAGCATACAACAAACACCTGGAAGACCAATCAGCACTAATCAGGTCAATTGGCAATATGATGGGTATAAAAAGTGCTTCTCAGATTGGCAGTGTCTCTCAGAAGCCAAGATGGGTAGAGGATCACCAACTCCCACAATGTTGCGTAAAAAGATAGTGGAACAGTATCAGAGAGGTGTTACCCAGCGAAAAATTGCAAAGAGTTTGCAGTTGTCATCATCAACTGTGAATAATATCATCAGAAGATTCAGAGAATCTGGAAAAATCTCTGTGCGTAAAGGTCAAGGCCGGAGAACCATACTGAATGCCCGTGATCTCCGGGCCCTTAAACGACACTGCATCAAAAACAGGAGTGCTACTGTGAAGGAAATCACAGCATGGGCTCAGGAGTACTTCCAGAAACCATTGTCAGTGAACACAATCCACCGTGCCATCCGCCGTTGCCAGCTGAAACTCTATTCTGCAAAGAAGAAGCCATTTCTAACAAAGATCCACAAGCGAAGACGTTTTCACTGGGCCAGGAATCATTTAAAATGGAGTGTGGCAAAATGGAAGACTGTTCTGTGGTCAGACGAATCACGTTTTGAGGTTCTTTTTGGAAATCTGGGGCGCCATGTCATCAGGACCAAAGAGGACAGTGACAACCCAAGTTGCTATCAACGCTCTGTTCAGAAGCCTGCATCTCTGATGGTATGGGGTTGCATGAATGCGTGTGGCATGGGCAGCTTGCACATCTGGAAAGGCACCATCAATGCAGAAAAATATATTCAGGTTCTAGAGCAACATATGCTCCCATCCAAACGTCGTCTCTTTCATGGAAGACCCTGCATTTTTCAACAAGATAATGCCAGACCACATTCTGCATCAATCACAACATCATGGCTGCGTGGGAGAAGGATTCGGGTACTGACCTGGCCAGCCAACAGTCCAGATCTTTCACCTATAGAAAACATTTGGCGCATCATTAAGAGGAAGGTCAGACAAAGAAGACCCAAGACGATTGAACACTTAGAGGCCTGTATTAGACAAGAATGGGAGAACATTCCTATGTCTACACTTGAGAAGCTGGTCTCCTCAATGCCCAGACGTCTGTTGAGTGTTCTAAGAAGAAGGGGGGGTGTCACACAGTGGTGAAAATGGCCTTGTCCCAACTTTTTTGGGATTTGTTGACACCATGAAATTTTGAATGAGCATATTTTTCCTTAATATCATACAATTTCTCAGTTTAAACTATTGACCTGTGATTTATGTTGTATTCTGAATAAAATATTAGAAGTTGGCACCTCCACATCATTGCATTCAGTTTTTATTCACAATTTCTAAAGTGTCCCAACTTTTTCGGAATCCGGTTTGTAGAATAACGCACACACACCCTGCAGGGCGCTGCCTGCTTGGCACACTTTGATTTCTTAAGTAACAGCATGACGGGCTCCAGTTGGTGGAAGTTAGATTTAGAATAAACGAACAGTTTGTTTGACCAGTGGATGAACGGACGTAAAGATTAGATCGGCACGGATCAGACCATCCAGCCTTTCTGTGGAACATTAAACACTGGCTGCAAACTGGATGTTACATAATGTCTGAGTGGATCCGGCTCGTTCGTGTGTGTGTGTGTGTGTGTGTGTGGTCAGCTTGCTCTGATGATGCTCACTGATGGTGGCATGTCAGAGCCAGGGGCGAAGAAGCAGTTCATCATGGGTTTGGTCACCATGGAGCCACTGAGACTGGGTCGATACGGAAGGCTGAGACACGGCCATCCATCTCTCCATCCAGCCATCCATCTCTCTATCCAGCCATCCACCTCTCCATCCAACCATCCACCTCTCCATCCATCCAGCCATCCACCTCTCCATCCAACCATCCACCTCTCCATCCATCCAGCCATCCATCTCTCCATCCATCCCTCCATCCAGCCATCCATCTCTCCATCCAGCCATCCACCTGTCTCTCCATCCATCTCTCCATCCAGCCATTCACCTCTCCATCCAACCATCCACCTCTCCATCCATCCCTTCAGCCATCCACCTCTCCATCCATCCAGCCATCCCTCCATCCATCCAGCTCTCCATCCAGCCATTCACCTCTCCATCCAACCATCCACCTCTCCATCCATCCCTTCAGCCATCCACCTCTCCATCCAGCCAGCCATCTCTCCATCCAGCCAGCCATCTCTCCATCCAGCCATCCTATCAGGAGAGTAGTCTGTTCCCCCTCTGTGTCCTGTTCCCCCCCTCCCTCTTGTCTGTGTGTGTGCACTAGCCACACCTGAAACTCATCTACTCATCAGCTGCAGCATAAATGGAACAGTTTTTCACACACTCTTTGCCAGATCGTTGTTTTTCATGCTTGACCTGTTATCCAGTTTTGGGCTTCAGCTCCTACATCAGAACCTGCCTAGTTGATCTGTTTTGTTTTCTTTATTTGGACTTTTTATCTATGTAATAAATCTGCTTTGTGATTTTTCATCTGAGCCTGTCTGTTGAGTAAAGGGTATATTTTGGCCTCAGCTCCACATCGTGACACATCCATCTCTCCATCCATCACACCGTTCCATATTAAATCCGGTTGTTCGCTCACACTCGCCATCTTGTGGCGGCAGGTTGTTAATACTTTAAAATAAACTTCATAAAAACTTTGAACAGAAAATATATTTTTAAACAAATGAGAGTTTTTATTTCCTGTTTTTATAAGATAGTTACAGCCTGTCAGCATCTTTTTGGTTGCTATAGAAACCTTCCTCCATCACAGATAGTAGTCCTCTTCTTCTATGTCTGCATGTGTCTCCTGGAAACCCAACGCCTGGACGTCATGGCTCAAATCTGACATGTGACGGTTAAATTCCTGGGATCCTGAAGCCAAAGCTCCGCCGTCGTACCTGCCGAAAAAAGAGGTTTGAAAGTATGTACTCAGCCATGCATGTTCTGCATGTTCTACATGCCAGTCATTTTCCTCATAAGTGTATGAGAGACAAAATGAGGAAAAAAAAATTCAGGAAAAAATATTATTGTCTAATTTTTAAAGAATTTCTTTGCAAATAAATGGAGAGAATTTGTTGTTTTTTTGTGCGATTTATTTGAAGGTTTTTATTGGTATCCGTTGGTTTAAGACCACATTCCTCACCCAGAAAAGGGTGAAAAGCCCCTAGCAAGTCAGGGACAGAGTACTGGATCTACGTTCCTACCCTCACCATGGTAACCAGGATCTATGTTCCTACCCTCACCATGGTAACCAGGATCTACGTTCCTACCCTCACCATGGTAACCAGGATCTATGTTCCTACCCTCACCATGGTAACAAGGATCTATGTTCCTACCCTTACCATGGTAACCAGGATCTATGTTCCTACCCTCACCATGGTAACCAGGATCTACGTTCCTACCCTCACCATGGTAACCAGGATCTACGTTCCTATCCTCACCATGGTAACCAGGATCTACGTTCCTACCCTCACCATGGTAACCAGGATCTACGTTCCTACCCTCACCATGGTAACTAATGTGGGCCCAGCAACCCTACTGAAGAAGCTCATTTCAGCCACTTGTATTCGCGATCTCATTCTTTTTGTCACCACCCACAGCTGGTTACCACGGTGAGGGTAGGAACGTAGATCCTGGTTACCATGGTGAGGGTAGGAATGTAGATCCTGGTTACCATGGTGAGGGTAGGAACGTAGATCCTGGTTACCATGGTGAGGGTAGGAATGTAGATCCTGGTTACCATGGTGAGGGTAGGAACGTAGATCCTGGTTACCATGGTGAGGGTAGGAACGTTGATCCTGGTTACCATGGTGAGGGTAGGAACGTAGATCCTGGTTACCATGGTGAGGGTAGGAACGTAGATCCTGGTTACCATGGTGAGGGTAGGAACGTTGATCCTGGTTACCATGGTGAGGGTAGGAACGTAGATCCTGGTTACCATGGTGAGGGTAGGAACGTAGATCCTGGTTACCATGGTGAGGGTAGGAACGTTGATCCTGGTTACCATGGTGAGGGTAGGAACGTAGATCCTGGTTACCATGGTGAGGGTAGGAAAGTAGATCCTGGTTACCATGGTGAGGGTAGGAACGTAGATCCTGGTTACCATGGTGAGGGTAGGAACGTTGATCCTGGTTACCATGGTGAGGGTAGGAACGTAGATCCTGGTTACCATGGTGAGGGTAGGAACGTAGATCCTGGTTACCATGGTGAGGGTGATATCACAGCCACCATGCAGAAGAAGCTCATTTCGGCCTCATTTTGATTTTTTATTTTTACCGTACCCTCTCATGGCCGTGGCCGACGTGCTGCTCAGGCTGCGTTTAATCCGTCCAAAGCTGTCGGTTAGAATCCCGCCTTCCCGGATCCCGATGCTCTCCAGGAAACCTTCGAAGGCTCCGACGTCCTTATCTGGGATGAAGGGTCTCATTCCTGGAGGAAAACATCCGGGTCAGCATCGAGTAAACACTCACCCAGCAGGAGGAACACTCACTCAGCAGCGGGTACACTCACCCACCAGGAGGGATCCTCCCCCAGCAGCGGGTACACTCACCCAGCAGGAGGAACCCTCACCCAGCAGGAGGAACCCTCCCCCAGCAGGAGGAACCCTCACCCAGCAGGAGGAACCCTCCCCCAGCAGGAGGAACCCTCACCCAGCAGCGGGTACACTCACCCAGCAGGAGGAACTTGCGTCTCTCTCCGTAGACTTGCTGCAGTTCGGAGCAGAAGTGCTGGATGTTGGACCCCAGACGGTACTCTCTCAGTAACACCGCAAACTCCTGCAGTTCTACTGGACTCAACTGGTTCCGGAGCTATGGGACACCATGGGATCGGAGAGGTAGGGAGAAGAGAGAAAGAAGGTGGAAGATTTTAAGTTCTTAGGATCAACAGTCCAGAGCAATGGAGAGTGTGGAAAAGAGGTGAAGAAGGGTGTGCAGGCAGGATGGAACGGTTCGAGGAAAGTATCAGGTGTGAGAGCGGCCATGCTGATTGGTCTAGAGACAGCGTGGTGAGAGCGGCCATGCTGATTGGTCTAGAGACAGCGTGGTGAGAGCGGCCATGCTGATTGGTCTAGAGACAGTGTGGTGAGAGCGGCCATGCTGATTGGTCTAAAGGCAGTGTGATGAGACCGGCCATGCTGATTGGTCTAGAAACAGTGTGGTGAGAGCGGCCATGCTGATTGGTCTAGAAACAGCGTGGTGAGAGCGGCCATGCTGATTGGTCTAGAGACAGTGTGGTGAGAGCGGCCATGCTGATTGGTCTAGAGACAGTGTGGTGAGAGCAGCCATGCTGATTAGACTGAAGAGGATGCAGGAGATATGGTTAGATGGAAGAAACTGACTTGCTGTGGTGACCCCTGAAGGGCAGAAGAAGAAAAAGTGAGGTAGGGTTACAGCAACGGGAAACCATGACAACGGCCAGGAAGGGTCTGGACGACCTCATTCCTCGATCAGCTTCATGAGAACCATCAAACTGAATATTTTTAAGATGGAGAAGACGGCTTTATTGTCATTGGACCATGAGAAAACACTACAGCCAATCAGGTCGGGTGTTTCACTACACCCGGGAGACTGAAGACAGGAAGCAGGATGCAGGAGCTTTCGTGTCACAGAGACACATCTTAAGACGGAGGGTTACAATCTGTTCCGTCATCTTCCGCGTATTCTGGCCCGGGTTGAGGTCATTGACAAAGCCAGTATAAGGGGGCTGGCAGCATCCCCTCTTCCCAGGGACATTTTCCTGCATGTTGGTGCCCATTTGTCAGTCCTGCCAGGGCATAGCTTGACAAGTCCCCTTCCTTTCTTCTTTTTTTTTTGTGGACCAAAAGAGAGGGCAGTGCGCACCCCCGCCACCCCATCCCCCTGGATCCACCTCTATGTATGTGGTGTTTAAAAAAAAATGTTACACACTCTCACCACCAGAGAGCAGTGATAGAGAGCAAGTAAAAAACAAAACCTGGGGAAGACATAAGTGTACCCCAAAGTTTTAGACGCGGAAGCTAGGGGACCTTGGATGGTGGGGGCTTGTAAGGGACAGGGGGTGGATACCAGGCTCTTGGTTTGTCCCAACTCTGGACGAGAATGAGCCAAGAGAGGGTGCCATGACAACCCAATCAGCTTTGTTTTGAATTCTTTTTGACCAATCAGAGCTCACTGGAGGCCCAGTCAGACCTCGTTCCTATGTACCCAACGTTTCACCAGGACCCTAAAAATGGGAATGGGGGTCCTGATGCTGTGCCCACTGTTTCATCAGACTCAGTGTGGCACTAAAACAGACACTCCAGAGACTGGCAGTGAAGGTAAACATTACCCGTTCCGTTCCGTCATCTTCCGCTTGTTCCGGGGTCGGGTCGCGGGGGCAACAGCCTCAAACGGGCAGCCCAGGCCTCTCTCTCCCCGGCTGCATCCTCCAGCTCACCCGGAAGGATCCCAAGTCGTTCTCCGGCCAGCTGTGAGACATAGTCTCTCCAGCGGGTCCGGGGTCTGCCCCTTGGTCTCCTCCCGGTGGGACGTGCCCGAAACACCTTGCCCGCGAGGCGTTTGGGGGGTATCCTGACCAGATGCCCGAACCACCCCATCTGGCTCCTCTCAACCTGTAGGAGGAGCGGCTCGACACCGAGCTCCTCCCGGATGGCAGAGTTCCTCACCCGATCTCTGAGTGAGAGCCCAGCCACCCTGCGGAGGAAGCTCATTTCGGCCGCTTGTACCCGCAATCTCATTCTTTCAGTCACCACCCACAGCTGGTGACCATGGTGAGGGTTGGAACGTAGATCCTGGTTACCATGGTGAGGGTTGGAACGTAGATCCTGGTTACCATGGTGAGGGTTGGAACGTAGATCCTGGTTACCATGGTGAGGGTAGTAACGTAGATCCTGGTTACCATGGTGAGGGTAGAAATGTAGATCCTGGTTACCATGGTGAGGGTAGAAATGTAGATCCTGGTTACCATGGTGAGGGTAGTAACGTAGATCCTGGTTACCATGTTGAGGGTAGGAACATAGATCCTGGTTACCATGGTGAGGGTAGGAACATAGATCCTGGTTACCATGGTGAGGGTAGTAACGTAGATCCTGGTTACCATGGTGAGGGTAGGAACATAGATCCTAGTTACCATGGTGAGGGTAGGAACGTAGATCGACTTGTAAATCGAGAGCTTTGTTTTTCGGCTCAGCTCTCTCTTTACCACGACGGACCGATGCAGCGTCCTAGTTATTGCTGATGCCGCACCGATCCGCCTGTCGATCTCCCGCTCCATCCTTCCTCCACTCGTGAACAAGACCACAAGATACTTAAACTCCTCCACTTGGGGCAGGACCCTGTCCCTGACCCGCAGGCGGCATTCCACACTTTTCCGGGCGAGGACCATGGTCTCGGATTTGTAGGTGCTGATTCCCATCCCGGCCGCTTCACACTCGGCAGCAAATTGATCCAGCGAGAGCTGGAGATCACGGTTCGATGAAGCCAACAGAACCACATCATCCGCAAAAAGCAGAGATTCGATCCTGAGGTCACCAAACTGGATCCCTCCAACACCTCGGCTGCACCTTGATATTCCGTTCATAAAGGTGATGAACAGAATCGGTGACAAAGGGCAGCCTTGGCGGAGTCCAACTCTCACTGGAAACATTTTAAATGAATATCTGCCCAAAGGGAGCTGCTCCAAAAATCTGTAACCAGAGTGAGAAGGACCAGCTGCTACCCGACCTGCTCCTGGAGACGTACAGGTCCAGGAGAGGTGGAAGACAATGGCCCAGAGAAGAGGTACCAACCCACCCGCACAGGACGGCTTTCTGTTTAAGGAACTCACTGTCATCATGTAGTCCTGCATGAGCAGCAGGGCGGGGTTATTGTCTCCTCCATCACTGACCGATGCCAGGCTGCGGTGGGAATCCTGTAGAGACACAGACGAACTCTCGCTGTACGTGTCCTTGTAGTAGAGCTCGAAGGCCTCCTGGGAGCCGTCGCTGGGATGAAAGCAGAGGGTTCCACATCACACGGATGCCCGGTACCAGGTCTCTGATCGTCTCAAGGTTAGCTTACCATGAGCTGCAGCAGCTGAAGTCTGGATCATAACTGTAGGACATGTCGGTCAAGCAGCTGTCACCTGGACGACGACACGGAGAGATGACGTTAACCAATCAGAGAGTTTTTAGGTTTAACATTAGACACATCTGGATGTAGAGCAGGGAAGAGGGTGGAATGCCCCCTGGAGGTCAGGGACAGGGTCCTACACCAAGTGGAGGAGTTTAAGTATCTCGGGGTCTTGTTCACGAGTGGGGTAAAGATGGAGCGGGAGATCGACAGGTGGATCGGTGCGGCGTCAGCAATAACTAGGACGCTGGATCGGTCCATAGTGGTGAAGAAAGAGATGGACCGAAAAGCAAAGCTCTCAATTTACAAGTCGATCTACGTTCCTACCCTCACCATGGTAACCAGGATCTACGTTTCTACCCTCACCATGGTAACCAGGATCTACATTGCTACCCTCACCATGGTAACCAGGATCTACGTTTCTACCCTCACCATGGTAACCAGGGTCTACATTGCTACCCTCACCATGGTAACCGGGATCTATGTTCCTACCCTCACCATGGTAACCAGGATCTACATTGCTACCCTCACCATGGTAACCAGGATCTACGTTCCTACCCTCACCATGGTAACCAGGATCTACGTTTCTACCCTCACCATGGTAACCAGGATCTACATTGCTACCCTCACCATGGTAACCAGGATCTACGTTTCTACCCTCACCATGGTAACCAGGATCTACATTGCTACCCTCACCATGGTAACCGGGATCTATGTTCCTACCCTCACCATGGTAATCAGGGTCTACGTTCCTACCCTCACCATGGTAACCAGGATCTGCGTTCCTACCCCCACCATGGTAACCAGGATCTACGTTGCTACCCTCACCATGGTAATCAGGGTCTACGTTCATACCCTTACCATGGTAACCAGGATCTGTGTTCCTACCCTCACCATGGTAACCAGGATCTACATTGCTACCCTCACCATGGTAACCGGGATCTATGTTCCTACCCTCACCATGGTAATCAGGGTCTACGTTCCTACCCTCACCATGGTAACCAGGATCTGTGTTCCAACCCTCACCATGGTAACCAGGATCTACGTTCTTACCATCACCATGGTAACCGGGATCTACGTTCCTACCCTCACCATGGTAACTGGGATCTACATTCCTACCCTCACCATGGTAACTAGGATCTACGTTCCTATCCTCACCATGGTAACCAGGATCTATGTTCCTACCCTCACCATGGTAACTAGGATCTACGTTCCTACCCTCACCATGGTAACCGGGATCTGTGTTCCTACCCTCACCATGCTAACCAGGATCTGTGTTCCTACCCTCACCATGGTAACCGGGATCTACGTTCCTACCCTCACCATGGTAACCAGGATCTGTGTTCCTACCCTCACCATGGTAACCGGGATCCGTGTTCCTACCCTCACCATGGTAACCAGGATCTGTGTTCCTACCCTCACCATGGTAACCGGGATCTACGTTCCTACCCTCACCATGGTAACCAGGATCTATGTTCCTACCCTCACCATGGTAACTAGGATCTACGTTCCTACCCTCACCATGGTAACCAGGATCTACGTTCCTACCCTCACCATGGTAACTAGGATCTACGTTCCTACCCTCACCATGGTAACTAGGATCTACGTTCCTACCCTCACCATGGTAATCAGGATCTACGTTCCTACCTTCACCATGGTCACCAGCTGTGGGTGGTGACCGAAAGAATGAGATCACGGGTACAAGCGGCTGAAATGAGCTTCCTCCGCAGGGTGGCTGGGCTCTCACTCAGAGATCGGGTGAGGAGTTCTGCCATCCGGGAGGAGCTCGGTGTCGAGCAGGTTAGTTTGGTTTTCACTTCAGTCTGATGAGCTGTGTGTGTGTGTGTGTGTGTGTGTGTGTGTGTGTGTGTGTGTGTGTGTGTGTGTGTGTGTGTGTGTGTGTGTGTGTGTGTGTGTGTGTGTGAATGCCGTCCTCCTAACACCATGTGTGTGGTACTCACTCCTCTGCAGCCAGTAACGTTCGGGTACGGTGTGGTGAAAGCCCGCTCTGTCCACACATTCGATCGTCTGGTGGCCGTAAATGATCTGGAACATCTGGCAAATCAGAGCGCAGTATTCCTCCGCAGCATCCTGCACACATCAGCACATAGAGGTCACCATGGCAACGGCCTCTTCAGCATCACGTCAGTTTGACTGGAAGCAGTTTCAGAATAACAAGAAGAAAACATGGAGAAGTTTGTGGAGTTTAAACTTTTTACTCATACAAATAGATCCATAAATGTTCTGATTAAATTGAGACAAAACGGATGCTCTTAATTTGGAAGAGCCCTTTAACAAAAACCAAGGCACTTATTTTGAAAGAATCTTATATTTTGACCATTAATTCAAAATTAAACTGATGCTCTTATTCTGAAAGAACTTTTATTCAGAAAGAACTACAAGTCTTTTATTGTGGAAGAACTAATGTTTGGGTGGTTGGGGTTAGGTGTGTTTCCCTTGGTTACAGACAGGTGAGTGTGGTTACCACGGTGACATGGTGGTTGGAGTTAGGTGTGTTTCCCTTGGTTACAGACAGGTGAGTGTGGTTACCACGGTGACATGGTGGTTGGGGTTGGGTGTGTTTCCCTTGGTTACAGACAGGTGAGTGTGGTTACCACGGTGACATGGTGGTTGGGGTTAGGTGTGTTTCCCTTGGTTACAGACAGGTGAGTGTGGTTACCACGGTGACATGGTGGTTGGGGTTGGGTGTGTTTCCCTTGGTTACAGACAGGTGAGTGTGGTTGCCATGGTGACATGGTGGTTGGAGTTAGGTGTGTTTCCCTTGGTTACAGACAGGTGAGTGTGGTTGCCATGGTGACATGGTGGTTGGAGTTAGGTGTGTTTCCCTTGGTTACAGACAGGTGAGTGTGGTTACCACGGTGACATGGTGGTTGGAGTTAGGTGTGTTTCCCTTGGTTACAGACAGGTGAGTGTGGTTGCCACGGTGACATGGTGGTTGGGGTTGGGTGTGTTTCCCTTGGTTACAGACAGGTGAGTGTGGTTGCCATGGTGACATGGTGGTTGGGGTGGGGTGTGAGCCCGTCCAGATCAAAACCTCTCTCATTGGAGGCACTGAGAAGGCAACCAGAGATGAGACGAGGACTGCAGGACAGAACAGTGAGGAATCAGCCATGGATGATGTGGATACATCAAGCACCAAGACCACCAAGGCACCAGAGGGTGATGGGGATGGGTTAGTTTTCCTAGGAGATGGCATGGTTGGGTGTTTGTGTGATTCTGGCTGATGGGGTTGTGGTTGGGGTTAGAAGTACCCACCCTGTTCTCCACAGCGAGGATGACCAGGTTACAGTAGGCATCAGGGCACGGCGTGGGCTCCAGCGGGTTGTAGTTCCTCCTCTCCCAGCTGCCGTAACTCTTCCCTCTTTCCCAGCTTCCCGTGTACGCCTGTCTCCTCTCCCAGCTCCCTCCACCTCCTCTCCTTTCCCAGCTCCCTCCTCCAGCTCCCCCGTGCCTCCTCTCCCAGCTCCCTCCCCCAACGCCGACCCCCCAGCTCCCACTGGTGGGTCTGGCCCGGCGGTTCTCCCAGCTGCCCCCTGTTTTCCTAGTCTGCTGCCTCCTTTCCCAGCTCCCTCCGACCCTCTTCCTCTCTAAACTTCCCCCGCCCCCTCGTTCTCCTCCTCCTCCGCCCGCCCCGCCCCGGTCTACGCTCTGGTTTTTGTCGTGGTTACTCCTGGACAGTGAAGGCCTCCAGTCCACCCCACAGATGGTGTGTCGGCGTTCCATTGTGCCCCCTGCAGGTCTGGGGTCGGTGTTGGAGCTTGTGGTCTGACGTCGGCTATCAGTGCCTGGCGGTCTGTCCAGGTTTTCCTCTCCGGCCACCACAGAGTCCACATTCAGACCTACAGGACGAACCCCAAGATGTGATAGGGTTAGAAGGAGGGTACTGATCTGCAGACGTTTTACCGTCACCTGTCTTGAGGATCAGTAGATGCAGAGCATCGTCTCTCAGGTAGGAGGCGGCTGCGATCTCGTGGGTTGGGATCCTCATCAGCAGCTTCTCGTTGTTCCTCCAGGTGAGCAGCAGACAGCGAGCGGACATACTGAGGATGCAGTCCTGCTCCACGCTCGTCTTCAATGGCAGGACCTTCAACTGCTGCCGGACCAGAGAGCGCACATAAGACCGACTCAGACGTTAACCTGAGTGTTCACGCTCAGAGGAAACCTACCCTGGCTGTGTCCAGCAGCTGCAGAAGCTCATCTCGACTTGAAGGGTTCAGGGACACCGACACCCAGGTGAGGTGACCGAGGAACTGCGTAGAGAACAGGTGTCTTAATTACAGATAAAACTTTTTTTTTTTTTCCGTTCCGTCATCTTCCGCTTATCCGGAGCAACAGCCTCAAACGGGAAGCCCAGGTTTCTCTCACCCCGGCTGCATCCTCCAGAGAGGATCCTGAGGTGTTCCCTGTCCAGCTGTGAGACATAGTCTCTCCAGCAGGTCAAGTGGTCTGCCTCTTGGTCTCCTCCCGGTGGGATGTGCCCAAAACACCTCACCAGCGAGGTGCTCGAGCAGTATCCTGACCAGATGCCCGAACCACCCCATCTGGCTCCTCTCAACCTGGAGGAGGAGCGGCTCGACACCGAGCTCCACCCGGATGGCAGAGCTCCTCACCTGATCTCTGAGTGAGAGCCCAGCCACCCTGCGGAGGAAACTCATTTCGGCCGCTTGATCCACGATCTCATTCTTTCGGTCACCACCCACAGCTGGTTACCATGGTGAGGGTTGGAACGTAGATCCTGGTTACCATGGTGAGGGTAGGAACGTAGATCCTGGTTACCATGGTGAGGGTAGGAACGTAGATCCTAGTTACCATGGTGAGAGTAGGAACGTAGATCCTGGTTACCATGGTGAAGTTAGGAACGTAGATCCTGGTTACCATGGTGAGGGTAGGAACGTAGATCCTGGTTACCCTGGTGAGGATAGGGACGTAGATCCTGGTTACCACGGTGAGGTTAGGAACGTAGATCCTGGTTACCCTGGTGAGGATAGGGACGTAGATCCTGGTTACCATGGTGAGGGTAGGGACGTAGATCCTGGTTAGCATGGTGAGGGTAGGAACGTAGATCCTGGTTACGATGGTGAGGGTAGGAACGTAGATCCTGGTTACCATGGTGATGGTAGGAACGTAGATTGACTTGTAAATTGAGAGCTTTGTTTTTCGGCTCAGCTCTTTTTTCACCACAACGGTCCAATGCAGCGTCCTAGTTTTTACTGACGCTGCACCGATCCGCCCAAAAATACCCTTACATGGGTAAGGGTCCCTAATATGGGTACGGGTGGTGAGGACCGCACACTTTATTAATCCCTTACGTTACCTGGTAGTTGGCGTACACTCAGATTTGGTCATGCTCTAGCTTGACATGTATCACCTCATGTGGGGTGTTCGTCTTACCTTCACTTCCTTCTCCACATAGTCAAAAATGAGCCTCTCAGGATGGATGAGGTAATCTGGAGGGTAAAGGGGAACGGTGTGCAGGGGCCGCCGGTAAACGGGCCCTCGGTCCACCGCCCTGCGACCAGACTTCGACCAAACAAGCCTCTTAATGGGTGAAATAAAAGCCTGGAAACACAGAAAGATTTATGAGTTCATCGAGTGAGAAACTCTGGAATTCTTCTGTTGGTGTAACAGCTAGTTTTGACCACCAGAGGGTGCTGATGTTTCCATATAAATCCTGTACTGTTAAATAACAGTCTGTCCCTGACGGGGTGTGACGTCAGCTGATTCAAGTCATGCGCAGGGTAAACCCCGAACAGGTCGCCAGTCTGTCACGGGGCCACACACACACACACTCATTCCTAGGGGCAATTTGGCATGCCTAACATGCATGTTTTTGGAGGGTAGGAGGAAACTGGAGTACCCGAAGAAAACCCACGCAGACATGGTTGTATGTGTGTGGCCCCGCGACAGACTAACGACCTGTTCGGGGTGCACCCTGCCCCTCGCCTTGAATCACCCGGGATGGGCTCTGGGACCTCCCGCAACCCCAGTAGGAGTGTACGGTTTAGAAAATTTAATAAAACACATTTAATGACACATGGGAGGAGACGGCAGCTCAGTGGTTAGAGCGTTCACGCGCGGACGGGAAGGTCGCGGGTTCGCGTCCCACAGAGAGCACGTCTAGGGTCCTTGGAGAAGACACCTAACCCCTGCTTCTCCCACCATTGGCGCAGTCGAAGGGCAGCCTGCTGCGGTGTAAGGAGTGCAAGCCATGGACAGAAGACTTTTTCTACTATTAACCTGAGTAAAAGGTAAAAAATAGTAAGAAGGGCTCGACCAATGAGCCTGTGTTACCTATGATGGCCGTGAATGGCTCCTTTGTAACCACAGACCAGTAAATGCGTGAAACTGGGTCACGAGGTGTCATCTTTAGTCCATGGCTTCAAAAGGCTGCTGTAAATACCGGGCAGAATGTATCTAACGCCTCCACTCCGATTCAGAAAGGGACTCTCTTTCATCACAAAGATGGCTTCCTTCACCCCTCTTTTAAACCATCCTTTCTCTCTACTTAGAATCTTCACCTCGCTGTCCTCAAAAGTGTGTTTGGTGGATTTAAGATGCAGATGTACAGCAGACTGTGGACCACTTGAGGCTTCAAGTGGTCCTGCTCTTGTTAGCAGGATTTTCTATTCACTAGGCTTTTAGCATTTTTATAATAGGTTCGTTTACTGGTCTGTGGTTACAATAGGAGCCATTCACGGCCATCATAGGTAACACAGTCTCATTGGTCGAGCCCTTCTTACTATTTTTTTTTACCTTTTACTCAGGTTAGTATAAATAGATCCAGTTTTCAGTCCATTTCATTCAGATTGAAAAGGATTTCCTGATGGAAGTCGAAACGTCTCGATCAAGAATTAAACTGTCCAGAAGACTTTTTTGAAACTTTTTCTACTATGGATCACTCCTGGATGAATGAGGGACTACACGGACTTGTTTACAAGTTAAACACAGTCTGGTTTAAAAGGTGGTTCAGTCTGATTGATCAAAGACAGAGATGAACTTAAAAAAAAACCAAAACAACAATGACATGTTTTAAACCTGAGAATCTGAATGTTTACAATCATATTAAATTACATCCAGTCCTGTTTGTAAATCCAGATTTAATCCAGGTGGATTAACATGAGGGTCATTTATAAATCCTTAAACCTGAAAGGGGATTAAAGAGTTTTAAAAGTCACTTAAAGCCAGAGAAAAACCTCCAAGTAAATAAGAGCCTACCTTCTTGGGTTTCTTTGGTTCATAGTCCATCCTGTCTCCTATGAGGTGGTCCAAAGCTGGGTCAGGTCCAGAGATGGGTCAGGTCCAGAGGTGGGTCAGGTCCAGAGCTGGGTCAGGTCCAAAGCTGGGTCAGGTCCAGAGGTGGGTCAGGTCCAGAGCTGGGTCAGGTCCAAAGCTGGGTCAGGTCCAGAGGTGGGTCAGGTCCAGAGCTGGGTCAGGTCCAAAGCTGGGTCAGATCAGAACCGGTCTGTAGTTTCCCTTCAGTTTGTGGGATGAAGAGGTTTTGGTTTCACTGTGGAACGCTTCATTTCTCTTTTTGCACTGATTGTTCTTTAAAACACACACACACACACACACACACACACACACACACACACACACACACACACACACACACACACACACACACACATTTAAACATAGTCAGAGAACAGGAAGAAGAGGAAATCTACTTCCTTGCCGAGAGGAAACTCCACCAGGGCCTGATAAGAGCTGGATGCTTTGATAACACACACACACACACACACACACAATGAGAAACATACCTGCAGTGGTCAAGCTTTGACCACCAGAGTGCAGCAAACAGACAGGAGCCAACGGAAAAGGTGGGAAAACGAGACCCAATCATCCGTTCATCTTCTAATAGGGTTCCCTAGGGATGCAGGAGCCTATCCCGTCTGATTCGAGACGAGAGGGAGGGACCGGGTACATCTTCAGCAGGTTACCAGTCTGTCATCAGGTCACACACACATTCCTAGGGGTAATTTCCTCAAGGGCAATCAACCTAACATGCATGTGTTTGGAGGAAACCAGAGAAAACCCACACATACACAGGGAGAACATGCAAACTACACACAGACAGACCAGTGTTCCAAGCTGCATCACGGTAACATCATGTCTTTTAATCATGTTTATGTGATCTTGTTCCTTTCTGTAACCTTCATACGGAAGGTTACTTCTGAAGGCTGCAGATGACACCACCGCGATGACCCACCCTCACCTGGTTACCATGGTGAGGGTAGGAATGTAGATCCTGGTTACCATGGTGAGGGTAGGAACGTAGATCCTGGTTACCATGGTGAGGATAGGAATGTAGATCCTGGTTACCATGGTGAGGATAGGAATGTAGATCCTGGTTACCATGGTGAGGGTAGGAATGTAGATCCTGGTTACCATGGTGAGGATAGGAACGTAGATCCTGGTTACCATGGTGAGGGTAGGAACGTAGATCCTGGTTACCATGGTGAGGATAGGAATGTAGATCCTGGTTACCATGGTGAGGGTAGGAACGTAGATCCTGGTTACCATGGTGAGGATAGGAACGTAGATCCTGGTTACCATGGTGAGGATAGGAACGTAGATCCTGGTTACCATGGTGAGAGTAGGAACGTAGATCCTGGTTACCATGGTGAGGGTAGGAACGTAGATCCTGGTTACCATGGTGAGGGTAGGAACGTAGATCCTGGTTACCATGGTGAGGGTAGGAACGTAGATCCTGGTTACCATGGTGAGGGTAGGAACGTAGATCCTGGTTACCATGGTGAGGGTAGGATCGTAGATCGACTTGTAAAACCTTTGCTTTTTGGCTCAGCTCGTTCTTCACCAGACGGATCGATCCAGCGTCCTGGTTCGTTCGGTGTACCACACACCTTTGAGTTGGTAAAATATCGGATGCCAGGAAAGAAGACAGGAACACACCTGGTGGTTTTATTCGATGGCCGGCGGCCATGTTTACTACAGTTTTGTTCCCATCTACAGTAATCAGCACAGCTTGAGTTCTTTTTTTTTTTCTTTGTTTTTAAACATCATCATAGATATTTTTTCACCACTGACTTTATTTTTCTGCTCATTCACTCGGATTTTAAAGCAGCTTTAAATATAAAAACCAAACCCATGGGCACACCCTTACAGTACATACATACACTACATACGTACATACCAACGCACATGTACTGGTACACGCACATCCTAGAGGAGCGTCGCTCTGATATAGATATTTACAGACATAGAATGAGTAAAAAAAAATCTATTTTCACTTTTTACATCTTAATATAAGAATCATACCAAAGACATGGCCACCGAGTGAGTAAACAATACTGAGAACAGATACAAAAATAAATCAACAGAAATACTTGCATTATTAAAGATCTTTTTTTACTTGTGTATGATTGGCTCACCACTAGGAACTTGTATCTTAATGTAAACCACAAACAAATGATTTCCACCCAATCAGAGATGGCAGAATTGTCCTTGGCCTGTGATTGGGCGGTTGCTTCTGTATGCATCTGTACATTGGCCAATCACTGACAAGTTCTCAGCACCATAACATCTCTGTCAACGCCTCCCGTGCAACAACATTCGCAGCGTCAGTATGGACACGTTGTGAAATTCAACCAATACCGTACCATCGTAATCCCATCGTGTTCCCAGACCAGCTGGGAGATGTAGTCCCCTCAGCGTCCAGGAGGAATCCCCACCAGGTGCCCGGATCACCCCATCTGGGTCCTCTCTACACAGCGGAGCAGCAACTCTTGATACTTCTCACCCTATTTTTAAAGCTGGGCACGAACCATGCGAGATTCAGCCTGAATTTAGCCCGACTTCTTGTCATACGTTTTCTGTGAACAGGGGGTTACCCGGGTTCCTGACCAGTACTCAGACGGTCAGATGAGTTCCAGGCATGTCTGGATTTGTCATTGCTCGTGGAAACATGGCACTGAAGAAGCAGCACTATGAACCCATGCGCCTGATTGGTCGACGTCACTACGTGGCACATAAACTCAAAAATAAAACTGTAACCATGGCAACACGCACATGAAGGCAAAGCTTGTAGAACAAGTTGTGTTTAATTTTGCTGGTACAGAGTTATTGGTTCACTCGCAGCAGACTATCGGATCGTACTGTTTGTGGAATGTGAGGCTCAGAACGTTCCGTTGTCTTCCGTTTATCCGGGGCCGGGTTGCGGGGGCAACAGCCTCAGACGGGAAGCCCAGGCTTCTCTCACGCCGGCTGCATCCTGGAAGGATCCCGAGGTGTTCCCTGTCCAGCTGTGAGACATAGTCTCTCCAGCAGGTCCGGGGTCTGCCTCTTGGTCTCCTCCTGGTGGGACATAACACCTCACCAGGGAGGGAGGCATCCTAACCAGATGCCCGAAACCCTCCTACTCGAGACCCGGAATATCAACGGCTCTACTCAGAGCTCCTCCCGGGTGGCTCCTCTCTGAGTGAGAGCCCTGCCACCCTAGAGAGGTGGCTTCAGACTCCATGGTTCTTAAACTCGTCCCTTTGGGGCGGGAACCATGGTGAGGGTAGGAACATAGATCCTGGTTACCTACAGGTCCGAACACCTGTAGGATTATCAGTTAAAAACCATAATCATGAATTAGGAGGTGTTAATTTTCCACAAACGGAGGTTTTGTCCAACTGACTCAACGGACCAGAGAATCCATAAAGCTCAGGAGCCAGATGAGGAGCACTGGCTCCTCCAGAAGAAGCAAAGCAGCATCATAAGCAGTCGTACGTGGAGCGCTGAAGAGATTTCATCCTATTTTAAGACAGATTGATTACAAGAGTAAACGTTTGAGTTCAGAACTACTATTCTGTTTTTTTTTTTGTGCCATCACATAAAGATTTTTGTGCTCTTGTCAAACAAACACGACCTGAATGTTTTTACAAGTTTTCCCAAACACCAAGCAATAGCGACAACTAGAGGTAAAGATGGGAATTGCAGTGATCGTGTTTGCCATGGTGAGGGTAGGAACGTAGATCCTGGTTACCATGGTGAGGGTAGGAACGTAGATCCTGGTTACCATGGTGAGGGTAGGAACGTAGGATCCTGGTTACCACGGTGAAGGTAGGAACGTAGGATCCTGGTTACCATGGTGAGGGTAGGAACGTAGATCCTGGTTACCATGGTGAAGGTAGGAACGTAGGATCCTGGTTACCATGGTGAGGGTAGGAACGTAGATCCTGGTTACCATGGTGAAGGTAGGAACGTAGGATCCTGGTTACCATGGTGAAGGTAGGAACGTAGATCCTGGTTACCATGGTGAAGGTAGGAACGTAGATCCTGGTTACCATGGTGAGGGTAGGAACGTAGATCCTGGTTACCATGGTGAGGGTAGGAACGTAGATCTTGGTTACCATGGTGAGGGTAGGAAAGTAGATCCTGGTTACCACGGTGAGGGTAGGAATGTAGATCCTGGTTACCATGGTGAGGGTAGGAACATAGACCCTGGTTACCATGGTGAGGGTAGGAACATAGACCCTGGTTACCATGGTGAAGGTAGGAACGTAGATCCTGGTTACCATGGTGAGGGTAGGAACGTAGATCCTGGTTACCATGGTGAGGGTAGGAACATAGACCCTGGTTACCATGGTGAGGGTAGGAACGTAGATCCATGGTGAGGGTAGGAACGTAGATCTTGGTTACCATGGTGAGGGTAAGAACGTAGATCCTGGTTACCATGGTGAGGGTAGGAACGTAGATCCTGGTTACCATGGTGAGGGTAGGAACATAGATCCTGGTTACCATGGTGAGGGTAGGAACGTAGATCCTGGTTACCATGGTGAGGGTAGGAACCTAGATTGACTTGTAAATCCAGAGCTTTGTTTTTCGGTTCAGCTCTTTCTTTACCACGACAGACCGATGGAGCGTCCTACTTATTGCTGATGCCGCACCGATCCGCCTGTCGATCTCCCGCTCCATCCTTCCCCCACTCGTGAACAAGACCCCGAGTTACTTAAACTCCTCCACTTGGGGCAGGACCCTGTCCCTGACCCGTACGGGGCAGTCCATCCTTTTCCTGGTGAGTAGCATCCTCTTGGATTTGGAGGCTCTGGTTCCCATCCCGGGCCCTTCACACTCAGCGGCAAATCGGTCCAGCGAGATTCCATGCTGTCAAACGCATCGGTCTGTTTGTAGCTCAGTATCTAAACATGGAGGTCAACCGAGCTATAATGTCAAGCTTATAGCTCCTAAAACTGAGCATTTAAATTTAGAAGCGAGTTCATTCAAGAGACAGACGTGGTCGTCCTGCTGCTGATTGGATTTGGACAGAGTTTACTTCTTCCTCTTGCTTCGTTCGTGTATGACACGTCTCATCGGTTTACGACCAGAAAGCAGCGATTGGTTAAAGTGGAAGGAATGAACCCTAAAACTGCAAGGTCAGACTGTTTCCAGATGGATCAGGCTTGGGTTTCAGTAGCAGGGGCAGACGGCTTCATAAAGCTCACTCCTGGTTGCAAAGGTTTCCATGGGAACACAGACTGACCAATCACTGCGTGTTTCTGGTTTCATTGATCCAACATGGCGTCGTTTATATCGGCAGATATGGAGCCGAACATCTGGGGGACGCCACTCACTAGCTCCATCTAGGGGAACACCTCAGTATCCCAACCACATGGCCGTCATCCTACGCTGTCGGGTCCCACGTTTGACCTGACAGCGTCATATTTTAATCCTCCATCAGACTGAGGTATCGGGCTGACATGGCCCCTTCCAGGGGTTCCATCTTAGTCTGTAAACTTCAGATTTCCGTTGTGCCATCTTCACCCGAATCACACACATTCATATTTACATTTTAAACAAAACCGACTTTTTTTTTTTTGTGACTCGAAAAGTAATAAAATAGACTTTTTCTGGCTGCGTTTTTTTCTGCCTTTTTTCTATACAAGTTTTCACATTATTAAGTTTGGGCCACGTGGCTCTAAGGGTTAAACTCTTCTAACAACTTGACCCGTCATGCAGCGGACAAAACCAAACCCAAGAAAACCAGCAAGAACATCTCGGAGATCAATGGATTTACAGATGATGCAAATGTCTGTTTATGAAGAAGGTTTAGAACGTTTCAGTTCAAACCGTCACGTCGAGATCTGCGATCATCGAGATCTACGACCGTCGAGATCTACGACCATAGAGATCTACGACCTTCGGGATCTGCGACCATCGAGATCTGCGATCATCGAGATCTGCGACTTTTCGCCTCTGCACATGCCCAGAACGCGTCATCCCCCTCCTCCTCTCTTCCAGATAATCTGACCATCCAGATCTGCGACCTGGTGTCCTGACGAGATCTGCGATCATCGAGATCTGCGACCCACAACGCGTCACCCACCTCCCCGTCTGTCCCAGAACGAGTCATCTCTCTCCCTTTCCAGATGGTCTGACCGTCCAGATCTGTGACCCGGTGTCCTGAAGAGATTTACGACCGTCGAGATCTGCGACTTTTCGCCTCTGCACATGCCCAGAACGCACCATTCACCTGCTCCTTCGTCCCAGAACACGTCACTCCCTTCCCTCTCCATTCCAGATGATCTAACCATCCAGATCTATGATCCGGCATGACTCTAACATCTATTAGAATTAGCGTTTTTTCGCACCTGCTCCGCTTTTTTCCGACAAAAAATCTGCAATTTTAAAACAAACGTGTTTTTTATTTGGTTCTGCCACCCGTTGTCCACTCTCGGTGGTCGCAGATCTCGATAGAACCACCCCATGCCTGGATCAAGCCCTTCCACAAGTCTGAAAAGCTCTTGATGCTCCACATATAGAACTTTGTGGGATTAGAGATCAAAGCCATGTGATCACAGGGAGCTCTCCCATTGGTTCACCCAGCTCTGAAGTCTAAAACTTGGGAATACTTGGGAATAATCTGTCCCTGTTTCCCACTTTTTGAAGGAGACTGTGATCCAACTACTGGCATGTAAGAATAAGCTATTTCATTGTTCTGATTTGGCACAGGCGTGGCTCTATTGGTAGTAAGTAGTTCTCTTAGTCCCGCCCTCTTTTGGCGGGCACGCTCCGATTCAACATGGAGTCAAAACATTTGATTTGGTCGTGAACCAAACGGAGCATTAATGAGACTTTTTGTTGCTTTTTTAATGAAATAATCCAAATGTTTACGTCGTGTTTTGATGGTTTCTGATTGGCTCAAACTTATTGCACACTAAGGCACTTCCTGATTGATTTCATCACTTAGTTTTAGTGGCTACACATCACCATGATGTGCAGATTTTGGCCCGGATTTTTCGTATTTGCCGGAATGAGGAATCTTGGCAGAGGAATGCCAGCCTAACGATCTGCACTAGGTGATCCACGTAAAGCCCGGGCATGGCATCTCTTACTGAATGTTTTACATGAGACTTTTTCTTTAGAACAAACCGTGCCACCCCCCGAAACCCTTTTAAAAACAACTGGATACCCCGATGAGTGGACGAAGCTTCACCCACAAAGCATTCATCTTCTAACTACAGCTTTTATAACAGCTTATACCAGGCATGGGCAAACTACGGCCCGCGGGCCACATGCGGCCTGTTAAACGTTTCAATCCGGCCCGTCGAACTTGAAAAAATTAAATAAATAAACCTTGTTAATGTTTTATTTTTTTGTGATTCCGATGTTTCGCCAAAGATACAACAACACTGCTCCCATTAAAATGTGTGTGTCTCCCACGCTGTCAAAATAAACAGTGTGCACAGATATGGAAAGCCATCAGGGCCAATACACACACGTAAACAAGCGTGTTAGAGCGTCAGTCTATCGGTCTAATCTAGCGGGTATCAAAGCATGCCATCCATCTGCTCCTGTTCCGCCCCCTGGTCAAATATTAGAACTCAATGTGGCCCACGAACCAAAAATTTTGCCCACTCCTGGCTTTTACAGTTTGAGACATCTGGAGTTTTTTTTTTTTTTTTTAACTGATCTGTACATCAGGCCGGTAAGCATGCCGTACTCGCCCGGCTGTTTCTTTCTCACGGCTGGTTGCCATGGCGATACGCGCTCTCACGGCTGGTTGCCAAGGCAAAAAATAACTCCTTCATTTTAACCGTCATCTGGAGCCACTCAGAGTTCCAAGTTTGCATCCGATGGATTCTTCCAGAGAGTTTGACGTTACGCTGATGATGTGATGATGTTTGAGAGGGACATGCAACCTTTTGGGAGCATTATGGGATGTTAGCAGAAGGAGGTTAGACTGTGTGAGTTGGCATGGTTACCCTTGGCTTACTTTGATTGCAAAGTAATAGAATTATTGTTCCGCCCGCTGCTTGCCCGCCCGCCCGGTGTAGTTCTGCTACAGACCAAATGGATTGCATGTCCCGTCCACGTCTCCTCAAACATCTCATTTGTGTTTCTGAAGGTTTGAGACTGAAGTTCATGCAACAAACTCTTTTAATTTTAAAGTCTTCTCGGTCGTTCAAACGATGAAGACTACGGCACGTCTACCACGTCCAGGTGTCAAAGTCTCACCTTCAGGTTTAAACAAATGAAACAGAGATGATCAGAGTTTTTAAAAATCTCCACACATCCCTCTTGTTTACTCATCTGAGGACGCCTTCGCTCCCAGATTGCGCTTCACATTTTACAAGTGCAGTCAACCTCTTTCGGCACCACTTTGGGTTTTCTTTTCATGCTTCTTTTGGACGCTTTGGGCGGATCCGCGTCGGCCTGCTTGTCCTCGTCTTAAGCTTCAAAGCTCCTGCTCGTTTAAACCGTTGTTTCGTACTCAAACACCTCCTTACTGCCCATCATGCTGCTCCTGTACTGGATCCGAGGGCTGACCGCCGACGTGGTCTCCAGGAGGAGGATGGTCTTCCGCAGACGCCGGTCGATAAAGTGAGCGTCCCAAGCGGGGTAGCGTTTCCTCGGCAAGTCAATCCGGATTACCGGGCCTTCCTGCGCGCGAGACGTGGAGGAGGTCCGGTGTAGCAGAGCGGGGGAGGACGTCGGAGAGGGGCGCACCTGGAAGACAGGTAAGCAGCTGTCTCTGTCCTTCTCCCTGTCCCGCTCGCCAGGAACCGGATCGCTCGTGTCTTTAGTCCTGGGTAGAGTCCTCGGAGGACTGGTGATAACCATGTCTGTTTGGGAGCCTTGGGAGGGAGTGAGGCAAGCGTCGATCACCCCCACCACGCCACCTGCACCCACCACGCCCTCATCCACACAACCCCCCCACTGGGAGCCGATGACGGGTCCATCCGGGTGCAACCAGCAGTAATAAACCAGCATGAAGAAGGTTCCCAAGGCGAAACTGCAGGCCACCAAGCACACCACAACCAGGGCCGAGGAGTCGCTGGTCTGGGGGCCTCGGTAAGTGTACCAGGCAGCGGTGAGTGCCACGTTCTCAGCCAGCGTGACGGAGTAGTAGAGCGTCATCCGGAACCGGCTCGGACCCTCCTTGACGTTGAACCAGCAGAAGATGTAGATGATGCCCACCACCATGTTGTAGATGATCTCCTCCCACTTGGACATGCAGAAGTCCGTCTCCCCCTGGATGATCCAGAACGTCATCACACACCTGAAACATGAAACACAGAGTAGGTATACCCATGTACCAGGATGCCCGAGGGTCCTTTTCAGGAACCAATCAGAGAATTCGTTGTGACGCACCAGTGGCTGACGATGAAGATGCCGAAGTAAAGCTGGAAGACGGAGGCGAAGAGGGCGAATGCCACCGTCCTCGCCCCGATGGTGAAGAAGTGCCACAGCATCTGGGCGATCACAGCCTTGTAGGACATCGGCAGCTTGTCGTCACGGGAGTCCCGCAGAACCTTCTGGTAGGAGGCGATCATCCAGGCCAGCGAAACCAGGGAGGCTGAGGCGGAGAGGCCTGGAGAGACGGAGAGATGGACAGACTGAGAGACGGAGAGAAGGACAGACTGAGAGACGGAGAGAAGGACAGACTGAGAGACGGAGAGAAGGACAGACTGAGAGACGGACAGACTGAGAGACGGACAGACTGAGAGACGGACAGACTGAGAGACGGACAGACTGAGAGACGGAGAGAAGGACAGACTGAGAGACGGACAGACTGAGAGACGGAGAGAAGGACAGACTGAGAGACGGAGAGAAGGACAGACTGAGAGACGGAGAGACGGACAGACTGAGAGACGGAGAGACTGAGAGACCTGGTCCCAAATGCCCCTCCCTAATGTCTCCACCATGGTAACCAGGATCTACGTTCCTACCCTCACCATGGTAACCAGGATCTACATTCCTACCCTCATCATGGTATCAAGGATCGATGTTCCTACCCTCACCATGGTATCAAGGATCTATGTTCCTACCCTCACCATGGTAACCAGGATCTACGTTCCTACCCTCACCATGGTAACCAGGATCTACGTTCCTACCCTCACCATGGTAACCAGGATCTATGTTCCTACCCTCACCATGGTAACCAGGATCTATGTTCCTACCCTCACCATGGTATCAAGGATCTATGTTCCTACCCTCACCAAGGTAACCAGGATCTATGTTCCTACCCTCACCATGGTAACCAGGATCTACGTTCCTACCCTCATCATGGTAACCAGGATCTATGTTCCTACCCTCACCATGGTATCAAGGATCGATGTTCCTACCCTCACCATGGTATCAAGGATCTATGTTCCTACCCTCACCATGGTAACCAGGATCTACGTTCCTACCCTCACCATGGTAACCAGGATCTACGTTCCTACCCTCACCATGGTAACCAAGATCTATGTTCCTACCCTCACCATGGTATCAAGGATCTATGTTCCTACCCTCACCAAGGTAACCAGGATCTATGTTCCTACCCTCACCATGGTAACCAGGATCTACGTTCCTACCCTCATCATGGTAACCAGGATCTATGTTCCTACCCTCACCATGGTATCAAGGATCGATGTTCCTACCCTCACCATGGTATCAAGGATCTATGTTCCTACCCTCACCATGGTAACCAGGATCTACGTTCCTACCCTCACCATGGTAACCAGGATCTACGTTCCTACCCTCACCATGGTAACCAGGATCTATGTTCCTACCCTCACCATGGTATCAAGGATCTATGTTCCTACCCTCACCAAGGTAACCAGGATCTATGTTCCTACCCTCACCATGGTAACCAGGATCTATGTTCCTACCCTCACCATGGTAACCAGGATCTACGTTCCTACCCTCACCATGGTAACCAGGACCTACGTTCCTACCCTCACCATGGTAACCAGGATCTACGTTCCTACCCTCACCATGGTAACCAGGATCTATGTTCCTACCCTCACCATGGTAACAAGGATCTACGTTCCTACCCTCACCATGGTAACCAGGACCTACGTTCCTACCCTCACCATGGTAACCAGGATCTACATTCCTACCCTCACCATGGTAACCAGGATCTACATTCCTACCCTCACCATGGTAACCAGGATCTACGTTCCTACCCTCAACATGGTAACCAGGATCTACATTCCTACCCTCACCATGGTAACCAGGATCTACGTTCCTACCCTCACCATGGTAACCAGGATCTACGTTCCTACCCTCACTATGGTAACCAGGATCTACGTTCCTACCCTCACCATGGTAACCAGGATCTACGTTCCTACCCTCATCATGGTAACCAGGATCTATGTTCCTACCCTCACCATGGTATCAAGGATCTATGTTCCTACCCTCACCATGGTAACCAGGATCTACGTTCCTACCCTCACCATGGTAACCAGGATCTACGTTCCTACCCTCACCATGGTAACCAGGATCTACGTTCCTACCCTCAACATGGTAACCAGGATCTACGTTCCTACCCTCACCGTGGTAACCAGGATCTATGTTCCTACCCTCACCATGGTAACCAGGATCTACGTTCCTATCCTCACCATGGTAACCAGGATCTACGTTCCTACCCTCACCATGGTAACCAGGATCTACGTTCCTACCCTCACCGTGGTAACAAGGACCTACGTTCCTACCCTCACCATGGTAACCAGGATCTACATTCCTACCCTCACCATGGTAACCAGGATCTACGTTCCTACCCTCAACATGGTAACCAGGATCTACGTTCCTACCCTCACCGTGGTAACCAGGATCTATGTTCCTACCCTCACCATGGTAACCAGGATCTACGTTCCTATCCTCACCATGGTAACCAGGATCTACGTTTCTACCCTCACCATGGTAACCAGGATCTACGTTCCTACCCTCACCATGGTAACCAGCTGTGGGTGGTGACTGAAAGAACGAGATCGCAGATACAAGCGGCCAAAATGAGCTTCCTCCACAAGGTGGCTGGGCTCTCACTTGGAGATCGGGTGGGGAGACAACCCGGCCCCCGATTAGCAGAAGACTCTAGTTTAATATTAGAAGCCACTAAACCTTCATCACACTGAAGATAAAAAAGACATTTAGAGCTGCGTAGTTTGGGGTTCATTAGAGTGAAATTCCGAGCTGGGATTTGGGAGTGATGATCATTATTCCGTCTCGTTTCAGACCTGCTGCTCCCAGAGTGCAGTTTAAGACATTAAACATTTATAAGTGCTAATCAGACGAGCTTGTCCTCGTTTAGACCTCACACAGAAGCTTTCAGTTCAACCGGAAAATCAAGAACAAGCTGACTTTTTGTTTTAATTGTTAGATTTTAAGAAAAAGCGCTTCGTAAACCTTAAAAGGAGTTAAAATTAGAGTCAATTATTTAACTGAATGCTTCAGAAAACGTTCTGATTGGTGATAAAAGGCAGCTTCCTATTGGTGGAAAAACTGTTTCATCAGCCCAATGGAAACAAATCACAAATAATCTGTAAAGAAACTTAAAAAAGGGTCTCATCCAATCAACAGTGGCCTGATTGAGTCGGCCAATAGATTTCTATCTGAAAGGCCGTTCGAAAAAACGATCCGATTTACAGAGTTCCATAAACGCATCGTGTGACATCACTGCTTTTTGCAGGTTGGAGGAAGAATGGAGAAACAGACCGTTCTGTTCTGTCGTGTTCCGCTTATCCAGGGTCTGGTCCCCTCGACGTCCAGCTGGGGTCTCCTTCCGGTCGAGCTCCATCCCTCTGGTCCCCTCGACGTCCAGCTGGGGTCTCCTTCCGGTCGAGCTCCATCCCTCTGGTCCCCTCGACGTCCAGCTGGGGTCTCCTTCCGGTCGAGCTCCATCCCTCTGGTCCCCTCGACGTCCAGCCGGGGTCTCCTTCCGGTCGTGCTCCATCCCTCTGGTCCCCTCGACGCCCAGTCGGGGTCTCCTTCCGGTAAAGCTCCATCCCTCTGGTCCCCTCGACGTCCAGCCGGGGTCTCCTTCCGGTCGAGCTCCATCCCTCTGATCCCCTCGACGTCCAGTCGAGGTCTCCTTCTGGTCATTCATCGTCACCTGTTTTTCCAGCTCCATCAGCCTCATTTCCATCCGATGAAGGGAAGGTGGCGTTCTTCGTCGTCTCACGAGAAGAGCTCTTTTGGATTTGCCCAGAGGAATCGTCCAGACCTTGGTGCCATCTATGCACCCCACGTCAGGGTTCTGTTTGGCTCTTCACTTCCTCCAATGAATTGATTAAAACTGGTATTACATTTGGGTCCTACTTCACTACTTACCATCAATGTTGGCATCTAAATCTGTATGGGTAAAACCATGTTCAGTTGGGCTCTGATTTAAAGTGTCCAATATCGTACCAGTTCCGTATCGTACCAGAACCCAGTCTGATGTGGTTCTGTTCATCAGACCAGAACAGAACCACTTTGGGCTCAAAAAACAAACAAATGACATCATTTTCTTTGCAGAAGAGACTCTTTGAGAGAAACTGATTACGACTCCGCCCCCTTGTGGTGGTGGAGCATTCTGACCTTGCAGAGGAAGGACGTCGTTTCCATGGATCATGATGCTAAGCTGCAGGACGAGCTGAGGCGCAGACTTCAGGAAGGCCTCCAGAAGTCGCAGCATGGTGATGTCGGCGCTTTCAAACATCAGGCGCCAGTGGAAATGTCGCCGGGGCCCGTTGCTATGCCAGCGGCTTTGGGCGCCCAGATAGAGCGCGTGGATGTATCTGAAAAACACAAAACACAGGGTTAATTTATTATGACGACCAGTCGATTCAAGCTGAGCGAGCGTTTTTGATTTGTTTATGGAAACCACACTTAAATTAAATTTTTTAAAAACGTCATTAAATTTCAGGTTGAGTCAACTTGATCTCCATCCTGCCCCAACCATGCCTCAAGATCTGAACTCATGGACCAGGCCAATGACATGATGCATCTGTAATGGTACTCAAATCAATGCCATAGTGAATTGGGAGGCAATCACCGGTGAGGGTAGGAATGTAGATCCTGGTTACCATGGTGAGGGTAGGAACGTAGATCCTGGTTACCATGGTGAGGGTAGGAATGTAGATCCTGGTTACCATGGTGAGGGTAGGAATGTAGATCCTGGTTACCATGGTGAGGGTAGGAATGTAGATCCTGGTTACCATGGTGAGGGTAGGAACGTAGATCCTGGTTACCATGGTGAGGGTAGGAACGTAGATCCTGGTTACCATGGTGAGGGTAGGGACGTAGATCCTGGTTACCATGGTGAGGGTAGGAACGTAGATCCTGGTTACCATGGTGAGGGTAGGGACGTAGATCCTGGTTACCATGGTGAGGGTAGGAACATAGATCCTGGTTACCATGGTGAGGCTAAGAACGTAGATCCTGGTAACCATGGTGAGGGTAGGGACGTAGATCCTGGTAACCATGGTGAGGGTAGGGACGTAGATCCTGGTTACCATGGTGAGGGTAGGAACGTAGATCCTGGTTACCATGGTGAGGCTAAGAACGTAGATCCTGGTAACCATGGTGAGGGTAGGGACGTAGATCCTGGTTACCACGGTGAGGCATAAAACTATTATTCACACACACCTGCATGTATGACTAGTCGTTCTGCATCTCGCTGATAAGCACCGGTGTGTGTGTGTATGTTCCACTCACACACATACACACACACACACACACAGAGTCGAAATTGAAGCACATAATGTGCAAGCGAAGCACCCCCTGCCCGCTTCCTCATTCTTTCTATGTGTTGCTTTCAGGAACCTGAACTTCCTTTAAAGCTGTGTGAGTTTTTATTCTCCTCGTCTGATTGGTCGGAATCTCAAACCTCTCATTAGCATATGAAAGTCGTTCATCTGAATCTCTGAGTCACTTTTTTAAACATGAAAGATGATTTGATTGGATGCAGACGATGGCTTTACACATGTAACGGTTACCGTGACAACTGACACCGAGATTCGGTTAAAAATGGAATTTTCGTCACTGACTCTGAAAAACTAAAAACGGGTCCATGAAATCTAAATTTGATCCCCACAGTGATTGAACCCGTGTACCCCCCGACCGCCCGCCCTCCCCGAGCGGTATGGGTCCATATTTAAAAGTTCCTTAGAAGTAAATAAGAACAGTTTAGATGGTTTTTTAATGTGTGTGATTTGGGACAACAGTGTGTGTTTAAAATGCACATCATTTTATTTTGAAAGTGTCCAAAACCGTGGTGAGAGCGGCCATGCTGATTGGTCTAGAGACAGTGTGGTGAGAGCGGCCATGCTGATTGGTCTACAGACAGTGTGGTGAGAGCGGCCATGCTGATTGGTCTACAGACAGTGTGGTGAGAGCGGCCATGCTGATTGGTCTAGAGACAGTGTGGTGAGAGCGGCCATGCTGATTGGTCTACAGACAGTGTGGTGAGAGCGGCCATGCTGATTGGTCTACAGACAGTGTGGTGAGAGCGGCCATGCTGATTGGTCTACAGACAGTGTGGTGAGAGCAGCCATGCTGATTGGTCTAGAGACAGCGTGGTGAGAGCGGCCGTGCTGATTGGTCTAGAGACAGCGTGGTGAGAGCAGCCATGCTGATTGGTCTAGAGACAGTGTGGTGAGAGCGGCCATGCTGATTGGTCTAGAGACAGTGTGGTGAGAGCGGCCATGCTGGTGAGAGCGGCCATGCTGATTGGTCTAGAGACAGTGTGGTGAGAGCGGCCGTGCTGATTGGTCTACAGACAGTGTGGTGAGAGCGGCCATGCTGATTGGTCTACAGACAGTGTGGTGAGAGCGGCCATGCTGATTGGTCTAGAGACAGTGTGGTGAGAGCGGCCATGCTGATTGGTCTAGAGACAGTGTGGTGAGAGCGGCCATGCTGATTGGTCTACAGACAGTGTGGTGAGAGCGGCCATGCTGATTGGTCTACAGACAGTGTGGTGAGAGCGGCCATGCTGATTGGTCTACAGACAGTGTGGTGAGAGCAGCCATGCTGATTGGTCTAGAGACAGCGTGGTGAGAGCGGCCGTGCTGATTGGTCTAGAGACAGCGTGGTGAGAGCAGCCATGCTGATTGGTCTAGAGACAGTGTGGTGAGAGCGGCCATGCTGATTGGTCTAGAGACAGTGTGGTGAGAGCGGCCATGCTGGTGAGAGCGGCCATGCTGATTGGTCTAGAGACAGTGTGGTGAGAGCGGCCGTGCTGATTGGTCTAGAGACAGTGTGGTGAGAGCGGCCGTGCTGATTGGTCTAGAGACAGTGTGGTGAGAGCGGCCGTGCTAATTGGTCTAGAGACAGTGTGGTGAGAGCGGCCATGCTGATTGGTCTAGAGACAGTGTGGTGAGAGCGGCCATGCTGATTGGTCTAGAGACAGTGTGGTGAGAGCGGCCATGCTGATTGGTCTAGAGACAGTGTAGTGAGAGCGGCCATGCTGATTGGTCTAGAGACAGCGTGGTGAGAGCGGCCATGCTGATTGGTCTAGAGACAGCGTGGTGAGAGCGGCCATGCCGATTGGTCTAGAGACAGTGTGGTGAGAGCGGCCGTGCTGATTGGTCTAGAGACAGTGTGGTGAGAGCGGCCGTGCTGATTGGTCTAGAGCAGCGGTCGGCAACCCGCGGCTCCGGAGCCTCATGCGGCTCTTTCATCCTTATAATGCGGCTCTGATTGGCTTGGGAAAATAAATTACTAAAAAAATTTTTTTTGTATTTAATTGAAGTGTGTTTTATTTGTGTTAGTTTTTATATGAAACTTGAAACTTGAAACTTTTTTATTTCGGACTCAGTCTCCTATAACATTATATACATTAACAAAAACAAATCCTCATATTCAAATGATACAGGTGACCAAGAACAGGCTGAAGCAAAAAAAATGCTTGTGTGCCCAAAAAAACTAGCTTTTACAACATAGGTTACCTTGAAACAAATTTACAGAAAAGATGGAAAAAAGGAAAAAAATGACACAAATCACAAAATTTAGTAACTTTCAAAAATAAATTGTGAGAGTTTCTTTTTAAAAATTTTAAACGAAACACATTCTTTTATATCTTTAGTTATAAAATTATTCCATAAATGAGGTCCAACATAAGATAAACACCTTTGTCTGAACCCTTTTCTGGTTTGGGGTAAAATAAATTTACAGTCATCTCTGAAATAATAAACAGTTTGTTTATCATAAACAGTTTGTTGAAGTTTAAAGTATTTTTGTATATTTACGGGTAAAACATTGAACTTAGCTTTAAACATAAATTGAAGTACTTTGAAATGATGTAAATCTTTAAATTTAATCAATCCAGATTTAATAAATAAAGGATGTGTATGTTCAAAATACCCAACTTTGTTTATTAATCTTATTGCACGTTTCTGTAATAAAAAGATCTCATTAATTAAAGTTTTATATGTTCCACCCCACAGTTCAACACAATACGTCATATAAGGAAGAATTAAAGAGGAGTAAATAACAGATAAAGCCTTAAAACTGAATAAATCTTTAGTTTTATACAGTATTCATAGAGTTTTTGAGATTTTTGTCTTTATATATTTTACATGTTGTTTCCATGTCAATTTAGCATCGATTATAATTCCTAAAAATTTTGTTTCATAAACTCTTTCAATTTCAACATCATCTATTTTAAGTTTTGTATCACTATCAATATCCTTTTTCTTACCAAAAATCATATATTTTGTTTTTGCTATATTAAGTGATAACTTATTTAAATCAAACCAGACTTTAAGCTGTTGTAGTTCATGTTGAATGTTGCTCAATAATTCCTGGAGTTTTTTTCCTGAACAGACTATTGTTGTGTCATCGGCAAACATAATAAATTTAAATAAATTTGAACAATTACATATATCATTAATAAATATATTAAAGAGTTTTGGTCCAATAACAGATCCTTGTGGTATTCCACAGGTTACCGATATAAAGTTTGATCTTACATTGTTTATTTCAACACACTGTTTTCTGTTTTCTAAATAACTTTTTATCCAGGAATGTGCCGTTCCTCTAATACCATATTTTTCTAATTTTATTAGTAATTGTTTATGATCTATAGTATCAAATGCTCGTTTTAAGTCTATATAGATACCAATTACATATTAATTTCTGTCCATAGAGGAACTGACCTCCTCAATCATGTTCGTCACTGCGTAGGTAGTTGTTAACTGTTTTCTAAACCCAAACTGTTGCGGAGAAATTAACTGATTTTTTTCAAGAAAATTATCTAACTGTTTAACAAAAAGCTTTTCCAAGATTTTTGAAATTTGTGGTAAAAGTGAGATTGGTCTGTAATTTGATATGAGATGTTTGTTACCACCTTTGAATATGGGTATAACTTTTGCCATTTTCATGTCATCTGGTACAACGCCATGATAAAAAGATTGATTACATATGTGAGTCAACGGTTGAGCAATTTGATCTATAACTTCTTTAATTATTATCACATCAGTTTGATTTATATCTGTTGATTTTTTATTTTTAAATGCTTTAACTATATTTTTCACATCCACTTCGGTTACTCCACATAGGAACATCGACTTTACATTTGTATTTACCGTTTCTTTAATTTTATACTTGTCATAATTTATATTGCCAGTATTTATTTTTGAAGCTAAAGTCTGTCCCATGTCTATAAAATAATTATTAAATTCATTAGATATACTTTCCAGGTTTTCTACTTTTATATTTTTCTCATTTTGAAAATAACTTGGGAAGTCTGTGTTTTTACATGATTTATAACATCCCATGTCTTTTTAATATTATTTTTACTATCCTCAAAAATCTTATTATAATACAATTGTCTCTGCTTTTTTAAAATAGACGTCAGTTTATTTTTATAGTTTTTATACTCGTTCTCATTTTCACTGGTTCTATTTTGTAAATCCCTCTTATACAGGTCTTTCTTCTTTTGACAGGCCTTTATTAGGCCAAAAGTCATCCATGGTTTTCTTAAACGTTTAGTTTTTTGGTTGTACATTATGATTGGACAGTAATAGTTGTATAGTTTCTGAAAAGTTACCATAAAGGCCTGGTAGGCCTGATTTGGATTTTCAACATAAACACCTTCCCAAGAACATTGTGTTAAATGATTTTTAAATGCTTCAAGGTTTTCAGGTTTCCTGAGTCTTAAAAACTTATATATTGATTCTTGTGTTTTTTTTTGTTTTATCATTTGACTATTTATAAACACAGGAAAATGATCACTAATTTCACTTAACAATATTCCACTTGTTGTAATTTCATATATATTTGTGAAAATATTATCAATGAGTGTAACACTATCACCACTTATTCGTGTTGGTTTATCAATAATCGGTCTTAATCCATAACCAAACATCTCATTTATAAAATCACTAGTTAACTTATGTACCTTCCATTTTAATAAATCAATATTGAAGTCACCACAAACAAACACGGACTTCTTATTACTCAATTTCTCTAATAATTTTGGTAATAAATGAATAAAATGATCAATATGTCCTCCTGGTGTCCTGTAAATACAACATATAAATATACTTTGTTCTTTATTTAGTTTGATCTGTATAGTCAAACTCTCCAAAACATCATCAATAACTAAACTGTCTATCATTTCACACCAATATTCTTTTAGGACATAAATTGCAACACCACCACCTTTTTTATTTTTTCTATTTACATAATATAAATCATATCCATCTAACATAAATCTCTCACTTTCTTCATCAGTTAACCAAGTCTCTGTAATGGCAACAACTTGAAATGTACATGTTGATGATTTTAAACATGTTTTAATCTCTTCAAAATTTTTTCTAAGACTTCTACTATTAAAATGAATCATTGAAAATCCTGTCAAATTTAACTGCATCAATTGATCTTCTGAATAATAGGAAGCATTCATATTTTTTAAACTTAATATATGAGTTTCTGGATCAATATCTATATCAAAATCAGTATTTTTTACATCATTTTGTTTTAAATAATTTAAATCTAGCTCACGGAGGCCTTTTTCAACATCTTTATCTTCATTCTCCAATATGTTTTCATCTTCATCAAATAAATTTAAATGATCACTTATCATAGTCAAAATTTGTATGTAAATAACATAAACTCTTCATAAGTATTTAAATTATACAATCCTTTTCAATATAAATAATCATTTGAACATACCAAACAGTCCTTATGATAGAGGTAATGATCCAGTTCATTTATATTTCTCTAATTCTTTCAGACCTTTTATCATTATGGGTTTTCCTTGTTCGTTTAACTTTATGTAGATTTTTCCATTTCTTGTCCACGTAGACTGGATTTTCTGTTGTTTCCTCAGTAGACGTCCATATTTAGCAATTTCCCCATTTTTCTTGGTCAGATGTTCATTTAAGTAGATGCCAGTACCTCTCAGGTTCTTTGATTGTCTTAGTAGCTCAATCTTATGCTTGATGCTAGTTAGCTGCATCACAATAACAGGCTTGTTTTTAGGGTCCTTCTTAGGAAATGTGTAGCAAATGGACACATTTTCTTTGTTGAGGCTGATATTTTTGCTGCTAAAGAAGTCCAGGAGTTGATTTTCCAATGTTTGTAGTTCTTGAACAGGAGCATCTGAACCTTCATTTAGCTCTGCTGCTGCTCTTGCATAGCTTCTGTACTTTAAATCAAGCCCAGTGATGACAACATCTCTAACCAGAGATTGTTGTTCCATGTCATCAATTCTCATTTCTAAAAGTTCAATTTTTTTGTCTTTTTCAATCATTTTTTGTTTCAATTCTTTTACTTCCTCCATAAGTTTAATTAGAGTTGCTTGTTGTTGTCCAATATTACTAATCTCTTGACTCATGAAATTCAGAGACTTTTTTATTTCTTCAAATTCCTCTGCCATCTTCTTTGAAACAGTCGGCATTTAGTCTGTATTTAAAGCCACAAAGTAAGATCCAAAGTAAGATATTATTTTAGTTCTAAATTTGAAGATTATTGTGATCTTGAAATATCACAAAGTATGCTCCGCTGCATACTTTGAAAGCCCAAGGCGATATAAGGATGACGACTCACGGATTTTTCCCTTTTGTTTGCTGCATGCACAATTTAAATTCAGCTTTTTAATTTATTCGAAAGAGACATTCAGACATTATTATTTTTTCAAGAATTCAAAATGTGTTCATTACATCGGTAAAATTTAATTTTCTCCGTAGCACTTCATAAGACATAACCACACTATAGTTGTTTATACAAAGTGTAAAGGTAAGAAAAAGCAATATATACAGTGTTATCTTCATTTTAGATAAATGGATATAAGGATGACGCCTCATGGCATTTTTCTGCTTTCGTTTGCTACATGGACAATTTAAATTCAGCTTTTTAATTTATTTGAAAGAGACATTCATTGTTATTATTTTTTAACAATTCAAAATGTTCAAAATGTGTTCATTAAATGAATACAATGTAATTTTCTCTGTAGCACGTGGATTTCATAAGAAACATGCTGCGGTAAAGTAGTAGAAGTTTTGTTTTTTTTGTCATTTTAGATGTGCGGCTCCCAGTGTTTTCTTTTCCGTGGAAACCGGGTTCAAATGGCTCTTTCGGTGTCAAAGGTTGCCGACCGCTGGTCTAGAGACAGGGTGGTGAGAGCGGCCATGCTGATTGGTCTAGAGACAGTGTGGTGAGAGCGGCCATGCTGATTGGTCTAGAGACACTGTGGTGAGAGCGGCCATGCTGATTGGTCTAGAGACAGTGTGGTGAGAGCAGCCATGCTGATTGGTCTAGAGACAGTGTGGTGAGAGCGGCCATACTGATTGGTCTAGAGACAGCGTGGTGAGAGCGGCCATGCTGATTGGTCTAGAGACAGTGTGGTGAGAGCGGCCATACTGATTGGTCTAGAGACAGCGTGGTGAGAGCGGCCATGCTGATTGGTCTAGAGACAGTGTCTCTGAGGAAAAGACAGGAAACAGAGATGTTTGTATCAGAGATGAAGATGCTGAGGATCTCTCTGGGAGTGACCAGCATGGACAGGATCAGAGGAACAGCACATGTTAGAGGTTTTGGAGATAAAGTCGGGGTCTCCTCCTGGTGGGACATGCCTGAAACACCTCACCGGCGAGGCATTTGGGAATTATCCTAACCAGATGCCTGAATGACCCATCGGGCTTTTCTACTCCGAGCTTCTCCCTCTATCTCTGACTGAGAGCCCTGCCACCCAGCAGAGGAAGATCATTTCAGCCTCTTGTATTCCTGGTTTGTAATTCCGTTTTTTCCGACACTGGCTGTGACATAGAACTATACAAGCATAATTTATGTTGAAATCTAAACTTAATCAGTACCAACTATAGATGAACTTTTCAGGTTTCCAGGTTTAAGCGACTCAAAGTCAAACTCTCCTAAACTATTAAAGGGATTTTATTAAAACTGAAACTGCCCATAGTTACTCAGTACCAACTATAGTGTGTCATATCTTTCCAACTTTAACAGCAGGTGAACGCCAGCCCTTTAAACTCCTTCTAAAATCCACTCTAGCGCCACCTACTGACCTGTTTTTGAAATGATTACATTGTAAATTTTGACAACATGAAGTAAAAAATGATCAAAAAACCTCATCCATTTAATCTTAAATCAGTTTGAGGTTTAAAGCAGGTGGAGGATCGTTGGCATCGCAGTCAGTCACATTCTTAACCATCTATCCCTTGTGGGCTTGTGGAGGGTACGTTCCTACCCTCACCATGGTAACCAGGATCTATGTTCCTACCCTCACCATGGTAACCATGATCTATGTTCCTACCCTCACCATGGTAACCAGGATCTACGTTCCTACCCTTACCATGGTAACCAGGATCTATGTTCCTACCCTCACCATGGTAACCAGGATCTACGTTCCTACCCTTACCATGGTAACCAGGATCTACGTTCCTACCCTCACCATGGTAACCAGGATCTACGTTCCTACCCTAACCATGGTAACCAGGATCTACGTTCCTACCCTTACCATGGTAACCAGGATCTACGTTCCTACCCTAACCATGGTAACCAGGATCTACGTTCCTACCCTAACCATGGTAACCAGGATCTATGTTCCTACCCTCACCATGGTAACCAGGATCTACATTCCTATCCTCACCATGGTAACCAAGATCTACGTTCCTACCCTCACCATGGTAACCATGATCTACGTTCGTGGGGCAGGGTACATCCCGAGCAGGTTGCCAGTCTGTCATGGTGCCACACACATACAACCATCCACACACACACTTATTCCTAGGGGCAATTTTGGCAATCAACCTAGCATGCATGTTTTTGGAGGGTGGGAGGAAACCGGAGTACCCGGAGGAAACCCACGCTGACACAAGGAGAACATGCACACTCCACACAGAAAGGCCAGCGTTCCAAGCCTCGTCCCTACCCAGGACTTGAACCCATGACCTTCTGTGCCGCCTACTGTGCCACTGTGCCGCCCGTAACAGAAAAATAAATGATAGAAACGTCTAAAAAGTGGATTTTTTTCCATAAATTCTTCCTTAAAGCCGACTGTGTTCCTGTCAGATCGGGGCCTGCCGGGCTGGATGTGGGTCACTGGGTTTGGGTTCTGGTTCCGTATCAGAGAAGCAGCAGAAATGGAGGGAAGATGTTTGGAAAAGCAGACGGAGCAGAAATAACATCTGAGCTGTCAGCAGCGACCTACTTAGACTGTCACCCTGAGAAACAGTGAGAGGAGGAGGAGGACGAGGAGGGAGGAAGACCGAGAAGCTGGAAACGAAGAAAAAAGATCATATCAGGAGAAAAAAGGAGGTGATACGGCAGGGTTAAGGGGGCGGAACCGTTTATGATTGGACGAATCAGAGGCTGTATGACATCAACAAATTATCCAATCAGGATCCTCTAAATCCTTCTAAGAGCAAGCTCTTGATTTACAAGTCAATCTACGTTCCTACCCTCACCATGGTAACCAGGATCTACGTTCCTACCCTCACCATGGTAACCAGGATCTACGTTCCTACTATCACCATGGTAACCAGGATTTACGTTCCTACCCTCACCATGGTAACCAGGATCTACGTTCCTACCCTCACCATGGTAACCAGGATCTACGTGCCTAACCTCACCATGGTAACCAGGATCTACGTGCCTAACCTCACCATGGTAACCAGGATCTACGTTCCTACCCTCACCATGGTAACCAGGATCTACGTTCCTACCCTCACCATGGTAACCAGGATCTACGTTCCTACCCTCACCATGGTAACCAGGATCTACGTTCCTACCCTCACCATGGTAACCAGGATCTACGTTCCTACCCTCACCATGGTAACCAGGATCTACGTTCCTACCCTCACCATGGTAACCAGGATCTACGTTCCTACCCTCACCATGGTAACCAGCTATACTTGGTGAAGATGAATGAGATCGCAGATACAAGCGGCTGAAATGATCTTCCTCCACAGGGTGGCTGGACTCTCACTCAGAGAGAGGGAGGAGATCGGGATGGAGCGGTTGCTTCTCCAGGCCGGGAGAAGCTAAATGTGGTCAGGAGGCCGCCCAAGCGCCTTGCTGATGAGGTGTTTCCGGCACGTCTCACCAGGAGGAGACCAACAGGGAGACCCTGTACCCGCTGGAGAGACTATGTCTTACAGCTGGACAGGGAACACCTCAGGGTCCTCCTGGGTGAGATGGAGGATGCAGCCGGGGTGAGAGAAGCCTGGGCTTCCCATCTGAGGCTGTTGCCCTCGACGACCTGGCCCCGGATAAGCGGAAGACGACAGAACGGTGTACAGTTTGTTTATCTTAATACTTCATTGAAGGGAAGCCTAAAGCAACCTAACATGTATGAATTTGGAAGAAACCAGAGAAAACCTACACATACACAGGGAGAACATGCAAACTACACACAGAAAGACTGGTGTTCCAAACCTTGTCCCTACCCAGGAGCTCGAATCCCTGATCTTCTAGCTGTGATACCACCGTGCGCCACCTCGAATGGAGCTTTTATAAAAATAAATCTACCCCAAAAAATCGAAAGAAAAAAACGACGAAGAGCAAAAGGGGAAAAAAAAAAGAGGAGATGAGGAATGTGATTCATGGTGAGACGAAGAGGAGGGACGGAGGAGATGATGGGCGAGCTGCAGCTGCTAATCAATCACTCTTTATGGGATGAACGAGACGGAGAGGAGATTAATAGAGACAGGAAAGGCTCGGATTCATCCTCCGATTCTCTCCTTCCTTCACATCGAGGCCCCACGAGGTATCGATACTGATCACAACCTGGAACCAAGAGCTCGGATTCTACTGGAATTTTTCACAAAGTGTTTCTGTGTGACTCTTAGAAGACAGCTGATTGGTCAGGTTGTTTGCAGTCTCTCCAGCAGGTCCGAGGTCTGACTCTAGGTCTCTCCTGATAGGACAGAACACCTCGGCTTCTCTTGACCCGAAGGTGTAACGGGTCTACTTCGAGCTCCTCCCTCTATCTCGGAGCCCAGCCACCCTCCAGAGGGAGATCATTTCGGCTGCTTGTATCCGCGATCTTGGAAGGGTTTTGTTTCAGATTAGTTTTATTGGTCTGTTTGTTTTTAACCAATCGTTCCTTTCTTGTGCGACCGGAGGTGACGTATGTGACACACCTGAACGGTCAGTTTCATCCAGAAAACTTTTCCTGAATAAACTTTCTAAACACAGTCTTTAAATTCTTAATCTACAGAATCGTTACCAACACGGACCGTATAGCATGGATGATCTAGAGAACTACAAACATGGCGGACAGATGCTTGTGTCCATGTCACAGTCATCTCTGTTCTCTGATTGGGTAGGAAGTTCTCTGATTTCTGCCATCCCTGACCTAGTTGTTGGAGTAAGGTTAAATCGAGCACAGCCACTAGGGGGCTCCAGTCTGATTCCACTCATTGCAGCTTTTTAAAATATGTAAATAATTCCTCCAGGCGAGGGGGGATCCTGGGGGAGGTCTCTGCAGCGGGGACCTGTGGTCATCGGTGGCTGCTGGTCCTTGGCTCCGGGGCCCTGGTGGGGATCTGGCTCCGGCCTCGTCTCTTATCTGGAGCCTTGGATCATGGCCGGTGGTTGCAGGTGCTCCTCGGTTCCTGCTGCAGAGGCTCCTCAGACATCGTTTTCTCAGATGTTTCATTTGCATCCGTTCAGTTCCGTTGCCTTCCACTCATCCGGGGTCAGGTCGCAGAGGCAACAGCCTCAGACGGGAAGCTCAGGCTTCTCTCACTCAGCTGCATCCTCCAGCTCACCCAAGAAGGATCCCGAGTCGTTCCCCAGTTGTGAGACACAGTCTCCCCAGCGGGTCCGGGGTCTGCCTCTTGGTCTCCTCCTAGTCAGACTCGCCCGAAACATCTCACCTACCAGCGAGGCGCTCGGGGGCCATCCTGACCAGATGCCTGAACCACCCCATCTGGCTTCTCTCGACCTGGAAGAGGAGCGGCTCGACACCAAGCTCCTCCCGGATGGCAGAGCTCCTCACCCGATCTGAGTGAGAGCCCAGCCACCCTGTGGAGGAAGCTCATTTCGGCCGCTTGTATCCGAGATCTCATTCTTTCAGATCTTCATCCAGCCTATTGCATTTTTAAGCGAGTGTGTTTGTGCCTGTGTGCATGTATGAGGGTGTGTGTTCTGTGTGTGTGTCTATGTGTATGGATGTATGTGGGGGTTGTTTATCAGTGGGCGGGGGACTTTTTGTGTTGTTTTTTTCCAACATTTAAAGCACTTTATGTTACATTTTATGTATAAAAATCTCTTTATAAATAAAGTTTGATTTGATTGGGAGTGAATGAGCCCCCTAGTGGTGAAATAATAGTAATACAGTCCAGAGCTCATCAGAGCCAGCGGACCAACCTGGTTATTCTTTCTGCAGAACTTCTTTGGTCTAAACTCATTTCTCTTTGAAAGGATTCGGACATCATGTTTAAAGAGTCCTGTTCAGGGTGTACCCTGCCCCTCGCCTTGAATCAGCTTGGATAGGCTCTGGCACCCCTCGCAACCCCATAAGGGATAGACATTTAAGAAGGTGACTAGCCCCAGGAGCGGTGGCCTAGTGGTAGAATTTTCCTCATTTCGATCAGGTTTCACCCTCATTTCCCTCATTAAACCGGTTGAACTTGTGATTTTAGGGTCCATCCTCATCATGCACCAGCTGTCTTGAATGTTTCTTATGATCGTTTGTTCCTCGGTTCACTTCAGCTCCTGTACAGATGTCCCATCTTTACCCCCCTCCCCGCCCCGTCTTACCGTTTACGTCCAGCAGCTTCTGATTTTAATTAATGTTAAACTAAAGTCCACAAACATTTTTAAAAAGCGCTCAATTCGGATTCTGAATTTGATCGTAAGTCCGTTTTAAAAATTAAGAGTGATATATCCTCTTCCAGTGTACCCTGCCCCACGGCTTGAATCAGCTAGGATGGGCTCCAGCACCCCCTGTAACCCCATACGGGCTGGACGGTTAAAAAGGTGACTGACAATTATTTAGAAATTTTTGCCCAAATTAAACCTTTTTAAGATTGATTTGCTGCAGAAACCGACTTACAATCATTTCAAAGTGTTGCTGTTTGGTCGAGGGTTCGAATCCCGGGTGGGACGAGGCTTGAAACACTGGTCTTTCTGTGTGTGGTCTGCATGTTCTCCTTGTATATGTGTGAGTTTTCTCTGGTTTCCTCCAAAAACATACATTTTAGGTTGACTGACCACTACAAAATTACCCCTAGCAATGAGTGTGTGTCTGTCTTCCCACGACAGACTGGCGACCTGTTTGGGGTGTACCCTGCCTCTCACCTTGAATCAGCCGGGATACATACTTATCTACGTTCCTACCTTCACCATGGTAACCAGGATCTACGTTCCTACCCTCACCATGGTAACCAGGATCTACGTTCCTACCCTCACCATGGTAACCAGGATCTATGTTCCTACCCTCACCATGGTAACCAGGATCTATGTTCCAACCCTCACCGTGGTAACCAGGATGTACGTTCCTACCCTCACCATGGTAACCAGGATCTACATTCCTACCCTCACCTTGGTAACCAGGATCTATGTTCCTACCCTCACCATGGTAACCAGGATCTATGTTCCTACCCTCACCATGGTAACCAGGATCTATGTTCCTACCCTCACCATGGTAACCAGGATCTATGTTCCTACCCTCACCATGGTAACCAGGATCTACGTTCCTACCCTCACCATGGTAACCAGGATCTATGTTCCTACCCTCACCATGGTAACCAGGATCTATGTTCCTACCCTCACCATGGTAACCAGGATCTACGTTCCTACACTCATCAGGTATTTATTACATTCTTTTTATCTTCATTAATGCTTGCAAAAACGGGCGTGTAGTGCCACCACATGGCACCACAAGCTTTTATTCTAACCACCATGAAGCGGCATGGGTATTCTGTACCCATCTGAATTTCTTTCAGTTTCAAACTGTTAAAAAAAAGACTGATTTTTTGCAGATTTTTATAAAAATAAACACCAGTCTGGACCCGTCCAGCCGGTGCCACGGTTACCGTGGTTACACGGGCATCTGAGACGCCAGACGTTGGACTGTACTTACACACACACTTCCTACACACACAGACCGGGGCACCATCTCATTGTCTAATTTACTGGACGATTATTGAGTGAGTATTCATCACACACACTCACACACTCACACACTCACACACACACACACTCACACACTATAAATAACCTCACAGAATGAATCAGTTGTCTTTCCCCGAGCGGCTGGTCCACATAACCACTGAGCTGAGGAGTGTGTGTGTATATGCGTGTGTATGTGTGTGTATATGCGTGTATATGTGTATGTGTGTGTATATGCGTGTGTATGTGTGTGTATATGTGTGTGTATGTGTGTGTGTGTGTGTAGGTGTGTGTGTGAGTGTGTGTATGTGTGTGTATATGCGTGTGTATGTGTATGTGTGTGTATATGCGTGTGTATGTGTGTGTATGTGTGTGTATATGCATGTGTGTGTGTATGTGTGTATGTGAGTGTGTGTGTATATGCGTGTGTATGTGTGTGTGTGTGTGTGTATGTGTGTGTATATGCGTGTGTATGTGTATGTGAGTGTGTGAATGTGTGTGTATATGCGTGTGTATGTGTGTGTGTGTGTATGTGTATATGCGTGTGTGTATGTGTGTATATGTATACACATACAAATACAAATATACATGTGTGTGTATTTGTGTGTGTGTATGTGTGTGTGTATGCATGTATGTGTGTGTATTTGTGTGTGTGTGTGTATATGTGTATGTGTGTGTGTGTGTGTGTGTATGTATCTGTATGTGTGTGTGTGTGTGTGTGTATGCATGTATATATGTGTGTGTATTTGTGTGTGTGTGTGTGTGTGTGTATATGTGTAAGTATGTGTGTGTGTGTGTATGTATCTGTATGTGTGTGTGTGTGTGTGTGTGTGTATGCATGTATATATGTGTGTGTATTTGTGTGTGTGTGTATGCATGTATGTGTGTGTGTGTATATGTGTAAGTATGTGTGTGTGTGTGTATGTATCTGTATGTGTGTGTGTGTATGCATGTATGTGTGTGTATTTGTGTGTGTGTATATGTGTAAGTATGTGTGTGTGTATGTATCTGTATGTGTGTGTGTATGCATGTATGTGTGTGTGTTTGTGTGTGTGTGTATATGTGTAAGTATATGTGTGTGTGTGTGTGTGTATGCATGTATGTGTGTGTGTATGTATCTGTATGTGTGTGTGTGTGTATGCATGTATGTGTGTGTGTATGTATCTGTATGTGTGTGTGTGTGTGTGTATGCATGTATGTGTGTGTGTATTTGTGTGTGTGTGTGTATATGTGTAAGTATGTGTGTGTGTGTGTGTATGTATCTGTATGTGTGTGTGTGTGTGTGTGTGTATGCATGTATGTGTGTGTGTATTTGTGTGTGTGTGTGTGTGTATGTGTAAGTATATGTGTGTGTGTATGTATCTGTATATGTGTGTGTGTATGCATGTATGTGTGTGTGTATTTGTGTGTGTGTGTGTGTGTATGTGTAAGTATATGTGTGTGTGTATGTATCTGTATGTGTGTGTGTGTGTGATCCTGAGTCATTCCCTGTCCAGCTGTGAGACATAGTCTCCCCATTAGGTCCTGAGGTCTGCCTCTTGGTCTCCTCCTGGTGGGACGGAACCCCTCACCAGCGTGGCATCCATGTGGCATCCTGACCAGATGCCCGAACCCTGTCACTGCAGATTTAAAAAGTTTATTTTGTGTAAAACGTCTGAAGTTTTTTAAACTCGGTCACTAACGATCTGAAACGTTAAGAATCTTCTGACGCGGGGCTAACCCAACCTGGCTGATTCAAGATGAGAGGCAGGGTCCACCCTGAAGAGGTTACCAGTCTGTCACGGGGTCATACACTCATTCCTAGAGCCGATCACCCGATAGATAGATATGACACCTAAACCAGAGGAGTGACTCCAACAGATCCCCAGAGAGACATGAGGGATCTCAGACCAGAAGAGTGCAGTCCTAAGAACAACAAGGATGAGGGACAGAACCCTCACTCCCTGGTGTCTGGGAGAGAACCCGAGCTTGGAGCAGTGGTGGAACGTAACAAAGTAAATGTACTTCGTTACTGTACTTAAGTAAAAAAAATTATATATCTGTACTTTACTTAAGTAAAATTTAAGACCTGTACTTTTACTTTTACTTCACTACATTTTTAGAGTAAATATCTGTACTTTTACTTCGCTATTTTTTAAAAGTGTGTTTTACATTTTTTATTACATTTTCATTCAAGATTTTGAAAAATACAGTTTTTTTTTTTTTTAGCGCATCTTGAAGCCGCATCGCCAAAATCAAAAGAAGCAGTTGATCGGGAGAAGAAGTCATGAATCGAGAAACATTTTCCATTCATTTAAAAACCAAACATCAAATATAAACAAATTAAAAAGAGTCAGAAGATTGTTGTTTGTTGTGTTTACTTCTAAATAAAAAGTTGAGCCATCATTACACAGAGCAGGGGCGGATCTAGAATTTTCCAAAGGGGGGCGGGTCTTTGATAAAGCCAATATATAGTGACTGGGGGCCCGCTTACCCCCCAAAACATTTTAAAAAATAAGTGTCATTTTCCTCCATTTTGGCGGCCGTACGCTGGCCCTTTAAGCCATCATTACACAGAGCAGGGGCGGATCTAGAATTTTCCAAAGGGGGGCGGGTCTTTGATAAAGCCAATATATAGTGACTGGGGGGCCTCTCCTCCCCCCCAAAACATTTTAAAAAATAAGTGTCATTTTCCTCCATTTTGGCGGCCGTACGCTGGCCCTTTAAGAGGATAGCTTGACTTGTCCCCTTTCCTTTTATTTTGTCGACCAAAAGAGGCAGGAGAGGGGGGGTCACACCCCTGCAGAGTATTTATCCTGGTTACCATGGTGACACCCTATAGCCCAAAAAATAACATTTGAATTATGATCGAATACTTTTACTTTTTACTTAAAAAGTCAAATTTACACCAATTACTTTTGTACATTTACTTAAGTAGATTTTTTTATTGGTACTTTTACTTTTACTTAAGTACAAAAAGTGAGTACTTCATCCACCACTGGCTTGGAGAGTGTGGAAGACCAGCCGTGGAAGAGTGAGGAGAGAGTTCTACGTATAGATCTATGTTTATATAAAGATATATATCTATAGAGAGAGATACTGAGATCTGTGTGTGTGTGTGTGTGTTCATATCAGAACCAATCACAGCGCCCCCTGCTGTGACATAGAGATATGTGTGTAACCATAGCAACCACCAAAAATAACTACAGACGCAGAACCAGGATCGAAAGTCTGAGAAATAATAATAAAAATAAAAAACTCTTATTTTGAAAGTTCATTTTTTAATAAATCTAATCCTTTTATTTTATTTTTTGTTCTTGACTCTGGTTTTTATGATGATGTCATCCTTTTCTGTGGATTCCACCGAATGTTTCCTTCCCGTTTCCATGGAAACAAAAGCCTTTACAGATGACATAAAGTGGGTTGTAATTAAAGTTGAGTTGCCAGGCAACCGGCCCCCCTCCCTCCCGTACATACCCCCCCTACCGGGTAGAAAAAAAGAACCTGAGCAAACAGAAATTTATCTGTTTCTGCTTTTAGAGGAAAAAAAAACAGTTTGAAGAAGAAAGAAGAAAACAGGTCCATCTGTAGAGCTCACACACACACACACACACACACACACACACACACACACACAAAGCAGATACGAATGAATGGAACAATAAAAATCAATAAACAATCAAACATTCAGTCTGATCACGTTGCCAAGGCAACGTGTGGCTGATCAGCAGCTTCCTGACGGCCTGAGATTACGTCTCATTTCAGACACGGAGATGTTTAAGTAACACTTCAGAGCTCAGGGTTTCATCTAACCCTATCTCCTGCATCCTCTTCACACCAACTATCTTCATGTCTTCCTTCACTGTATCCATGAACCTCCTCTTTGGTCTTCCTCTAGTCCTCTTTCCTGGTGGTTCCAAACCCAGCATCCTTCTTCTGATGTACTCTCTCTCTCTCCTCTGCACATGTCCAAACCATCTCAGTCTGATCTCTCTGACTTTAAAACCTCTAACATGTGCTGTTCCTCTGATCCTGTCCATCCTGGTCACTCCCAGAGAGATCCTCAGCATCTTCATCTCTGCTACAAACATCTTTGTTTCCTGTCTTTGAATCAGTGACACTGTCTCTAGACCAATCAGCATGGCCGCTCTCACCACACTGTCTCTAGACCAATCAGCATGGCCGCTCTCACCACACTGTTTCTAGACCAATCAGCATGGCCGCTCTCACCACACTGTCTCTAGACCAATCAGCATGGCCGCTCTCACCACACTGTCTCTAGACCAATCAGCATGGCCGCTCTCACCACACTGTCTCTAGACCAATCAGCATGGCCGCTCTCACCACACTGTCTCTAGACCAATCAGCATGGCCGCTCTCACCACACTGTCTCTAGACCAATCAGCATGGCCGCTCTCACCACACTGTCTCTAGACCAATCAGCATGACCGCTCTCACCACACTGTCTCTAGACCAATCAGCATGGCCGCTCTCACCACTCTGTCTCTAGACCAATCAGCATGGCTGCTCTCACCACACTGTCTCTAGACCAATCAGCATGGCCGCTCTCACCACACTGTCTCTAGACCAATCAGCATGGCTGCTCTCACCACACTGTGGGTAAAGTACTTCTTCTGCATTGCACCTCAGCAGGTAACCATGACGGTGCCAATGATTGGAATAACTACGAGGTTAGGTATCGGCTCCAGAGACACGTAGGCAGCTCGGTGGGATTCAATTCCAAGAACAAACATTCCACTACTGAGCCAACGCCTCTAGGACCAGATTAAACCATGTTTTCCTCAGGATTCTGTACGTTGAGCGACGTACGTGGCAGACAGTGAGCTGGACGACCGAGTCTGGGAGGTTATACTAGTAGCTATGAGGTTAAACTTTAGAAACATTTAACTTCTGTCATTTTAAACGATAATTTTCTGGGATTGTTGTCATGGTTACTGTAGTCAGGATGGATGTGTGGAGATGTTCCGAAGGAATGAAGACAGGATCTTCTGAGTGACATCATCAGTGATTCCTGTCTGAACTATGGAACTAAAGATGGTGGACTGCTGGTGTTGTTCCACCACAGTGAACAATGGTGTCATGGTTCCCTTGGAGCCCAGGACCTTCCTCACCTACCTGATTAGAGACACCTGATGGTGGTTGAGGAGCTGCCCTCCCTTCGGGTTTGGGTGATCATCCCATATAGCCAGGTCATCCTGGGTGCCCGACCATGAGATTCACTGGCACTATACCCACAGAACAACCCACTGAACCATGTGTTGTCCCTTTCAAGCTTCACTGGACTGGTTTACTCAATAAATCCTGTTTGTTGTCCTGTGATTGGGTCCTCCTCCTTCCTCTGCACCCACAGATGGGCGTTGCTGGCAAGACGTGGAGATGTGTACACCCTAACAGGTCGCCAGTCTGTTGCGGAGCCACACACACTCATTCCCAGGGGCAATTTTAAAGCAGCCAACGGGGGTATGTGTGGGCGTACGCGTATGTGTATGGGGGGTATGTACACAGAGGAAACATGCAAACTCCGCACAGAAAGACCAGTGATTCACGTTACATCCCTACGCGGTGACTCGAAATCTGATCTTCTCGCTTTGAGGTCACCATGGTAACAACACTGAGGTCCCAGCGGGCGTTGGCCTAGTGGTAGAGGTACTGTCTTTCGACTTGGAGAACCTGGTTCGATTCCCGTTGGGCCCAAGCCATCCCTGAGACCACCGTACAGCAATGAGAGGCACTCCTTCATAGATTCTATTCATTTTCTGAGTAAGTACGGACCCTAAAAACTCACCAAAAGTATCCAAGAGATCAAAAAAGTCTGTTTTAAAACAAACAATTGGTTTGAAAAACAAACAAATTTGCATTTTGTGTCAATCTTACAAAAAATGAACCGAACCGTAACCTTAAAACCCACGTCCGTACTGGACTGGGACGCTTCGTGTACGGATTCTTAATGTTTTATTATGTAGAACGAAGACAGAGTCCCACGTCTGCTGGTTTCTATTGTTTTTACTGATAATGAAGCCCCCCCCCGTTCCCCCTCGTACCCCTCCGCATCCCCACCCCGCCTTCAGCCCGGCCTGTCGATCAGACTGACAATCCCGTCCATCTGTCTGTCACTCCTCCTCCTCCTCACTTCTTCTTTTGTTTCTCATCTTTTTTCTGTCTTTGCTGAATGAGGCGGCCATCCTCTGACTGCAAATTACACACCGTGGTTTACACACCGAGGTTTACACACACTGATTTACACACACTGTCTAATCAAGTCGAACAAAGAGACAAAAAACTCTGAAAAAAAAGGAAAATCTTTCCTCATTTTTACTTTTTGATTGACTGTATAAAAAAAAAAAAAACATGTTTAACACTCGAATTTTATTTGTTAAAATCCTGAAAAAAAAAATCATTTTATTTTGAAAGTGTCCAAAACCGTAGTGAGAGCGGCCATGCTGATTGGTCTAGAGACAGTGTGGTGAGAGCAGCCATGCTGATTGGTCTAGAGACAGTGTGGTGAGAGCGGCCATGCTGATTGGTCTAGAGACAGTGTGGTGAGAGCAGCCATGCTGATTGGTCTAGAGACAGTGTGGTGAGAGCGGCCATGCTGATTGGTCTAGAGACAGTGTGGTGAGAGCGGCCATGCTGATTGGTCTAGAGACAGTGTGGTGAGAGCGGCCATGCTGATTGGTCTAGAGACAGTGTGGTGAGAGCGGCCATGCTGATTGGTCTAGAGACAGTGTGATGAGAGCGGCCATGCTGATTGGTCTAGAGACAGTGTGGTGAGAGCGGCCATGCTGATTGGTCTAGAGACAGTGTGATGAGAGCGGCCATGCTGATTGGTCTAGAGACAGTGTGGTGAGAGCGGCCATGCTGATTGGTCTAGAGACAGTGTGGTGAGAGCGGCCATGCTGATTGGTCTAGAGACAGTGTGGTGAGAGCGGCCATGCTGATTGGTCTAGAGACAGTGTGATGAGAGCGGCCATGCTGATTGGTCTAGAGACAGTGTGATGAGAGCGGCCATGCTGATTGGTCTAGAGACAGCGTGGTGAGAGCGGCCATGACTATAATCAGTCCCGTTTCATCTTCTGAACCGTTCGTCGCTAACTAGATGGTGAGGGGTACCAGAGCCCATCCTGGTTGGTTTCAGGCCTAAGCCAGGGTACACCCTGAAGAGGTCGCCAGTCTCCTGTGGGGCCACACACACACACACTCATTCCTAGGGGTAATTTCCTAGCAGCCATTCAACCTAACATGTATGTTTTTAGAGGAAACCAGAGAAAACCCACACATACACAGGGAGAACATGCAAACTACAAACAGAAAGGCTAGTGTTCAAAGTTATGTCCCGACCTGGGACTCGTACCCCTGACCTTCTTGCTGTGAGGCCCAGCTGTAATTACATTTGACAAATTAATCCAGATTAAAAAAACTGGATTTTAAATTGTGTTTTGTCTTCTTTTTTACCAACAGGGTGGCACGAGTCTAACCAGGGTGAATCAAGACGAGAGGCAGGGTACACCCTGAACATGTTGCCAGTCTGTTGCAGGGTCACACACACACACACACACACACACACACACACACACACACACACAGAAACACATACAAGTACAAGCAGTTGCATGCACGCACACACAGAACCCCTGACAAAAAAACCACACACGCACACTATCGCTCTCTTTCACACACAAATGCACACACACACACACACACACACACACACACACACACACACACACACACACACACACACACCCTGTCACACTCTGTGTCTATCTCTCTCCCTCACACACACCCGCTCTACACTGTGATCGACAGCTGCCTGAAGGAATGGGGTGAATAATTCATCTTCGTCTGACAGACGGACGAACGGACCAATCAGAACGAGAGTTTTATTCCTAATCAATACGTTTGATTTCATTTGACATGAAGCTTCATCCAGAGACGTTTAACACGGTTCCATACGTCAGAGGAGCGGACGGTGGAACCTGAGCTCCTGGTTTAATGGAATAAGATCCAAACACGGATCAGGATTAAAAATCCCTCTTGTTTCCCAGACAAACTGGACCCGGAGGATTTAAACTGAAATGTGGGTGAGAGGGGGGGGTCACCGAGGTTCTGTCCTCTAGTGTGGCCATGCCAGGCTGTCAACGCCTGATCCCGTCAGACCGCATAAGCTAAGCAGGCTGGGTCTGGGCTGTACTTGGATAGGAGACCACTGGAACCCCTGGTACTCCAGTGGGACAGTTGGACCCCTGGTACTCCAGTGGGACGGCCGGACCCCTGGTGCTCCAGCGGGACGGTCGGACCCCTGGTACTCCAGCGGGACGGCCGGACCCCTGGTACTCCAGCGGGACGGCCGGACCCCTGGTACTCCGGTGGGACGGTCGGATCCCTGGTACTACAGCGGGACGGTCGAACCCCTGGTACTCCAGCGGGTGGTCGGACCACTGGTACTCCAGCGGGACGGTCGGACCCTTGGTACTCCAGCGGGACGGTCGGACCCCTGGTACTCCGGCGGGACGGTCGGACCCCTGGTACTCCAGCGAGACGGCCGGACGCCTGGTACTCCAGCGGGACGGTCGGACCCCTGGTACTCCAGTGGGACAATCGAACCCCTGGTACTCCAGCGGGACGCTCAGACCCCTGGTCTTCCAGTGGGAGGATTGGACTCCTGGTGCTCCAGTGGGACGGTCGGACCCCTGGTACTCCAGTGGGACGGTCGGACCCCTGGTACTCCAGTGGGATGGCTGTTGAGATTAAATTGTCGCTGTGTCCCTGGATAAGACACTTCACCCACGTTGCCCAGTCTGGATGGTGTGTGTGTGTGTGTGATGGTCAGAGGGGTCGATGGTTTCTGTCAGTCCGCTCCAGGGCAGCTGTGGTTACAACAGTATCTTATCAGTACCTGCTATGGATTGGATGAATGATGACTATGTGTGAGCATCCTGAAGAGAGAATAGAGATGCTGATGTGTCATGTACACATCCGTCCGCCATGTTTGTAGTTCTCTAGTTAAACAACTTTAATTTTAACAAGAGCTGTTTTTATTTATTTGATAAACAAATAAAAAAGATGTCTGATAGAAAACGAAGTGAAAAAGAGTCCAAACCAAACACGTCTAAGTTTATAAACGAACGTTTAGCCACGACATGGATGACTGGGCGTCCACGAGTCTATTTGGAACTGGTTCAATCCCTTCTCTGCAGGACTGATTGATCTGGCCTGGCACAGACAGGAACCAATCGGATTATGGCTCTAAAAAGTGCTGCTGAGCGTGGAATCGCCCGAAGCGGCTCGGTCAGCGTGTCCACTTCTCTGCCAATCTGTCTCAGATTCCGTTTCTAAACGTGAGATTAGAGCTCAAAGTATGAGCTTAAGAAATGATAAGAGAGTGTTTCCACAAACCGGTCCGGATGATTCCATCTGAAGGAACGTTCAGCTCACTGTGTGCCCGCTTCTACCCTACGTACCACTCCTCACATGGACAGAAAAAGCTCCGGTGTCCTGAATGGTTTACATGTGGTCTTGTATCTACACACCTGATCCAAGTTATGAGTCACTGTTCCGTCATCTTCTGCTTATCCGGGTCCAGGTCGCCGGGGCAACAGCCTCAGACGAGAAGCCCAGGCTTCTCTCACCCTGACTGCATCCTCCAGCTCACCTGAGAGGATCCCGAGTTGTTCCCTGTCCAGCTGTGAGACATAGTCACTCCAGCAGGTCCGGGGTCTGCCTCTGAGTCTCCTCCCGGTGGGACATGCCCGAAAAACCTCACCAGCGAGACGCTCGAGGGGCATTCTGACCAGATGCCCGAACCACCCCATCTGGCTTCTCTCGACTAGGAGGAGCAGCGGCTCTACTCCGAGCTCCTCCCTCTATCTCTGAGTGAGAGCCCAGCCACCCTGCAGAGGGAGTGCACAGCAAGAAGGCCAGGGGTTCTAGTTCTGGGGGGAAATAGGGCTTGGAACACTGGTCTGTCTGTGTGTAGTTTGCATGTTCTCCATGTGTATGTGTGGGTTTCCCCATTCTCCATTAACATACATGTTAGGTTGATTGGCCGCTGTGAAATCCCCTGTCAGTGAATGAGTGTGTGTGGCCCTGCAACAGGCTGGCGACCTGTTCGGGGTGTACCCTGCCTCTTGCCAGTAACCAGCCAGGATAGGCCTGGCACCGCCCGTGAACCAAACTGTTTTTAAACGGCCCATCTCACATTGTATCTTCTGCACACACACACGTTTACAACATGCATTACACCATAGTTATGAAAATATATTGATTTGGTGGAGCGCAGTCACAGACCCGGAACTATGAAAGACCGGGTATCGCTCATCCCCCCGCCCGTCCTAAGAAAGTACAAGCTCCGCCCTCTGCTCTCACTGAGCCGCTGTTCCTCCGCCCATCTCTGAGCGGGAGGGGGAAGGCGGGCGTAAACCCGTGTGTAGCTACAAAAAGACGCAGAGCAGCGAACCAGCCTGTATATTGGACATTGAAAGCGAGTTTGTGAGGGCGTAAGGCCGGAGTGGAGGCGGGTGAGGAGGGCGGGCGGATGGTGAGGAGGGAGGGGGGGTGGTGAGGAGGGAGGGGGGCGTGTGTGAAGTCCGTCCTGGTCATACTTTAGACATCTGCTCATTGGTTGTTTTGTCTGAGCGTTCCAGAAATCCACAGAAAAACAGGCTAAATCAATCTAGAAAGACACACACACACACACACACACACACACACACACACACACACACACACATACACACATACAAGGCCTGGACATCACTCTTACAAGGTAGAAAACTCTGGAAAGTCACTTTTGCATGAGATGGGCCCTTTAAACTCCAGTTTCTCTGCTACACCTCTAGACCAGTCTGTGGTGTAGAAAAAGTTAAAGGTCTATGATCTACATGGTGTGTGTTCAGAGGCCTGTTTAGGGCGGGATGGAGATGGAACTGTTCCACACCTGAGATTTAAGGTGAGATTTATAAAGCTTGTGTTTGAGGAGGTTTCGATAGGTGACGTTTCCGTGGCATTTCCAAGCAGCTGGCTGAAAGCCAGCGTAAGATGTTTTATTTCCAAACTTCTCCTGGTTTAAACTGGTCTCAGCAGGCCTGAGTGGTGGCACAGAGACGCTGGCATCCCAGATTACATAACGTCTTCTCCCAGGACACAGTGTGACGTCCATGACAGGATCGGAGCTCTGTTACCGACACCTAAAAAAGAAACTCTACAAAACTCATCTCTTTGTCCAGTTTTCTGGCTTTTTGTTGCTGTGGTCGATGTTAGAGAACTCGGTCAGGATCAATATGAGCTGACAGAGGACGATCGGTGCAGCGTCTGCAATAATCAAGACGCTGCATCCATACGTTGTCGTAAAAAAGAGCTGAGCCGAAAAGCAAAGTTCTTTGTTTACAAGTCGATCTACGTTCCTACCCTCACCATGGTAACCAGGATCAACGTTCCTACCCTCACCATGGTAACCAGGATCAACGTTCCTACCCTCACCAGGGTAACCAGGATCTACGTTCCTACCCTCACCGTGGTAACCAGGATCTACATTCCTACCCTCACCGTGGTAACCAGGATCTACATTCCTACCCTCACCATGGTAACCAGGATCTACGTTCCTACCCTCACCGTGGTAACCAGGATCTACATTCCTACCCTCACCATGGTAACCAGGATCAACGTTCCTACCCTCACCATGGTAACCAGGATCTACGTTCCTACCCTCACCATGGTAACCAGGATCTACGTTCCTACCCTCACCGTGGTAACCAGGATCTACATTCCTACCCTCACCATGGTAACCAGGATCAACGTTCCTACCCTCACCATGGTAACCAGGATCTATGTTCCTACCCTCACCATGGTAACCAAGATCTACGTTCCTTCCCTCACCATGGTAACCAGGATCAACGTTCCTACCCTCACCATGGTAACCAGGATCTACGTTCCTACCCTCACCATGGTAACCAGGATCTACGTTCCTTCCCTCACCATGGTAACCAGGATCTACGTTCCTACCCTCACCCTGGTAACCAGGATCTACGTTACTACCCTCACCATGGTAACCAGGATCTACGTTACTACCCTCACCATGGTAACCAGGATCTACGTTCCTTCCCTCACCATGGTAACCAGCTGTGGTTGGTGACCATAAGAAAAAGATAATAGATACAAGCGCCTGAAATGAGCTTCCTCCGTAGGGTGTCTGGGCTCTCACTCAGAGATGGAGTGAAGAACTCTGTCATCTGGGATGAGCTCCGTGTTGAGCCACTATCCGCCGAGTCGAGAGGAACCAGGTGGGGTGGTTCGGGCATCTGGTTAGGATGCCTCCCTCGCTGGTGAGGTGTTTCAGGCACATCCCACCAGGAGGAGACCAAGAGGCAGACCTCGGACCTGCTGGAGAGACTATGTCTCACAGCTGGTCAGGGAACACCTCAGGATCGTCCTGGGTGAGCTGGAGGATGCAGCCGGGGTGAGGGAAGTCTGGGTTTCCTGTCTGAGGATGTTGTCCTCGCAACCCGGCCCCAGATAATCAGAAGACGATGGAATG